>JAJEKV010000013.1:7067724-7255262 GCA_021234155.1 Isoetes taiwanensis | reverse complement strand
CCTGCTACGTATTGCTCTCATGACATTATAGATGCTAATACACCTGCTTAAGTAAAATACTGAGGAGGAAGACATTATTGAGACGTGTAAGGAGGGCGAGTATTAAGACATCTATTGACAAAGAGGATGGGGAAAGAAAATCACACCATGAGGAAAGAACTATAAATCCAAAGAAAAAAAAGAAAAGTCAAAAGATGCAAAGATCCGAGGTTGCTTTGGCTATCAAAAGAATGATTCAAAATAAGCTTAGAAGGCCCAAGATGGTAAACTCTCAAGCCTCGAGAAGGAAAATTGAATATGTTGAAAGGGATATCTCAAAAGTCTTCAAGGCCTCCTTTGAGAAAACCGTAGTAATGTACCATTTTAAACTTGTCTTCCACTTGTCAAATCAATCAAACTAGTTGAATACCATTTTTGGCTTATTTTATTTCTAATGAAGCAGTTGTTTTCCATCAAACTAGTCTCCACTTGTTCTATTTCTAATGAAGTAATTGCATAATTGCAAACTAATAATCTTCCATTTTTTTAATGTTTTGTTTCAAATCCATGTGCTTTTACCATCTCTATTATTTATTGAATGCTTAGGTCATATCTATTGGCATGGATCCAACTATGTGGCAAAGTCTTCTTCAAGTTTGCCAAGCACTTCATGTTTTCATCATGCTTGAATTGTCGAGCCCCCGTGCGATGCACTAATCGGCCGAAGGTACTTATCCTTCCATTACGAATCGCCACATCCAAATTATCCCTGGCTCTATTTCCTTGGGCTGGATTTTATGCGGGTCTAATTCGTAAGGCTTATCACCATCCCTCCAATGTATCCTTATTCTAATCCTCTTATTATAACAGAGCCAAGTCAAAACCTTGCTGAAATTGTTTTGAGCCTGGGCTAAAGAACCTCGTGGAAGAAAAAGCAAAAGAGTTTACAAAAGCACCTCACTGGAGATGTGCAAAAGAAAGAGGTACAAACCTGAAAGACAATTGGTATGTCGAACCGCTTTACGCGGGAGAACCGTGATTTAGGAATTTATTACTAAAGCGAAAAGCAAAGTTTTGATATTTAAGCGTAAATTGTACTTTGCAAATAGTTCACATTGCCCTGACTTGGACAAAGATACATCAAGCATGCAAAAAAGAAGTGACAAGCAGCTTTAATATGAGGATGCGTTCATGTTATTTGTTATGCTCATGGACAAATAGCTTATAGATGCTAATACACCCATGGCAGTAAAAATAATGAGGAGGAAGATGGCCATTGAGACAAGGAGGGAGAGTATTAAGACATCTATCAATAAAGAGGATGTGGAAAAGAGGATCACACCTCGATGAGGAAAGAACTATAAATCCAAAAGAAAAAGAAAAAGTCAAAAGATGCAAAGATCCGAGGTTGCTTTGGCTATCAAAGAATGACTAAAATGTTTAGAAGGCTCCAAGATGGTAACCCTCACCGGTGGAAGGAAAAAATTGAATATGTTAAAGGGATACTAAAGTCTTCAAGGCCTCTTTGAGAAACTATATAGTGCCCATTTTAAACTTGTCTTCCACTTGTCAAACAACCAAACTAGTTGAATAATCGCTTTTTGCTTATATTTTATTTTTAATGAAGTAATTGTTTTCCATTGGGTAAACTAGTCTTCCACTTGTTCGGCCTGAAATGAAGTAATTCGTATATCAAACTAATCTTCCATTTTTTTTTTAATGTTTTGTTTTTCCAAATCCATGTGCTTACCATTCTCTATTATTTATTGAATGCTTAGGTCATATCTATTGGCATGGATCCAACTATGTGGTAAAAGTCTTCTCTTCAAGTTTGCTAAGCACTTCGTGTTTCTCTATGCTTGAATTGTTGAGTCCTAGTGCGATACATGACCGCTGCTAGCGTACATGAATCCTTTCCTAACCTACTCTACCACATCCAAATTATCCCTCTATTTCCATGCATTTTTGTTGGTCTAATTGTAAGGCGATCGCCTATCCCTCCAATGTATCCTTATTCTAGTCCTCTTATTATAACAGAGCCAAGCCAAAACCTATTAAAATCTGTTTGCCTAGGTACAAAAAAGAAACTTCGGAAGAAAAGCAAAGAGCTCGCTAAAGCACCTCGGCCGGAGATGTGCAAAAGAAAAGAGGTACAAAACCGGCATACTGCGAGCTGTCAACTACCACGCGAGAACCTACTGGTAAACTTTGCCACAAAGCCGAAAGCAAAGTTTTGATATTTGGGCGTGAAATTGTCCGAAGAGAAACGCTCGCCAAGATCCTATAGTCGCTATGGTTATTCTTCTATCGCGCGTGCGCTCGAACACAAGGGCAAAAAAGGTGTAGGTTCAAATCCTCGTACGTTCTTACCACGATGATGAGTTGGTGAAGAACAGCCGCCAGCGCCACAGTCACGCTGATAAGTTTCTTGTAAAGTATAACTTGTATTTGTGGTTTAAGACATGCATTTGTGGTTTGAGAAATTGTATAACATTGATTACGTTGACGCCTTTTTCAGTGACCGATAAGTAATCTAATATTAACCAACCACTTTTTGGTAAGTCTACCGTATGAAGCAACTTTGTGAAAAATAGAGAAGAAAGATGTATTCTTAGTACATCCAGAATGAAGATCCATTTTTTAGGGTCAGTTTGAGATCATTGTTGAAAGAAATTCAATATGGGGAAGGTTTAGATTGTAATTTAGAACATGCAACTATTTCTAGTGTCAATCTTGAAATGCAGATGATGATAGTCATGATCCTAGTATTGTGAACAATATCAAAAAAAGGAAAAAGAGAGATACAAAGATAGAATGTCTAAAGAAACAAAGGCAGAGAAAAAGATAAAGAGAAGCTAATGAGGCATTGGTGAAGAGTGAAGGTCATGATGGATTGGATAAAAGTGGTGCAACAAAAAGGAGAGTAGTGTTAAACACCGTTAATTCATTCTTGAGGCAAACAAAAATAATAAATCTCCAGATTAAACGAGAAATATTGATTGACGTGCTAGAACATAAAGCTAAGGAAGAGACAATTGGGAACCTCTTGAAGAATCTGGGAGCAAAAACAACCATAATAGATAATATCAGATATTCAATCCAAATCAGAAGCAATCAACTAGTCTAGATTGTATGGTCAAGTAAAAATCTCGCTTCAGCAATAAAGCAATGAGTAAATGAAACGAAGTAGCTACATGAAATGGAAAAAGTCCCAGTGTTCACCCAAGCAAATTTGACCGCAAAGAAAGAGAAACGAATTTGAAATCTTCTTCTTTATTTTGGGAGGGCTGGGTTTCAGGAGCTCCGAACGCTGCATAAAATTTACGCTGCCCTCTCGGGCCTTCGCGTGATTATTTTCGGCTCGCTCGTTTCTCCTCCCTAGCCACTAACTTCGAAATGTAGCGAGGTGCCTCGAGCAGCCATGGCCTCGCTCGCTACCACTAGCCTTGTGGCTCATCCGAGATCGATGACGCTGGCGTATGCTGGTCTATGCTATTTTGCTCTACCATGGAAACCCTGGAGATAAATCGCGCGATCTACTTCTTTATATTTCTAATATCTTTTCTATTGTCTTCAGACGCCTTTCAAGCAGAAAGCAACAACCAAGCATTCAATCGGAGGTCTACACGTATCTTAAGCGTGAGCTACAACACATGGCCTCATAGCCAAAAATTAACGAAATTGGAAACCAAGCAAATGCATGTGTCAGCCATGGCGCTAGTTGGTTAAGCCGCTTTTCTTGCCATGTATATTGCCTTATTTTTATCCTTCTTCAATAGGATGCAAGATTATGCCATATTTATGCCGAGACTCCTCATTGACTGGCCTCCTGTGAAATGCGGTGGCCAAATAACTTTCTTTTCGCATTCTTCCTAAAACGTGGAACACATTTCAAATTTCCGGCTGAAAGCTCCTACTTTTAGGGTTTTCCATTTCGTAAGTTGAGGAAAGCAGAGATAACCGGATTTGTTCTTCTTTTTTCTAGATTCGCTGACAGCCCATTTTATATATATAGGATTGCTGTAAAGACTATCATTTCATCCGAAAGTTCCATATGTAGGCTGATTTTGCATCCTCATAACAAATTTTTTGTCTTTCCTGCATAACATACAGGAAGAGACATTATGGCCGCGAACATGATATGGGTGGTCGATGAAGTATATCTTTCACAAGAAGGTGCATCCTTCAGAAGGCTTAGTCTCGGGTAAATGTGTACAAATTCATTTTTTCCGTGTAATTAAAGTGTCAGCCCTTCAATGTAGGCCAAACCATGAAGACGATAGTGCCAGCCTTTGCAAGGGGTCTCAGAGCATCCCCTCAAGCCATGTATCATTCCTCGTAATATTTTATGTCAGTAGTTATGAAAAAAGCAAGGCATTAAAATGTTCCATCTAGGTATGCTTCGTGATTATTTTGAAGGCCCATACTTTTATACCCCACACGCTGGTCGAAATGGGATTCTCGATTTATTTCTTCTTTGTGTTCCGGTGGTTTAAGAAGCAATAAAGATCAATAAAACAATCTCGGAGGCCAAACACTTTTCATTCTTCCGCTTGAAAATCATGATGCCACAATAATAATTCATTGCTTTTGTTTTCTTTATTTCTTCTCATATACTTTCTGTATCATCATGCTTGGCTTTTTGGAATTGGCAATATCTCGCCTTCATTCTACATATCTTCAACTATTTGTGCTAGAGAGCATTCTCTACCATATTATCTCAAGGTATGCCGTGAAATGACTTTGATAAACAACATTTTAACAAATAGGTGACATAATATGCTAAAAGTTATATTTTAAGTGTGATTCTCTCATTTTAGAAGTTGATTGAGGGAGCAAGCAAATGATCATGATGTAAAGGAAATGTGATGATAACCCATGTTAAGGTAGGACTTTCTTTTGCACAGAATTACCGCTTAATGCATGCATTATAATGCAATATGGGTAATTGTAAGATCCACATATTCTATCTCCAACCATCCTTCAATTTACATTTGGGATTTTTCAGGCACAATGCGTGGGGAAACTACAAAAATAACTATGTCCCTCGAGATGCTAGACGATGGAGGTGAAAGTTTAAGAGAACCAGCATTTTGAACATGCGTTATTAGGATGGGTTCTACTTGAAAGTTTCCATCACACTCCTCAAGATGTGAATGGTGCAAACAACTTGATAAACCAGCGCTTTGTTAACAAGTAGGATGACATAATAATGCTAAATGCTATATTTGTAGGATTTTCTCGCTTTTTACACGCCGACAGGCCGTCTAAGCAGATGATTTATGTCAAGCAAGCGTAGATGATAACGATGTTAAGGCATTTCATAACTATGGAGGATCCATCTCAGCTCTTACAAGTAATTTAGAGTGAATGAATAAGTACATTTGAATTCTGCAGCTAATGCCACCTATTTTATTGCGATTAGGTGTGCTGGCATTTCTCATATAATGTTCTCATTTTATACCATGAGATATTTTCCATAGCACATGAGGTACATATTTGCCTCGCTTCAAATCATGTGCCTTATTATCTCCTCAGACTGTAATATATGGTTTTTTATATTCTTAGCATGTTGTTTCTTTTGCAGTAGACTTCCTAGACCATAGAATATAACATAAACAAGAATTAAGGTGTCCTATATCTATCAAGAAAATGGAAGTCACAAGTAAGGGTTTCCAACAGACAAAATTCATTGATTCAAGCACTGCTTTTTTGTTTCTTTGAATGTCCTGCCATTGTAATTACTTATTAAGTGATATACACCATTGTCGCTAAACTTCTAAGTTTCTCCTTTCCCCGCCAGATCTCTCATAAGCAAACAGCTTGAGAAATGTATTTGTCAATTATTTTTCAAAGACTTTTGTTGAAAAGTCTTATAAGAACCTCGGTATGGGTAGAGAATTATTCCAGCAAACCCATTCATTGTATTGAAATGTCGCTATATGCTCCTTGAGTTCTCGAATCCACACAATTTTGCAAAGATATCCTTACTTTGTAATGCATCTTTGAGGCCTAATGTAAATTCAAATGTGTTTGTGCTTCATTTCCAACTTTGTTCATGTGGATGAAGCTACATGGACTCAGTTATTATCCGGATTTAATTTTATTAATTCGAAGAAAATGCAACTTGCTTGATAAGTTGAACTATAGAGCATTATAAATTGCAAGTATTTGAAAAGCTACGATTAATTCATTAGTCAATTACTTTAAAATAAATCTCTATAAAATCCACATATCCGCTCTATCCGCCTATTTCAAGGCTTATGGATTTGTTTTAAGATTAATACGAATCCATTGATCTCCGCGATATCCAGAAAGCATCATACTAAATCAATGGCTAATATCTTTGGCGTAAAATCTTTTCAGCCACTTTCTAAGGTCACTTTCAAACCCATGGTATAGACAAAACAAATAAAACCAAGCTCCTAGCTTCATTAATGTGCCGCATTTCCATCCAACTTATGGCCATCATCCGCAAAGAAGCCCATGGATCGTTCCCCACCCTCGCTTTAAACACCATAGCTATGGACATGCGCCGGATCTAGTACGCAAGGGCGCGAACGGAAAAGTGTGGAGAAGGAAACGAAGGAGACCGATTAAAAAGGCTAAAACAAGGATTAAGGTAAGAAATAGAAGAAACAGAATTAGAGGACAATTTCGAGGCAAAATCAGCTTTGATCATATTTGAGGACGATCGTGGTAATCGCCGTGACAAGATCCGGCGTCGCGGTGGTAATGGTCCCGCCTATCCTACATCCATCGCCCATCTCAAACCCGGCACCGATCGATAAAACCGATGGTGAAGCTAAACTCGGCTTCCTAAACTCGGGCTTCCTTAACCGATGAAGCTAAACTCGGGTAACCGCATCGAGTAAACCTCCGGCTTCTAACAAACCGATGAAGAACCGATGAATGCTGACATCATTGGGTAATATCAACACAAGCACGAGATCAACACACGAGAGATCTACCAGATGCTCTCGGGTGATTCGGCAAAAATAGAAAGGAGCGGTCCTTTTATCCTCAGACAATACTTTTCCAATCACAAAGAAAAGTAAAATACACCAAAATAAAGGGACCACTAAACGCACTGTTTTCAAACATGGCAAATATACCCTTTCCATACAATACCATCAAAATCATAGTCCCAACCATTGTAGAAGGCCTCCTCCCTACAATACCTAAACTAAAAACGCGGAAGTTTATCAATTGGGCATTGCGATTACTTTGCCCAAATTCTCTATGCCTATGACTTCATTTATCTCTCTTTTATTTTAGAGGGCTTTTGGTTTTTGAGCCCTGAACGCCAGATGTAATGCCGCATGCTGCTGCCTTTGCCCCTCAGGACGCCAATGCTAATTTTGAATCGACTTCCATTTCTTTCCTCCTTGCATTTGTATGTGAATTGAGCTTGAGGTTTTACTGTAATTTTATGTTTTGGCACTTCAGACTTACATCTATGCTTCACAAGTTCTCGAAATGGGACGGATCCGCGATTATGTGGAGTGTCAGCTTGTTTGTTCTATATACAAAACATACAAAATGTCCGCTTTGTGCCTCGATTCATTACATGCATTATTAGTTCCTACTTCTATATTTAAACTTCGACATTTAAAAGACTCGATCACGAAGCAGCGGAAAATTGTTAAAATACCCCAATATTTTGGGGTGGTGCATTTATCGTATTGCCCCTCGACTTCTGAAAAATTCATTAAAATGCTCCTTCTTCTTCGTCTAACTCGCCATTGTGTCTCCACTTCCCGATCCATTGGGGCTCTTCATCGAAAGCTAGCAATCTATCGATTTACACCTGCCGCAGAACATCACGCGGATGAGCACAAACACCTACATGGTTGATCACATAAGAATTGCTTCGCTTCTTCTCAGATCCCACTCCATTCAACTCATCACGTAAATATACTTGAGAACCCTCCAATCCGTAATAGGTCCCCTCAATGCTATAAATTGTTCGAGCGTAATACTTGACTAAGAGAAAAAAAATTCAAATTTGTGGATTGGAGCCGTGGTTTGAAAAATTTCTCAATCCATATGCGAGGACTTGAAGATAACCGACAATTATGAAATCACATCCAATGAAGAGGAGAGCATAGCCGCCCAAAATCTCAAAGTAGATGGAAACCTACAAGAATTACTCAGAGAAAATGAAGCATGGAAACACAGAGTTTAGAGGTGAGAACAATTGATCAAAATAAACAAAACAAGCATGCAAAAGTTTTGATTACAAGATGTTTCGATTGCTTGCCGTTAACCGGATAAGGGCATTTTGACAATTTTTCAAGAATTAAGGGCATTTTGACAAATACTCCAAAATATTGGGGCATTTTAACAATTTTCCCTTGATAAAAATGATACTATTTAAAACTTCTAAGTTTAGGAACATTCAATAATCATATAATCAAAGATCGGGCACGCAATATCACCATTGGAGCCTGTTGTTGCAAAACACCATTGAGCCTGCTCCGTCCCAATGTATCGAGATATGAAAATCCAAAGAATCCAAAAGACCATTCGTGAAAAGTTTTATTAATTGTTGGGGTTTAGCTTAATAATGGTATTGTTAGCCTATCACCTATCAAGCCATAAAAGGATTTAAATAAGTAGCCAAGTGTGTAGAACCATTGTAAAATGATGTATAAATTGTAATTATTGCACTCATTGAAAGTCCATCTTAGAATCCAGCGCAAGTGTATAAGAAAGATCCCCAAATGTACTTGCAACGGTAATTTTCGGACAGTTGGCAATGACCTCATAGAAAAATTATTGTCAATGTATTATAATAAGACAACAATGATCTCAAGTCTTTGTTAATGTAATAACCGCTATAGTAATTAGACATGTCGAGCAACTTATGTGGAAAAAATGGAATCAATTGGTTGCTTTTAGAAATATTGACTTTACTTTCAAGCCATCGTTGGACAAATATTACAATACTTTCTAGGTGTCCCTAAATATAATATTTCTTTTATGCAATTGATGAAAAAGTGGAAGAATGCATCCAATTTTTTAAGATTTTGTTTTATCAATAGAATTTAGAATTAGGAAAATTCAAAAGACACAAGGAACTAAAAGGCATTCCAACCCCAAAACCAATTTTCATTATGCTGTCATCACAGATGTTCCACCCCATGCTTTCCATTACTTCTACCCATTCAAAGTGTTGTGGCTACTGCCCAAAGATCTCAAACCTTAAATCCTTCATATAATTTGTACTCCATTACGCCTATATCACGACTACATTTCTATGGCGGTTTTTCTTTTTTCTGACATTTGGCTGTGTTTTAATACAAAGTCCCTTAAATTTACCTATATCTCAAGACGTAGTCCATTCAATGCCCTAAGATCGCCGCACACGCTTCTAGTAAATGTACCGCAGGGTTCTACACAAGGGGAAAAAGATGCCATTCCATTTGTAATTCTAATTGCCTTGTAATAGATTTTAGATTTTTACCTAGCCACCCCCAAACACAAAGGATATGAAATCTAGAGATTCAAAGAAATATCTGAGAAGAGCATGCCAGTACTTCTACTTAGAGCAGCCAAGTCGCTTACTACTCTTACTATCTATCTACTCTTTCAAGCTTGATTTGATCACGCTTTCTCTTGATCCTCTATAACAAATTATGATTGTGTGTTGTAAATAGTATACAGTTTTAGATGCAAGATAGACCGCATTATGGTTGCGATCGTGGTTTTAGATTATACGTGTTTCAATTCTATTAGCTTCGATTGCATTAGTTAGATTGTGACCGTGGTCTTCGGGTTATATTGTGATTTGGTTGCATTGTGGCTTAAACCTGGCTGTGGTTATGGATTACATTGTGGCTCCATATTATTGTTTTGATTCGATTGTGGTTTTGGATTGGAATGTGGTTTTTCATTTCACCTCTATTAGCCAGTGATTACATCGCGGGTCTGTGATTATGGTTCATGGATTGTGGTTTTAGGTTAGATTGCAGTTTTAAGGATCTCTAACCGAGCATTATTTTGTTTTATGGTTTGGAATTTCAATATTATAGTTTGAGCAGTCTGGGCTTGTGGTTTGGGGTTTTAATTTGAGGTTTATATATATATGTATTCTCAATCGAGGATTTCTTCACCAAATTTAGGTCTAAAGCCCGGAGTGGCATTTAATGAAATGGATCGGCAAGAACGCCACAGCCTTTAAATGGAATGGAAATGGAAATGCGAATGCCACGTGCCTAAATTTTCCGGGCTTGTTTCAGTCACCGAGGTCTAACTTTTCCACCGCTTCTTCAAACACCGTCTTGATGATTCAAGGTTTCTGAAAGGCGTGCTGGATATTTCAGACTACAATCAAAAGCGGATTGATGCCACAAATAAATATTGTATCGATTACTACAACCAAATAGCGTAGGTCGACATACCAAGTCAAAAAATTGGTTGTCATAGTAAAAGTAAGTTGCACTTCAATTTTGTTGGAGCTCAATTCTGTGAGAGGTCAATTCCATTATGAGAAATAAAATTTTGGTGGCTTAATCTTTGAATAGAAAAAGATACCATGGAGAATCAAAATTTTGTCGGGTAAATCTTTGAAATATAAAGATAACGATTTTTGTCTATTAACCGAAGCAAAGTGTAATCACAAAGGAAGTACCCCATTTTAAGGTGAAAACCATTTTTGCCTTGTACTTTTGAAGTACCGATTTATCATCACAAGCTTATTTGTTTGAAAGAGTTTCAAATTCTCAAATCATTCTTACAAGCCGCGGTCAAAACCATTAGTCAGTGGAATTTGGCAGCCAGGAACTTTTCATTGCTAGTCACTTTACATTCAAATCCAAATTCATAGCTTTGAAAATGTGAATTTGCATCCTTAACACACAAGTACTTAAAGGTTGAATTGTTGCATCCTGTAAACACTAACTGCATCCCCAAACAGTAAGTGTTTGCAGGTTGAATTGATGCAGCTCTACTCTGTGGAAAAATTCGAAAATCATGACATGTCTTATATTAAAAGTACATTCTGCTACTACGAAGGAAAACTGATTTTTTAGGACATGTTCCGCTACGACATGGAGCTTACATGGAGCCTCCAAAAGGCGTCTTATAAAAATGCGAATGTTCGAAGACCAGCGCGAAAAAGGGCCTCAGAAGGGACTCTTTTTTTTTTTTTTTCGGAACCGCGTCATCAATATATAAAAGAATGGTAATGTTACAAAGCAAGTGAGGAGGAAGGAGAACTCCAGCAGATACCATACCGACACTCCACAACAAACTCAATAAAAATCGCATCCCACCGATGTACAAACCTAATTCATCACCATCTACAACACCTGCTAGAAGTCCCCAAATGGCAAACTTCCGCCTACTAATCCCTGAACACCGTAAAGCTTTTAAAATGTAGCCTGCACCGAAGTTGAGGAATCGAGAGGTCGCAGTCACTTTAACTCGAAAGATCTCAGCCAACCGCCGCCGGGCTTCCAAATCAACACACCAACCAAGCTCATATTTGTCGCCGCTAGCACGCCAAGCACCGTAGATATTACATTAGCGCAGCAACCGGCCAAGGAAATCAATTCCCACCAAACAGAAATTCGGAATTCAATCCTGTACCGCAAGTGAGGGCAAACGGTAAATGCCCACAAATTTCAATGATGAAGGCCATAAATTAAGGAGGGTCACACCCTTTCCAAAATCCAACTCAAAGGGCATTCACTCGATAATAAATGCACAAGACCACCGCCACGGGAAGCACCCTAACTCTGTGGGGTAAAGTATCTGGCCGTCTCATGAAACCACTGGTGAACCCTAAGCTACAGACCACTTCAATTGGCGTGAAATGAATAGCCGCACTGCATCAAGACCGCGACAAGACAAGAAGAGACGGGAATATCCTGATGGAACCTTCCAAACCCGCACCACCACATCATCCCCAGGAATTTATAGGTACGTAGCTTAACATTCCCCGCCACTTTTACCCCGGATAGCTCCTATTAATTTCTGTGCTTAAAGTGAGCTCGGAAGATCCTCAATGGCTTAGCCACCACTCCCAATGGCCACCCTCCCAGAGCCTAGCAACTGGGCTTCCAACTGCCCTCAAGGCCCTGGCATGGCACAGCGGTGCCTGGCAAAGTGCCAGGGTGAGGAACCCACAAGCAAGAAAGGAGAAGAGGTAAGACAAACCCGTATAAATCAATGACTTCGAACTCATGCAACTTTTAATGCATACATCTACTATACCTTGACCTCTTGATGTTGTTTATCGCCTACAAGTATAACTTTAGTTGAATAAGCAAAGATGTTTCCAAACCAAACCCCTAATTTGGCCTACACTCTATATCATATATGTTGACATTTCAAATTGCACCTATTAATGATTCTTCCCAAGCGTAATTTAGCTTGTATCACTTCTTATGGCTATGAAACGGCGTGGAAGATGAGCATCTAAGCGATTTCTTTTTCTTTTTATGATGGTATTTAATTAATTTATATGAATGGCATGCCCCAGGAGAGACGAAACCTTTCTACTAAACATGCTGGGAATTTCCACAACCATACCATTTGCACTAGATCTCTTGCATAAAAGAATGCGCGGGCAAGTTAGGGTGATTTTACCTTGCCGTAGATGTCAGCCAAAGATGATAAAAATATATAGGCCAAAATAACTTTATCCAAGATGCACCCTATGCTGGGCGTATGGGGTGAATGGAAAACGGCGAATCACCAAAAGAATGCCAGCCAGTTCAGTCAAAGAGTATGCAGAATATGTGCAAAGTTGTAAACTGCTGGTGCTAGTGCTCAATTTGCGCGACTGCAGCAACCTCCACTGCGCCGTAGGAGAGATGGTTTTGTTCCTATGGATTTCATCGCAGGAAGTTGCTCGGCATCGCGTACCGGCACCCGGATTAGTCATCGCGGGATAGGTCGCTTTATACCTCTCGGCTAAAGAATGTCGACATGGTTTGGCTATGGCCAAGGCTGCATATGCAGCGATGTATTTCCTATTTCTGATCGGGCCAAAGCTATTTGTGTTTATCGAGATGTGAAATTCACTGAATCTCCGCTAATTGTTCTCCTCGCGATTAAAGTGCAGCATTCTTCAAATTTCTTCAGTGGAGATCATCCAAAACCGATGTGGGCGCAACCGAAGAGTGAATCGGGGATCGAAGATATGCCGAGATCTTTATGTGGCCACCGTGAACTACATGGGGAGGACTATTTGCCAATTGGTGGAGCTCTTGCTTACAATAATGGAAGTCCCAACCGTACATCAAGACGAGCCCGCCAGGCTATAATTGGGAGAAATCCCAGGACCGTGACGCTTGCCTTTGATGGGTCGAAAACCGATACGCCATAAGTATGCTTGAAGGCATGGATGACACTTGGGCTGTACCACCTAAGCATATGAGACAGCCCGTGATCTGCATGGGCACGCGCTAATTTGTCAAGAAATTCACCGAAATACATGAGGGTCGAGGTACCTTCGTGGTCTTTTCCGCGAATCCGAAAAGAAAGCAATATTGCTACTGTTTCTGCACGGTGTTGTCCAAGCTCTCCCCAAGATACTGGTCCTTATATGATTTTGGAAGTTAAATATAGTTGATGTCGGGCTCTACACTTTCTATATCGCTATATGTCTTTTACTGCCCATTCACATGATTTTTCCATGTAATCAGCTGTATCAATATAAGGAGAAATGTGTGGAAGATGAGCATCTAAGTTGGATTTCTTTCTCTTTTTATGTAGATGTATTTAATTGCACTATATAGAATAAGTGGCATTTCTAGAGAGGATGAAACTTTTCAGCCAAACATGTTGGACCAGCATTACAAACTATACCATTTGCACTAGATTCCTGCATAAAAGAATGCAAGGGCAAGTTAGGTGATTTATTTTATTGTAAGATGCTCACAAAGATGATAAAAATATATAGGCCAAAATAACTTTATCCAAGAAAAGTTGTGGGTGTCCAAGAAAATGGTGCTATGTAAGATGCAATGCCTTAAGATAGAAACAAACAACTAAACAATACATAAGCTGAAACGCAAAGTAAAGGACAAGAGAATTTAAAGCAACATGTAGGTATTTGAAGCAAGAACCTAGGTGCTGGCACAAAATGTCCAACCCTTATCTCCCTCAACTGGGATACATAGTAGATCATGTGCAGATCCTAACCTATATTAGGAAAATGACTAGTGTTCTCTACATTGATGAGGATTAATACTTTACCGTTTGGGGTTGGAAGCTTGGCAAGAAGAAATGGATTTCATCTCATTCAGCAAATATATACTACAATTGTTATCTAAATTCCATATGGCAAACTCTAAATCGATTCTGAAAGCTTATGAATAAGGCCAAAAATTGTGTCTAAATTTTGATGATAAGGATACAGGTCGTACATCCTATCCCTACAATCGACAACTAGAAGGACCGCTCATTTATTTGGCTGTAACCATCCAGGTTCATGCGACATACCCAAACTATTGACTGAAGAGCAGAAATATGTGCTTTGAAATATCTCCAGGGTATTAAAACCAGAAATGGTGTCTTTATTCTAGGGGAGACAACTACAACTTTTGCAGATGCCGATATAGCAGTAAGTGATCTTGACTTTAGATGATATATGTCTTTCTTCTTTTGGACAGCCCCATCACATGGATTCTTCGACGAACAGTTTTTAGTAAGCAACAGTACTGCTGAAGCTAAGACCAGAGCTGCGCACAAAATGATATGGCGAGTAATTTATTTTTGAAAAGCAATGTCAAACTGGCTACTCTTCATTGTGACAACAATGGAGCAAAGTGGCATCCTCTTACAAAGCATGTTGGTGTGCAAGTTTGCTTTATTTAAGAGCAGATAGAAAATGTTATGTGTCAACAGTTATATCATATTGCCTGTGAGACAATAGTGTAAGCATATGTCTGTATGATGATGTGAACTATCTAGATCAATACAATCACGCACCATTTCTAGATAAACATTATTCTCAAGCAATGCAATGAACAACTTAAAACAGAACATTCAAAGAACATCCATTAATTATATCTAATTAGATTGCAAATAGACCAGATTAGATGGGCAATTTCTTGGGTAATCTTAGATTGACAACCATTAAACTTTAGCTAGCTGGACATTGCGCGTTAATCTACACTTTCAGCCCTGACAGGTTTTAGAGGTTGCACTGATTTTCTAACACCTTCCCACTACTAAAATACACGACCAATTTCACTCATAAACATGGATTAATGATCTGCTCAATCTCTGTAGTATCGTGAATAGGCTTGTAAGTGGCTGGATCCCACGGCAAGGACGACCTTGAAACTCAAAGAAAGAATAAGAAATAAGCATCTATTAAGATATTCTAAGTTTAAAACCTCACAAAATTCAGATTATCTTGGAGCAATCTGATAAGTCTATTGATCCCAGAATTTTGGTCATGACTGGGATGGAACAACGACCTTCCAATTGAATTAGATACAATCTCCTTCATCAATATCTAATATTTCCTAGGACAGGTCTAAAAATAATATTGACATGGATCGAAGGAATTTGTTTCGCAGATTAGAGCAAGAAATTTCAACAACCTCCACTAGCTCGTTTTTCAAAAGTTCTATCTTATCCCTCATAAACTGAAGAAAGCTCACCGGATTGTTGATGCTGCAAACTACGAGCTTCTCATAAATTGCTTCTGCATTTTGTACGAAGTCAAGCATAGTCATAATCTTCTGCCAATAACCAAATACGGGATGAATAACATTCAACAAGCGTTTACCTCTATACGGAATGAACACATGTGACAGAGCTTCAGCTCGAAGTTTTTCTTTATCTCCCAGTTTGGACGAATGTCCTAAATAGAAAAATTCAAGCCACTACTTTTTAAATACTTGCACAGTATCACCCCCACTAAATAACATTTGTGTTTCCCAATTCCGATTTATAAGTTCCATCCTTCTTGCTGCAGGGATCAGGCTGCAATAATGCAGATGTTATGCAGCATGAATCGAGACCTCGATTTCAACCTCCGGTGGTCGAGGAAATACCTTTTACATTATTGGAGTTGGAACCCACAGACCCCCGGATTTCAATCTTGCCACTGTTACCTGTGTCTAAAATGCTGCTGATGACGCTTGATGCATTCTAGATAACATTGCCCTAAAAAAGAAAAGGGCTGAAAAAACAGAGCAGAAACAAGATACATTGAAAGAACAAGCAATATGATAACCACGTCTAACGGCATGCAAGCCAAGTTCAAGAAGCACAAGAGAGAGGAAAACGAGGAAGTCGTAGAGGAGGAGTTATTTTCCAAGGATTAAAAGTTATCTAATTTTGAACACCATCGTTTATAAAATTAAAAATCGAAGGGCTTATATTAAATTTGGCTGACATGTTAGGCCACGTGGATAAGCCAGAATGCAGCAATTCTTGTAGAGTGGGTTAGGCAAGCCTGCTTAAAAAAAATTACTTTCCAAGCTTTACAAACTTTTCTACCCATGGTAAGGGGAGGGGAACCAATTTGCACTCAGTGTTTTTCAAAAAGCTCAATGAGAATACCACTTCACTATAATTGGTTGTGCCATAAAACCCATACTAGAACTTATGGAGACCAACCAGTCATGGATCTAAAGTTGAATATCTAGCATTATAACAGGGTTTTTTTGTGATTTTATACGCTTTTTGGCATGGTTTTCATATGATTTCACGGACGTATTCATGTGGACGCATTTCCAAACTAAGATTTCTAGAGTTCCACATTTGTTAGCCATTGATTTTAAAGAAGAGGGAAAATCGTGTGGTTGTGGGGCTTTTATTGTTTGCATGTCTTTTTAGTTTAGGTTTCAAACATTAGGTTAATATTAGGTTAGTGGTTTTGAATAGGTTTGTGGTTAATATTAGGGTTCCGGATTTGGCATGTGGCATATCTGGTTGCATTCAACTGTGGGCAGACCTTCCAATGGAAGAGGAGAATGGGGTGGACGAGGGACCCACTTAAAGGTAACAACAGGAAAAATCCAAACATTGCCCCATGAATTATAAGATCCTTAGTCGAATATCGTGAGTAAAACTTCTAATACAAGAAAAGCAGATTATCAAATGCAATCAAGGAGATAAATCCGCATTATTGGCCATACCGCGCAGAAGGAGCATAAGTGTAAACAGGGGAGATACACGCATTGTCTCGTCACAAATAGGTAAAGAATACGGGTATTGCCGCAAAGAAAAAGATACCTCTAAGCAAGGTGCACTCGATCACCGAAGAAGGACGTGAAAAGTATTCACGTGTAGACGGGATTGGTGAATATTTATGCCCATAACAACCCTGTGTGGGTAGAGGTGCTTTATGGCCACTCTCGCATAGATTGAAAGCTATGGAAGCCGTAGCTCGGGCTTATGGCACCGATTTCAATATGGTGGAGGCAAATTGAGGATAGACAAGGGGTGTCTTCGTAAATTGTACACCCGGGATTTGAGAAACTTCGGTAAATTGGTAGAGGATATGGGCTTTATGGAGCCGATTCGGAGATAAGGGGTTTACATGGTGTAATGGATGCATCGGGAACAGGAGGACGATGCAAAGACACTTATAGATGCTATATGAGCAAGTCAGGGCTTTCTCCATCCTCCCAAACCTCCAAAGCGTCCAACCAATTAAAGAATGCTATATCCCATCATAATCCAGCGGCGACATCTACTAAGAAGCATCGCTTAGAACTTCTAAAACAAAGTTGTTCAAATTAAATACCGACACCAAAGACCCGTGATTTTGTGGAGACCTCGCAGAAAAGTATAGCGGGCAATCACTTTTAGAACTGATCCGGCATGGAAACTATGATAACAAAATTTTCAACATAAAAATTGCTCGGGCAGAGCTTAAAGTGCAAAAAGAAAGGAAAGAACTGGATTTTCTTGCGCCAACTCCTCTAACTTAGAGCATTGGGCCCCAATGATGGATGGAGGAGAATAGGATACCGTAACGTGATAAAGACACTGTAAGAGGTCAAGATAGCCAAACCGTGATGTAAAGGTGATCGACGTGGCTAAAAGAAGCCGAGCAAATGCACAAAAGTTCTTCTTCAAGACGCCAAAGAGAAGAAGAGATCTTCCATACTATCATCCATCACCAAAATGATGGCTCGATTCTCAAATCCCCGTGAGATCTCAAAAGGTATCTATATATAACCATTTCAATGCTTTGGAGAACACAACTTACTCATTTCAAGAGACGCTCAAGAGTCGGTGGTTTCAAAAGTCTCACCTATAATGAACTCTAGCCGAAGACATATTAAATTTTCCCTCTCTGCTGAGGACCTTCAAAAGGCCACCTTCATCGCTAAAAATAAATGTCCCGGGTATGGATGGAATTTACAGAATTCCTATCAATGCACCGATTGGGTCAAGGATGATATCTTCTCCACATGTAATGCATTCTTTATGCCGAAAATCTAAATCCAAGATTGAACACAGATGTATTGCCCCTCGTTCCCTAAGTAGTAAGGAGCCAAGCACAATCAATGATTGGAGGCCCATCAAGACTTTTATCCTCGCTTATAAAAATCATGCTTTGCCATGGCGAGAAGATTAAGCCAATTCTAGCCGGCATCTCACAAGCCCACCTCGCTTTCACGCCAGAGTATCTTCGGTGCCAAATGTCAGCAGCATTGATTCGGCTATTTCCAGACCGGGCTAGAAAACAAGACAAAAGGTGGCCTATCTAAAGCCAGACTTTACCAAAGCTTGCGACAATATCGATGGAGTTTTCTACAAAATGATGCCTGCCGGTTGTGGAAATATTTTGGCCGTATGGGGTCATGAAACTTCCATCCGCCGAGCCTCAATCCTATTCCAAGGTGAACCTTCCAATATTTGACATAAAGGTGGGCATCGTGCAGGTGCCCCTTAGCCCCATTCCTTCTTCGAATATCGCAGTTGTAAGCACTTTCACAAATATTCGCGGCAAGCCTCGCAGACGCAGAGGATTCAGCACTAGAAATGCCGGATGGCTTCCCAAACAAATATGTAAACTAACACGCAGACGACACATTTCTATTCATGAGGCAGCAGGAAGATAACCCGTCATGCGTGCAAATTACTAGCCTCCTTCTCGATAGCTTCGTGATATCTCTATAAACCGGAAAAAATGCGCGAAGCATAAATGGCCTTCAAGCGAAGAACCAAGATCCCACATGCTTGACAATCCTACCGTGGAAATAATCCCAGAGGGTAAGCTCTAAACCTATTAGGAGTTCCAAAGGCATTAATATCGCACGCAATAAATAAGGGGATGAAATACTTACTAGGCCTTCAAATACCTTTAAATTGGTGGAAGGTGGCAAAGCTATCACTCTGTGTCGAATTACCGTGGCAAAACATGTAAGTTAAGCAATACCATACCTACATCGCCATCAATTTTACTAGCCCCAAAGGAGAAGGCACAGGAATTAGCGGCTAATTCGCAACTTTGTCCGAGAGGAATGAAGAAGGGGCAAAGTGGGTCAAAAATCGCCAGTGGAAGTGCAAGAGAGATATGCATGAGAATTGGAATGGTCGAAGGCTATCATTACGTATAGCATTAAATAGCCAAATTCATATGGATGATCATACGTGAAAGAGAAGTCTCCGTGTATGCACCCCATCAACCGTGCCTCTATTAGCCATGTAAGCATAGTAAGCCCTCCACAAAGTCTCACTCCCATGGTCACTCTTTATCTTAAGCCATGTAGAGAAGCTTCTCCATTCCCCTCGGCGATTAATTTCAGCTTGGCAAATCATAAAAGCCATTAATGCTTTGACATCAACAAATTCAAGTAGAGACTTCCTCCATGGTGGTACCGGTACCGCGACAATAAACAAGGCCCCTAGGTATATGGTGGTCGATGCAAGGATCGTGAAGAGGTGGAAAAATTGTGGAATAGATTCTGTGCTCACGGTACAAGGGAGAACACCACCGGCCAAGCGTAATTCTCAGTATCGCTTTGCCTTAAAGGACGCATAAAATTATATGAGAAACGTATGGCCACAAGACTTCCAAACACTATAACTACATGGCATCAAAAATCCATGGATTTTGGTAATCGCACTTTGCCAAATAAGTTTGTGAAATCAAGTTACAAGAGTCTGAGACTAAGGGGGTTTACTTCCAATACCTTCCAAATCCGATATAGTAGTCACCCGAGGAAAACCTAAAATATATGGAGATGCGGGCGTAAATATATACTCCCCCCACCTGCAAATCGTTTTCCTCGCAAGTGATACAATGTGGTTCCAAGGGTCAATCAACTAGTCAGGAAATGGGACAACAACAACAACCCCAAGATGCCCCTTTGTGCGGCCGAACAGAATCTATGTAACATTGTCCGGGTGGAGTGTGAGAAGCCGCAAGTAGTATGGGGCATGGAGTCCTGATAGCTACCCGCCAGGTACCATGAACCGGCGAGTTAAGTATCCTCCCCAAGAATGAAAACACGAAGAAAGTGGCCTTCTCATATAGCTGTGGTCCGACAACTGTCAATATGAAAAGGAGAAATGCCTTGGTTCGATGAGAACCGCTGCACATATCACCATATCGCCTTCTACATAGTACTTGAAAGGTCAAAAAATCCGTGCTAGCCGAGTTATTGAAGAAGTAAAGGTTGAAATTTTAAATTCCTACCTAAGATTACACTAGGACGAACAAGGGAATAGTGCAAGAAGGAGCCATGTAGCTATCTCCATCTCAGATTTGCAGATGGATACACCCCTGCCACGCGGCTTTGTACCATTCCTTTAAAGTAAATAAAATCAATTTCTTATCCCTCAAAAAAAAAAAAAATCACTTAATTGGCTTGCTATTAATTATCTGTGCAAAGTTTTGCTATTAGCGGGATTTTACTATTGGCATGAAGTGCTTCTGCAATTTAGGCTTGATCACTACCAGTTGTTATAAGTCTTTCGAAAAATCATATATCTCAAACCAAACCTAGAATATGCCCTACTAAAAGATAATTTAATTTTTCTTATAGAATAAAATAGAATTTTTATCGTCCATGGAGACATTATGAATTTGATGCGCTTTTAATAAGTCAAGAATAGGCGTCGTGAATGATCTTTTCTATTTTTTATTTTTTGTGGCCAAAAAGACCTTGAAGCAAAAAAGGCTTGTATTTTTGATGAGGACCTTGATTTTCAAGGTCCATTTTGGCATGCGTATGCGGCATGTGTTTAAGCATGCACTTATTGCATGAGCATGCTACATGCATATGTTGGATGCATGCGCCATACACATGTGACATGCTTTCTGGGACTAGCAACCATGCATCTTGACATACTGGATTTCCATTTGCAACTGGACCTCTGGTCTAGTGGTAACACAATTAGTCCTAGAATAGCTATATCTCAAGCTTGAGATCACCTAGAGTAACATTATATATAGCTTCTTTTGAAATATGATATATATGTTATTAACCAATTGCTACACATGACTTATATGTTCTTAACCAACATGCACAGATTATTGACCAAAACCAGAAAAAAGAAGAAAAAAGCACAGTCAAAACCAGAAGAAACAAGGTCTTTAGAGTTCGATCAAAACACAATCAAAACCAGAAAAGACAAAGAAAATACACGGCCAAAACCAGAAAAAGCAAAGGAAAAAGCACGGTCAAAGCCAGAAGAAATAATGTCTCTAGATTTTGGCCAAAACACAATCAAAACCAGGAAAAACAAAGAAAAAGCACGGCAAAACTAGAAAAAGCAAAGTCTTTGGATTTCGGTCAAAACATGGCCCTCCCAAAAAAGCAAGTAAAAACACGTACCCAAAACCGTAAAAGCAAAGTCTCTGGATTTTGGCCAAAATGCAGCCTAAACAAGAAAACACAAGCTCTTTGGATTCAACCAAATACGGCCAAAACCAGAAAGAACAAGGTCTTTGGATTTCGGGCAAAACCAGAAAAAAAATGAGCTCTCTGGATTTCGGCCAAAACCGAGAAAAATAGGTCTTCCGTAACCAAACTGGATTAGAAAAAAAGGAACGCTGTGTTTTTGGCTTTGATATGCATACTGCAAAAATAGAAATAGAAATAGAAATAAGATGTGTGGGATAAGGTTCCCAAAAGATCTTTTAGGTTGTTTTTTTAAGTGAGGGGTTGATGATTTTTTTTTTTGACAAGCTCATGAGCTTCTATTTTGAGCCCTTGAAAGATGGGATTTTTTCTTGTTGCTATTACGGAGAAGCAATAAGCCCTTTTTTGAACCTCGATTGCATCGCGATGGTTGCAGTGACACCTTTTTAACCTCGGACTGCATAGCAATGGTCCCCCAGCTGCATAAGAATGGAAAGAATTTGTCATGTGCAAGGTGTGGCCGCATAAGGGTTTTGATGCTTTTTGTGTCAAACTTCTGTGTAGTGCTTCTATAGGCTCTGGAGTTGTGCGACAGCTATGTGATAGTATTATTGTGCCCCATTGCAGATATATGTATCTGAACAACGCCGAATTTTTAGTTTTTGGAAGGTCAGTACTTGAAAAACCGGATGCTTCAATGTTGTTGGCTAGTCTTCCTTATTCAGGCTCCTGCTGACGTGGCATAGCATCTGACCATTGAATGCTTGATTGGAGGGCTAGATTTGATGCCATGTCACAAGGGGGGCTGAATAAGGAAGGTGTCCCAATGTTGTTTGGTTTGGTTTCACCAGGGTTCAACTCCACGGCCAGTAAATCTGTTGTAGGGGCATAGCCTTTCAATTCTCGACATGGTCATGCTTGGTCACGGATCTTGCTGGACCGGTGGTTAGTGCATGTATTTGTATATTTTGATGGTTTATAATCCAATAACTTTAAAAAATACAAAAAAGTATCACTTCGACATTAAGGTATCACTTAGGCAAGGATAAAACAACAAAAATATTCTTGAAACAAATTGATCTATGAGATGCATAGACACAAAAACATCGAAGTCTTATTAGTATCTAAACAACAAGAGCAAGGAAGCAAGTAGAAACACCAAGAATGGGGCAGGTGCAATAGTTGAGTATCCCATGCTGCTAGGGGGTGGTGGAGGAGCAGAAGTACCTGCGAGATTAACATAGAGGATGAAATTAGCACTAAAAAAAAAAAAAAACTTTCAAAACTACTGGGCCATGGACATACCGCAGAAACTATAGTAGTAGGATATGTCGACGCTGCAGTTACCAAAGATGTTATATCCTCTGCTAACGTAGTAAGGGTACTCCTTAGCTAGTGCAAGAAGATCGCATAGGCAGGAAGGCTCATTCTGGGCAATACTGGTCAGATTAGAACAGCATGCCTTGGCAGGTTTTTTCACATTTTGGCGCAGAATGAACTCTACACAATCTTGCAGCCTGCTTTGGATATTGCAGTTATAAGACGGAGATGGCGCTGGAGATGGAGATGGTGCGACGGAATTAGCCTGAGCCGCGATAATGAGCACCAGAATGGCCAGAGCTGTCCTCATTTTTCTTCTCGGTTCTTGTCTGCCATACCCAGTACCGTTTTAAGGACAGAGGTAGGTCATTTTTTCAATGGCTTTTTCTTTTCCTTTGCGTATACACGGCATTCCTTTGATTTGTTTGACCTAATAAGGACAAACATGGAGCTGTATAGTTTCGTAGAATGAGTGGGTCTCTACAAAGAATGAAACGTGTTGGACTGTGGCATCGAAACGGCTGTTCTTTTGTTCGTGCTGCAAACTTTATAGCTGGGGCAATTTAAGCCACTATATAGTGCGCTGTTTTCAATTTCTTAGGGCCCCAGCCACCAGCTTTTTGACCCAATTTTAAACAGCCATGTGGGCCAGGTCCTGCCATGTAATGCTTCTCAGCAAATATTCTGAAGCGCGTGATTGGAAGGAGGGCTTGCAAGCAGGGCGCATGAAGCTATTCTTCTTGTTCCTGCTTCTGTTCGTCTCCGTGCTTGCATATGTAAGTAGATCTTACCTGAAAAACTATGCGTTCATCCTGTGTTTTTAAATCTGTTGATTTTTTTGCAGGGGCAATGCAATTACAAGATCAGAACCAGCACTTCATGCCAGGAAAATTCAGGTACTGATGCGCATGTAAATGTTACATTTTATAATCGTTTTGGGCAGTCGGTTCTTTTCGGAAATTTAAAAAATACCAGCAGGGATGACTTCGAGAGATGCCAGGTCAATGACTTTGATACAGAAGGAACATGTGTGGGTAGTATTTGTGGGTTATCCGTCTCCCATGATAACACTGGCAACAAACCTGAATGGTATTTAGAGTATGTTCAGGTTAATAAAGATGGATTTTCTGCCATTAGGTTTGATGTAAACACTTGGATTGCTGAAAACGGTACTGTTAGTTGGCAACCCAACTCTTCTCTTACTGTTGATATTAACATGTGCTAGACCAGATATGATGACAAATATGTGCATTGGTCTCCTTGTGGAACGACATGTTTGTGAAAAGTTATAATAGAGAAAACTCAATGCCGATTATGTTAAAAATATATCGTGGTCTTCTGCTTGGAGTTTTCCTCCCAGCCTACTGTGTATGTGCCCAAGATGCAGACCAAAATGTGACAACCTACACTGTGGGGGGAAATCAGGGATGGTCTAAAGGCATTAATTATGATGATTGGGCTGCAAACATTACCTTCAATGTTGGGGACTCTCTGAGTAAGTTTTTCCTGCTTCACATTATTAAAGCGTTTTCTTGATGGCTGCCCACCTAAACCTTTTTTCTTCCGCTCTGCCACAGGATTTGTCTTTGATAATTCTACATATGACCTGGTAGAAGTGAACAGGGATGGATACAAAAACTGTTATACCACTGATGTCACATACCTCAATGGCAATATGACCTTCATTCTTACAGAAGCGAAGACCTATTACTATATCTGCACGAAAGGAACATTATGCTCCGCATCTGGTATGAAGATAGCAGTCACTTCTGGGACTTCCCCTCCCAATTCGAATTCTAAACGGCTTATTATCATCCTTACAGTAGTAGGTGCAGTGATTACCTTAGTTGTAACTTCAGTTATAGGCTGGATATACTTCAAGTTAAAAAGAAAGGACGCCCCTTTTTATGAATGGGAGGCAAAGCTCCAGCAATCAGCTGTGTGGAGATTCAGCTATTCTGAGCTCAGTGCTGCTACTAAAGGGTTTAGTGAAGAGGAGGTACTCGGGCGTGGGGGCTTTGGAAAGGTCTATAAAGGGGTGTTGGCCAGTGATGGATCCTTGTTGGCTATTAAGGTCATGTCGCAAGATGTCGAAGGTCAATTTCTGGCAGAGCTTGATGTTATAGGAAGGCTCAAACACAAGAACCTGGTGGGTTTGAGGGGATGGTGTCATCATGCCAACAAGTTGCTCTTGGCATATGACTATATGGAGAACGGGAGCTTAGACCGTTACTTATTTTCGACAGATAAGTTTTTGCCATGGAGTAATAGGTATGAAATTGTGAAAGGTGTGGCTGAAGGGTTGGCCTTTCTACATGGAGGATGGGAGCAGAGAATAGTGCACAGAGATATCAAGGCTGCTAATGTTTTATTGGATACCAAATTTGTGCCCCATCTGGGAGACTTTGGTTTAGCAAAGCTCCTGGGAGATACCAAGTTCCAGGAAACAATGACCCAGGCAGGCACACCAGGCTACATGGCACCAGAATTGGCTTTAACTGGCAGGGCAGATGAGAAGTGTGACATATTCATGGAATAATTCCTCCTATTGGGAGGGATGAAGGCGAATTATACTGTAGATAAAGGCCATACTTATTTGTTAGAATGGCTTGGCAAGCCCACCAAAGGAATGAGTTGGTGCAGGTTGTTATCCTCGCCGGACGAATGCCAAACCATGAAGAAATGGTTGTAGTATTGTCTCGGCTTGTTGGCTGCCCATCCTGATGCAGAATTAAGCACCTGCTCTAGACAATGCTACCTTTGTTCTTAATGGGGAAGATTCCCTTCCACCTCTTCTCCTCAATACCAATCGCCTCTCTCTTATGGGTTTTCTCGTGATTTGCTCTCCATCTCGTGACCTGGCACGCCCCATCTAGGAGTTTCACTTCTAGTGTAATTTACCAACTAAGAGAGTAGGAGAAGTGTCCCATTATTGCAAGGCTAATTACTACGAGAAAACAAAACAGTGCCTGCATAAAAGGGAGGGCCAGCTTTAACTGAGCCAACTTACATTTTTGAGAGGGAGAACATACATCTCATTGAGATTTCTTTTGTGCTAAAAAGTAACAGAAGCAAATTACTTAATTACCTTCATATACTTGGTTAGACATTGGCCGCCATTACGGGCGGGAACATGGGGTTGATGCAAGTGCCTATAAGGTCGGAAGTTTTGACAGAAGGCGACACTCATGCCGCTGATATTGGGTCGGATTGTGTTCCCTCCTCAGGATTAATTCAACATTGGGTTCCATCTTTTTCATACTATTTTTCCTATGTATACGATTCATACTATTTTCCTATATCATTATCATTACAAGAAATTTATCGCGGCATTTCTTTTGTCCAACTCATGGCAAAGAGTTTTCAGACGTTCAAAAAGGATCTCAGCCTATGGACTCAAAGGAATTGAACTACTGTGTCTAAGCTGAGGAACTCTAACCTCCAATTTTTTCAAAAGTTCTCAAAAGCACTAAAGCATCTCAACTACTTCATGCAATTGCATCCTTATCAATTCTACAAATGGATGCCGAAAACACCCGCAGAAAATGTAGTGTTACATGCTTCTACAATTCGCCAAAAATCTAGCTATGATAGTTGTTCGAGTGAGAAAACATGAAAACACTTAAGATAAATGCAATGTTACATGCTTCTCCATAGTCTTGGCTAAAAATCTAGATATGGTAGTTGTTTGGAGTGAGAAAACGAAAAAAAATTCAAGATACAATATCCGGGGCCATTTTCGCACATTTTGCAATACATGCAAAGATGCCACTCTTGCTCTAAATCCAATTCAGTTCCGCTTTTCATCTAAAGTTTGAACAAATCAGATCCAAATCGATTCGAATTACATTAAAATCGATACACATACTATTTGTGGCGCATGAATCGCCAAATTACTATAGAAAGATTGAGATTGGCGATCCATATTTTTTAATGGCCAATGTCCCATATGTTAACTAGCATTTTAATTTAAATGTTATGAAAAAAAGGGGGATCATTGAACTCATGGGTCCACATGGGCCAAAACTAAGGGAGAGACTTCCCATAAGCTATCCTTTAATTTTGCTAAAGGATGCTTATAGGATTTCGCTTAATCGTGCATGCATTTGGCTTCATGTGGCAATTTCTAAGGTGGGTTGCTAGTGTGATATCTAGGTGGGTTCGAATAGCATCTAGTTGTGAATGGTGCGTATGCGTCCAATGTTCAAGGGATTTGTGAAAATTTGAAACGGCCCTAAAGACACTTCTATCATTGATTTTGGTGTAACATCTAAACTAAGCTATATCAAAACATCATATGTGTGGTTGCAAACAAATTAACAAAGTCTAGAAATCGCTTCTCATTGCCATGAATTCAGTGAAGAGAAAATCAGAGTCAAAATGTCCGGTGACAACACCTAAATTATACCTCTAAAAGATATGTTGCATTACGTATCCGGGCTAGCTATGCTAACACAAAGATTGAGGCTATTAGACCACCGCTGAAAGTGAACAGCCTACAATTTATGTACCCATATGCATATTAGACTTTTTTGAAATATCCAAAATAACCTATTTTGCATAATTGCTCACGAGTAATGGGTATGATTGCTTAATAAGCCCAAGATACATGTCCACCATACATAAGGCTTCAACTCTTCTAGAACCATGTCTAGAATTACCACAAAGAACAAATGAAGACGCTTCATTTTCCCCGTGGTACCGTAACCCCTTTGCTTATCGACACTGCTTTTCCTGCATGCCTAATTGAAAAACATGCTATCGTGATTTGTCCATGGGTACTGTCGCAGATCCGCCCACTAGATCATCAAGCAGTACCGGGCGGCAAATCATACATGTATATGTGGTATCTACCAGCCGATATCGATGAATTTTTCTCGGCAAGGAATTCCGTCAGATCGATTGGAAATGGTTTTACGTAGTGTTCCCGCCTATCTCGATTCTTTGTCAGCTTCAGATCCGCAGATTCGCCTGAACCCAATTTATCCTGTGCATCTAACGATCCATCGCCCAAATTTTCTTGGGTTCCTGAAGATCGAAAAGTGCCCAACTCATCTTCCCTGGACCATCTTCCCTTCCCAATTCGATCTGGTTAGAAGATCGTTTTGATGTATAAATATAGGGGTATTTTTATAATTTACCCAAGGATTTATTGTAAGATATATTAAACTCTAGAGCAATGGTTTGTCCAAAGAAGCACTTATCCGTTGTATTTTGTTGTTTCAGAAGACTTTGTTGTATTCTACTTTGTCGTATTCTGGATAAACCGATAGCACTTCGGAGGACAATTGTGTTGCTTGACGAGAAGGGGAATTGAGGCTTGTATTGATTACAGTTGGAATATGGCATGAAGTAGCACAAAGGAAGAAGCCAGACTATATGCTCAACTGCCATAGCTCCATTATTTCTGCAAAAACCAAAGCAGAGAAAACTATTTTTTGCGCTAACAATCCTTCACATGCATGAGAGATGTTAACAATTTCTTTCATACATGTAGAAGTTGCCACATGCTCCAAATTCATTTTGAGTCCTCCAAATTTTGAGTGACCTTATTATCCTCCAAAAAAATGGGGCACAAAGAAGAATCCCCTGCTAGATGTCATATGTAAATCAGCCACTTTTATCTAAAAAATGCCTTTGTCTCGTGATGGCCTGTGATCGATTTATCCGGGTTCATCGACCATTTACCAATCAAAATATTGGGCAAATCTTCATTATACCCGGCCCACCATTATTTCCAACCATTGAATATGCAAATAGAGCAAAGTTTATTCCATGTAGAAAAATCATCCTATAATTTAATTCCACAACCTAATGCAAAAGTGAAGTAAGATGGGGCAGAGCTAGATTTAGCCACAACTCACAAATTCGTGATAATGCTTCCAGCCCATTCTCCTGCCTCTCATCAATACATAGTCAATGCAATATCCTTTACTCCAAATAAACTATACGCATGCTTCCTATTCTCTCATGGACATATTTTGTGAAGCAACTAATCCACATCTATTGCTCCCAAGACGCTTCCCATTAGATGGGCTTTGCATCAGACGCTTTGATCACCAAACCTTAAAAGGTACTACCTCCATAGCCCATAGGAAACTATGGATTTGTGCCCGTTTAAAGTTGCATGTGCCCAACACGATCGATAAACTATGTGATGCAAAAACATATGTTAATGTCTCCATACAATGTTCCAAAATAAAACTGCTAATCAAAGAGAAATGGGAATGATTTATTCAAAAATGCTCGTGATGTTGATTTGCTCCTCGATGGTTCTCTCCAAACATGTCAGCCAATGTATATTGATGAGCAATTGATCGTTTTGAAGATGCCTTGCGAAAAGTTTTAAATAGAAACTTCAATGATTTTAATCATAATGCAACAAAAAAAAGAAGCAAAGAGCCATAAAATTAATAAATTTTCAGATGAGAGATGGTAATACCTTTCGCCATGTAGATCTTCGCCTTTGCCTCAACTTCATTAGAAATGATGAAGCCGGGTTGTGAACGAACAACCTAATCGACGATGAACCACCATATCCCGCTCAAACGACCGAATTAAACAATCATTGTCACTGTTCAAACTTCACAATCAACATAAAATCCTCACAAATCAAAGATGCATGGCCAAAACATCCTCAGACACAATGTTACACCATTCACAAAATGAATAAGACCTAATTTTAGAAAGCACCTCGCTATAGAATATGATGTAATATCCTCGGCCCAATGCTTCCTGCACTTCGCTCATGAGGAACTTTGAAAATGAATTACCAAGTTCCAATTACTCAAGCAAAGATAACGTATCATCTCCCACCTAGTAAAAATATTCCGTGATTCCCGAATGAGTTCTCGCAAAAGAACAAACCCCAGAAAACCTATAAGCACACAAAATAAAAACATTGTGCATCTCGAATCGGCTACAAATGGAAACCTTGGAATCAAGGAAATATCAAGAGAATCTTAAGGAATCTATGGGGGAATCTAAGTTCAAAAAAAAGGTTTCCAATCCAGGGAATGGAATCTAGAGAATCTAGAAGTGGAATCTTTATATAGAATCTAAGGAATCTATAGGAGAATCTACATAGAATCTTAAATCTAAAGAAATCTCAGATAATCTTGAAAATTTAGGGAATCTTTGTAGAACCCAAGAATCTAGGGATATTTATGGAATTTTAGGGACCTCAGAGGGAATCCAAGGATCTAGGGGAATCTTCGACACTAGGTGTGTTCTAAAGGGAAATCTTCATAAAAATCTCAAGGAAATCTTAACACCCATATGGAATATTGAGGAATCTTAGGACAATCTTTGGGAATATAGGGAATCTCAAGAGAATCTCTTTAAGAATCTAAAGGAATCTAAGGTAATCTTCATAAAATCTTTGAGCATCTGTGAGAATCTTGGTGAAATCTTGGAGTAATCTCTATAGAATCTTCATCACATGACTTTAAATTTGATTTCTAGTCGAATTTACCCCTCTAGGAATCATCCAAGTAGATCTTGGGGAAATATGTTTAACATTGATGAATCTCATAGAACCTAGTGGAAACCTTTCTAGAGTCTTGAGAATCTAGGAGAATTCATAGATCTTCGCTGGATGGCAATCGCATTTGGCTTCTAGTCGATTTTGTACTATCCCTCATAGTACAATAACTTGTATATGAATATGATTAGGATTATCCCTATCCCGAATATATATTTGTAATAGGGAGTGTAAAAGGCGAGCTAAACATTTGTAAATTGTCATTTAGAAAGTTTTTGGTTGGTTTTAATATTTACCAGAAGTTATGGTTGCCTTTAAGAAGTTGTATTACTAGAAGCTTACACAAAGTTCTAGGATGCTTATGTTGCCGACATCATGGTTCGAAAATAGGGAAGTTCCTCCCTTAAAAATCCTACCACTGTTAAATTCCTGGCCATCCCTAAAAATTTCCAAATGATTTTCCCAAGAAGAAAATAAAAATTTTCCCAAGATATTACACTAGAAAATGTACTAACATTACATTTTTCCAAGAGCTCCTAATACCCAAGATTTCTAGTAATCGGGTTAGACGATTACATTTTGAGCCTCGCCGACATTTGTTTAAAGATCGTCCGCCAACTTGTCTCACATGACGTTACATTTTTGTAGAAGGCGTGGGCTTTCTATAGTGGTTTTTCCTTTTTTCCAGAAAGATTCAATTGAAAGCTTTAAATTAGACTTTGTTCTAGCCATTCTTCTAGACGGCCCCAAGGTCTCAAATTATTTAGTTGGCTTTAGAGCTAACCATGCTCTACTATGAAGGGCACGCTGAACTTATGCAGAGTTGTTTCTTTTCTGTTCTTTATCTGAAGGTATATATAGGGCCATTGCAATGCTGAATTCAAAATACACAGGTCCATCGGAGTTGCAAGAAGACTATATCTTGTGAGCAGGAAAGGCAGAAGATTATATCAAGGGCCGAAGCTATAAATTAGTATGGCAAATTGATGCTTCCAGTTACCGTGCCTTTGAATTTTGGCTTGTTATAGATAAAAGGAAGATTGGTTTCTGGGATTTATTTTTAAGGCAAATGAACATTAGGGCAATATAGCTCCTTAATAAGTGACATTTACCTTCAGTTCAAGAAATTGAAGGTTAATGAAGTTCTTGAACTACTAGGCAGTTTGCTTTTAGTTCCTTATTTTAGCTTTGTCTCCTTGTTGGGTTAAGATTTTCTACCTTATCTTTAGCCTTTGTTATGCTTATATGGACTTTGTTGTGATGGAGTTATGAGTCGTGCGGGCAAGATGCATGCATTGTTATATTGTTTATGGTTGCTAATTGAGTATGGTACCACATTGTTACAGATAAAAGCACGTCGCCTATACAAAGCTTGCACTATTCCAGCTAGCCCTCCTCTTTAACGACTATTAAATTCTACTGTACAAGAACCACACTGTTGTGGGCAGGGGCTGACCGCTTACAAGGAGGTTCATGTCCTCGACTCATGATCACGCCCCTCCGGGTAAGAAGCCTACTCCGTGGACTACACGACTAGACCTAATGCTCGCCACTGGTATGCTCGTGAGATGGGTTCATTAATTTTGGGCGCATGTACACCTTCCATGGAGTTCACCGAGTATGGGCAAGGCCCTCTAGTCATCTTGAGTCAAAGATGCCACCGATGGGAGTTAAGCAATCCCTACCTCGCCCCATCTAACCGAGATGCAATTTGTGAATAGCCCTCGCTATGCAGATCCCAAGAAGTTAGCCAGTCCCAATACTTTTCAACCTACTCGCAGTGTGCGCGAAGAGGGCGGATGGAGTGGACTACCCGCTTTCATGTTCTTATGCCGCCCAAATCCACCTCGCCATGAATTCGGCTCGCAATGACTTCGGGTTGCCGCTGGCCATCCTCGAAGTCCGAAATTGGGTAGGGACTTCCATATGTGATGTACCGATCTTTATCTATTTATATGTGGTGAGCCATCCGTGGATGGTCATGTGATGTTGATAGGTAGGTCGACGCGAGACAGTAAAATGACCCCTTCACTCTTCCCACCGAACTCATTAAGGTTGCAAAGTTGATAATGGAGTGGCCTCAGACGTTATTGAGCTAGTATGAGTGGGATGAACCTCCTATTTGTATATCGCAGTGCACCGATATGAGTAGGGACGTCATCATGCATGGCATCCCGGTGTAGGCCAAGAGGTCCGGGGACATCTGTATAAGGAGATGTGTTTGATGATCTCGTGCAAGCCGGAACTCGCCACCCTCGGTGGATAAGTAAGCCACCCTCCACTGGTCATCAATGTAGAGGTCAAACAATGTTGAGAAAGGGGGTCATCCCCTCGGCGACACCAATACTACCGCTGAGAGGTCATGCTCTGTCAATCGATGGAACGCGTCTCATAGAGTTTGTATAACGTGATTTTGCAAGTCTTCGTGGGCTCCCAACCTGCCTTAGTTTTAACCACAACTTTTTCTCGAGTGTCGCGATCAAAGGCCCGCGGAAAGTCGACAAAAGCAGCCAGTGAGAGATCCCTCGCGCCAGCTTGACGCTCTCAACTAAGGTCTCAAGTATGAATATGTGTCGTGGCCTAACTCGCCAAGGGGGCTTCACCTTTAACAACTAGTATATACCAATCTTCGGACCGTAGGAGATGTTTTTATCGTTTAGGGTCCTGCTAACTACCGGGTTGTTATAACGGTACCCTAGAAGCGCCAATCGCTCTCTCAGACGGTAGGGTGGTCGAGCCGAGATGGTTCCCCGTGATGGATCCTTCTAGGGGTGTAGGGTATAGGCCTTGGGATCTGGCCCAGGTGCCTTGGCAATTTGGTGCATCGATTTTTTGCGCAGCCAACCGCTTCATCAATGCTATAAACGGCACTGATGCAGAGTCCGTGGAGCCTCCAAATATGTTGGAGCTTATGGCGCTTAATTGATTAGCTTCAATACCCACAAAGACATGGCTTGTCTCACTACAAAACCGGACTTCTCAGCGCTAAAGCCGAACTTTATGCTAATTTTCGACTTCCGTGAAGGGTTTTCCTCAGGCTTAATGTTTTGCCTTTTGCTTAAAAATGACATGACCGAATCTATATTGCCTAAGTCTTATAGCAAGACATCATGTGTTATAGAGGGCGCATTCATTAGCACAATCTCGACAGCCTAATGTAACATCCTAAGCTGTTTGGTTATCGCGGACCTAAAGGGGATGTTTATTCAATTTTGATAAGTTAGATGCTTAGATGGTTCGTGACCATACCGCCCATGGAACCCACCTACTAGGTATTATACGAAGAGCAAAATGCAAGCTCCCAACATTCGACCATTCATTGCTTTTACCATATGCGTGCCTCCGGGTCAATGGCAAAACGTTTGGACACACATTTGAACTCGTGAGCTAGGGCCGCCATGTTCTCATACCGGGTAAAATCCTTTCGATCGTCATATGCAGGAAACCTTTGGAAGCCCAACCAATCTATCACCGAAGAGGGTAATTTCTGTTTGCAAAAATTTATTAATCTTTGCTTATTTTGGACATGACATAAAATTGAATCCACATCTTTTAGGTGCAAGGAGAGTTTTGTTGTAATGGATTAGCTGACAGGTTCCATGTAGAACTCCGCTTTATCTTTGTTCTATGCCTTTCGCATCCCACGTAAGCTTTTCTCACTATGTTTCTTCTGATATCGGGCTTTCTTTTGTTTCTAAAATAGATCTTGAAACAATGGTATCTTTGTACCATTTTGGGAATGGCAGGCTCTTGCTTGCAACCTATGCATGCCTCTCGATCTCGTTTATAATTGCACTTGACTTTTAGGATGTATATTCTTAGTACTAGATTGATCTTTCACGCCCGCTTTTAAATGATATTAAGGCCAGGAGCTTCCAGATCAAGAACAAATCAAATGTATCATCATTCCCATGCCAAATCATAGTACGTATTTAATCCATGTGGTCATGTGCAATGGTTCCAAAATTTTCAAACATCATTATCAATAAGTAGCCTTTGGCTATGGTCTTAAGCTCTAAACTAATACTTCTGATGCAAGCATTTAAGTTAATAAATGTAGATGGAGCATGTCCTTCACTTTTGAGTTGCTATGTCCGATTGGGGAATGTTGTATATTGGATTCTTGATGTCGCCATGTTTCATTTCATACATTTTTAAAGCACCGCTCTTTCAGCGTTGTCTCTTTAAATTGTATTATTGGTACAACGTTGTACAACTACCATCTTCCGCCTTGCTATCCAAAAATTATGGCGCAATGTTCTTCACCTCGCCATCCAAGTTTGAAATCGAACTTTAAACTTATCCAGCAATCTTGTTTCTGCCCACCTTTGCCTTTAACCCAAAGTCCGCCGGTCCCATCCCGCAGCATCGCGGAAAAGGCCAAATTTGCTTGAGTCCCAGACCCTTCGGTCAGTTTACAAAACATAAACATGCACTTCTCGGGTGGCTTCAGAATCTCCAAGTTTCTTAGTATTGTGGTTTTTGGTAACTGTTTCACCTTTTTATAAGTAGATAGATAGATAGATGTATAGATAGTATTTTAACGCCACGCTTCACTAGGCAAAGATCCAATCATGTGACCACACACCACACTACATTGCTTGCTGGCCCTCACTTCAACCACTTTACATTGCGCCCTCAGGGTTTCTGGCTAACCCAAATACCAGAGGCGACGCCCTAACTCGGTGATCCATAGTCGCGATTGTTCCATTCCCCTATAATGATGAGATAATCACCGCTAAAGTAGCACAAAAATTTTCTAGTAGCAAAAGTAGATTATAAAATGAATAAGTTAATTAGCTAGATTCCGGATGGTTCTAAATGCACGCGATTGTAATTATAAAAATTTGATGTGAGGAATAATGTATACCATAATGAAGGAGTTTGAGCAAAAATATGTTAGCTTGAGGAGAGGAAAGAATTACTTCATGGATAGAGGATTCTAGAGCATATCCAAGGAGAAAGAACATCACTACATTACGCGACGGCGATCCCCTGGGCGGATGCGCATAATGAGCTTCCGTGATGCAAGTATGCATTTTAATTCCCGGCAGTGACACACAACTTCTTTTGTGTGATTGGCTAAATTATTGAATCCCGATTGATTCTCGCTAAGGTGATTGTGAGAGGACATTTCACAACATGTGGCTTACGCGGGTCATTCCGGGTCTTTGAAATGCCTCCGCCCTGACCGCTTCTTGTCACGACAGAAGTCAGCCCGTGACTATCAGGGGATTACGTAAGACGCAGCCGCTTTGTCCTGAATGTGGACACAGCCTGAGTGCAAAGGAGCCGACCGCAAAGGTTTTTTATCGTGAATTATCATTATGAAATCAAAGGAAGAAAGGTGGTCATTATGAACATGACCCATTATGCCACCATGACAATTTTTTTTCCTTTGAAATCCAAAAATTTTGCTCGCTTGGGTAAAATATCTCGCGACTTAAGATCATATAATTGACCCTAGGCTCTAATAAAGTGCAATGGCCTATATTCTTAAAGTTGTCCGGCCAACAAAGATCGCTGGTATCACCGTGAGTGTGATGGAAATCATAGTCCCCACTATTATGCTCCACTTCACATGATTAGACGCTTACTCCTACCAATACTATGAAACAAACTTCTCAAGAGTTCCTAAGAGTTATCGATCCCAAGCAAGGTCAATATACAATATATAAATTGATAATTAAACTCCTAATCAACTTAGATCAATCATTCAATGGACATTGCATTGACACACTTTTGTATAGTCTTTATTCGGCCATAGGTTATGATGTTAACCCCTTTAACCCCTTGCATTTAATATGGGCTTGTATTTGAATAATCAAACTCCCAAACCCCTACAAATGTACTAGCTTACCTACTCTTGTAATGACTAAAAAATATTCAAAATGATGTGTTACCATATGTGCTACAAGGGCTAGACTTTTCTTATATAGGTCCAAAGATGTATGGAAAAGGTATATGGATTGCTAATTGGGAATGGAGTACATCTTACCTGAGCAGGGCCAAAAAATTAAAATTCATATGTAATGATGGTTGGGGGTTTTTCATTGCAAAAGCCGTATTGTGGGGTTTCAGCCGACCCCTGCACATGCCATATGCTCTATATAGCAAGGTGAAGCCCCAGAATCCCGCTTATCGAAAAGCAACTCCCTCCTTTTACCCACATCACACAATTGTCGCTCAAGAATGTTGGCCACAAGAAGAGAAATTTGAATGTCTAGCCACATGAATGCTAAATCGCACGTGCATTTGATCACCTATGCTCATGGTCATCTATCCTGAACATTACATTTCTGTATCCATAATAAAGCTCAATATTTTAGTGAGACTAACTCAAATTTGCACTGACTTGGTAGTTTAAATATATACTTGCGAAGCATTGCAATGGAAAAGTTCTATGCAACTTGCAAAGTTGTGTTCATTGCATTATGATCTATTGTTGCTAGCTATAAAAGCACTTCAAAATAAATAGAAACCCACTTCACAAACTCCAAGTCCTGGGAGATTCAATTCCAGCCGTAGAAGTCATGTATTCTACCTTCAAGAAAATGAAACAATCTTGTGCCCTACGAGATTCTAAGAGATGGTAGTTGCTTCTTAATACATGCTAACTATGCCCTGACATGCTGCTCTTTCTTCTATATAGGTGACCATTCATTGCTATACCACATCATCTTTCTTCTATACATGTCATCATCTACGTCGTACACAACAATTGTAATGCAGTATCGCCACTGTCGTATTTCCCTACCAATGTGGTTAAACTGAGAGGTAAATGTATGCAGTTGAATATGACAAAGAATAACCATGTCTATTACATCACTGCAAATGAATCTTGCAAATTAAGTCCTAACACACAATGGGCCCCTGACTTCATCAGATAGTTTAGAACTTAGTCCTCAGATAAAATTGCTCATCAAGGTCGCTTTTTATTTTTTCTCTCGCCTATGCTAAGCATGCCTACCAAATCAGATATTTATATTGCCCAATTGTATGTAAAGAATTTAAAATCTACACTGCAATGAAACACTATATTGATCTAGATGTACTTAAAACATTAGCTTCAAACATCAATTAAAAGAGAAAGAAATCATACAGTGGTCTGTATAGCTTGTCAATGAATGTCTGATCTGCAAATTCAAAGTCTAGGTTGATATATGCAAGTTAAACACAGTTAGAGGATCTCATCATAATAGTCCAATTTTTATGTAAGTCTATCCAGGGATGAGTTCCTAGAGAATGGGCTTCGTGCCTAAGGACCTATGTCGCATGGTAATCTTGAATCTTCATTTCAAGTTATATTCAGCTTGACAAAGATTGATTTTATGGTGAATGGATTGAGATGATAATGCCGTTAGACATCCAAATGCTGGTGATATTATGTACCGCTTTTATAGAGTGAGTTTGCTACCGCTGGTTCTAATCCTAGCCAACTTTAGGATGACCGTATTTTCCCAACAATGCAGTGACGATCAAAGATCCCTCTATGGTGTCTATAGTCTGGACGGATCTAGAGGGCAAAGAGCAAGGCGTTCTCTATGGAACAAGATGGCAAAAGCTATTCTACAAAAAATATGTCCCTTTATCCTCGTATACTTTCAAGTATTTGTGAAAGCTTTTGTGCTTAATTTTATCAAGCCATAAAGAGGGGTTATCCGATTTGCTAAAAATATTTCCAACTTACCCCAAAGAGTTGACACAGTATATGGGAAGTACATGCTGGTGTATGCTCCCTTAGTAACTTCCCATATTGTGAAATGCACGCTTTGGCTCTCATAATATAAAAAAGGTACCCTACAAGGTCCCTTGCCTTCAAAAAAGGAAAAAAAATGAATCAACAGCTAAAATCATTCTAATGAATGCAAATAACACGTATTAAACTCCCAAAGCCTATTGGGTTGCTTCGAACTTTTATAGATTTTCTTTTCCTGTTTGTAGTCCATATAATGAGTGCATCACAACATCTTGTATCTGATTCCAAGACTGAGGCACACAATGGCCATTTTCCATTTCTGAAATCTACAAAAGCCCAAACCCCATTTTGGCAGTGGCAGTTTGGGGATAAGAGCTTCCCCATCCTGTGACCAAGAAGAGAACGTACCAAAAGAAAAGAAGATCTTAATCCCTTTCTTTTGTTCTGAATCGTCCGATCTAAAAGGTACCAATCTAATCACCAATTTAGGTGTGTTCACTATGTATTCTACCGTGAAAATATTATAATATAAAGATATTTATATTATTTACAATGAGGGATAAAAGTATTGAAGACAACTTTACGGAAATGTAAAACCCATTGACAGTTGAGGACTCCACATGTATGCATACATTGCAAGGTAGAAAACAAACCCTCATATCAAGAGGACCCCGTCACCCATACCAACACAAGATCACTTTTATTGAATGTGAAACCTATCGACAAGAGGTGGTATTACGACGCGTAAGCAGGAAATAAAACTTGAGGACATGCAGGACCCTCGGGCTGCATTCATGCCCAGTACATGTCCTAATTCACTACGATTTCCTGCACCGCTGGTCCAAATTCTAGCATCAAGGAGAAACTTATTGGATCAACAACCTGATCTCATCCCACCACACAGTCCACTCCCTGTCCCACTACCACGATCCTAACCTCCCGCCACAGTCCAACCCACACAAACGCCCCTAAACGCCTGCCACACCACCAAACCCACTGGCGTCAATGTTTCATAAGATTTCTGGATCGCTAATACATTCTGGGACCCACCTAGAGCATAGTGGCCTTCAGCCTAAGAAGGGGGATTTACCTTAGCCTGTTGGCTCTCGTGTTCATTTGGGAAAATGATATAGATTACATTTTCAACGATTTATTCTTTCTCCTTGTGGTTCAGGTTCATGCTCAAACTTAAAGAAGGAAGTGGCTTTCTATGGGTATCACCATTGAGTGCGGTGGTGATCGTAATTTATTTGGATTTAAAGATCTCCGATAATTGTGATCCTTAGGCCTCTTGTAAATGCATTGTGCTTGAGGCTCTAGGTGTCATGGCATATGCCCGTGTTGCATCAGCAAGATGAAAGTTTGTTTTCGTACTTGCTTTGGACTACGAAACCCGCCCCAAATGATTTTAACTCAGATTGCGTATAGCTAATTTAAAGACATCGGCGCATCCATACTATCGGTCTTTAAATTCATACGTTGCCAATCATATAATGCAACATAATTATATGGAAGGTCGAGATTTATTCTCTGAAAAAAACATTTCGTGAACCTTATATGTACGCAATTTTTTGCAATTTGAAATAGCAACCAGCTAAGCCAAGCACCAAACGAGGTCGAGTCCCAGAAGCGTCAAGTTTTTTAAGCGCAGAAAATTTGTATAGTTTTCTAATTTGAGTCACCATTTTGCATCTTCAATATTCACAATCTTTGTACTTACGCGTAAGCTTCGCTCACATATATGACAGCACGCCTCAATAATTGTCTGAACTTCTGAGCATTGAATTTTTTGGTACTTACTTCTTTATGATCCCTATTTAAGGCTTTGCATCAAATTTCAAAGCTCAATAAGAACACTTCACTTGGCCAAGACTGTGCCACATGACCCATCCTAGAAATATTGCATTTCCTGATGACCATGTATACTAATTCTACCTGCAAATGGCCACAATGGACAATCATCTACTTATTTGCCTTGCAAATAGTATACAATTCCTTGCATGAGTTTACAATTGGTTTCAAGACTTGATTTTGAGATATTTGTTTTACTTCTTTAACATTAGACCCAATATTTCCCTAGCTAAAAGCCCAACAAAGTCAGGATGATTTTCAGTATAACCATAACATAAGATCGTGGAAAAAATCCAAAATAGCAACCTCACTAGCTATAGCCCTTTACTCAACCCTGACGTTTGCGCGCTATCGCTTTTGATTGGTGCAATGGCACAAAATGTATGGCCGATAACGGTTTTATGGTGTGGCCATCTTCTTGCGTAAACCTAGGGGCAGCTATGATGACCCCGCTTTTGGTGAATCAAGATTTCCTTATGCCTGAGGGTAGTTAGGATCAGGTCACAAGATCGGGCTATTTGAACCGTTTTGCGCCGTAAGTCTTCTATTTTCATTCCCTTTCGTATAAAACCAGTGAAGCTTCCTTCATTTCCTTTTAGCTTCTAATCTTTGATAATAGTTTAAAGGCTCGAGGTAATTTGACAAGGCGCAGTGCACTGGCATTTCTACTCTTTTGCCATTCAGCCTTGTCATCTTCTAAAGTTGGTCCGGGCCGAGAAGGGATGCGACTTCGTAAAAATGTGATAAACAACTCTGTAGTATGTGTTGACATAAGAAGAAGGAACCCTCTTTAAGTACAACCCCAGCCTAGAATAATTTTTCTAAGGGATCTTCAAGATTAGCTTGGTGTTAGGATCGAAACAACTCGCTTGCTCCATGTAGTATTATGACAAATTAAGAAGAAGACGATGTTGGCCTATAGTACTATTCTCAGTAATCTTTTTCTTTATTAGTGCTAGTATTCTGGCAGAGCTTAAACCTGGATGTACATAAGCGCTTCGCATTTCTGCAAAGGTTTAAGACTTCAGGGTTGCTTTTGTCTAACAATTGTGGTCGCGGGTAACTTTCCTGCCATGCGTGTGAATTGGTGGTCTATAGAATGGGACGCCATTAATTTCTAATGGGCGGTAGAGACCCTATAAAGGTTAATTTCTTGGTTCAGCAGAAGACAAGGCCTACGCCATGCAAAATGGCCAGCGCGTGGGTCGATTCTAGCAAAGGCATTCCTTTGGTTCACTTGGTGAGAAGAGGTTCGAGTGCCTCACCGCATGAGGCACCCCCTCGTGAGGTATTGTTGTAGCAAACATGGGATCAAGTATCATCTTCTACGATGTAAAGAGGATCCTGCTCTAGTTTGAAGCCGAAAAGGTAATTGGGTACTCCCTTTCTGGGCCGTAATCCCAAGTTTCTTTTGCTATAGCCGTAGGGCCTATTTTTGAAGCAATGTTGCAGCTTGGCAGATGTGGAAAGCATTTCTCAAGAGCTTTTGCTCCCTATAGTATCTCGGCTGGGAGAAGAGAGGCCGGGGTAGTTCTTGTTTAAGAACGCCCTAGTTGTGTCATTAGGTCTAGGAAAAATAGTTCTTCTCTCCTATAGTATTCTACTGAGAAGAAGTTGGAGAGAGGCTCAAAGAGTACCAGGCCCAGAACCGGACTGCCATTCATGGATATAAGAAGTGTGCAACTCTGACTCCAACCGTATGTACGTAAATGTTTTTATCCTTACATAATACATGATCCTCGGACTTCAAAGAAAAAACATGGCAGCCTAGATGTTTTTGTATGATTTTAACTTGAAGCTTTTATGCATTAACAATGCTTGAGGCAGAGAGCTGTGCTGTGCAACAATTGTTGATCCAAGTAGGGAAGTGCTTTCTAATGCTACTTCCCCTACCAAGGTTCAAATCCCCGAACTACTACTAAATTAAAATAGCAATATGTAACCAATAAAATGTCAGCCAGGATGACTACCGTACCATATATTAGTGTATTTTAAATGATTTGCATCATTTTTTATTTTCTTCCTGAAAATTGCCGATTTGTTTTGGATGACTGAAATTTAAGAGAATCGAGTAAATTTTTAGGGCCACCTTCAAGCTAAAACCATGACTACTACATATTTTCTTCGCTTATTTGGTATTTTTATATTTCTTTCTTTTATTAGTTTTAGGGTTGTGTGTGGTATCCAACACCTCATATTAACAAAATCTTATTCATTATTTTCCATTCTTTATCTTTTACCTGCTTTTTGGTGAGGTTTGACCGTGAAGTCGGTTGATTTTAAGCAAGATATTCGTAGTTGTTCCAGATCCACTATATGAACATTTGATTTTACTCAGAACGCGCACACAAATCCTGTATGGTGCGTATACAAAAACACTCCTCGCCACAATATGGACCAAAGGTATGGGCTTAAACCATAGCCTTCCTCGCATCGCTCTCCAATGCCACCTCCAACCAAGGTATGTGCCTCCTCTGGGCCGGGCGTAGAGCCGAAGCAAGAAAGCAACCTCCAACCCTGCCCAAAGACTCAAATCCGCTTCTGAGACCGCCACCTTTATGCCCTCTTCACTTCCAAAAAACGGCCCAGTCCCGCCCCAGAGCGCACCTCAGATGGCCTTCATCTCCAAAATAAAGCAATGCGAAGAAAGCCCGGCCACTTCCAACCGATGCACCTTAGCTCAAAGGGTTACAAATTTTGACCGACGTACTTCATAGACCCGGCTTAAAGTGTGACCTCGCGCCTGCCTCCCCGCTTCCTCACGCCTCTCATCCCGCCTTCTTCTCATCCCCGCTCAAGCGCTTCAAGCCTCCAGTGATATGCCGATCTCCACGCCTAGACCTCCAATCTGACTTCCATGTAAGCCAAATTCCCTTTTCTAAATCGACACCACGAAAACACAACCAAATCTCTTACATATAATGCCAATAAGCAACCAAATCACAAAATACCTCAAAATACGATTTGAAATATAATGGCCCCAACCACATGCCGCAGATACCTCCCCAAATACCAAACAAAATAATTTGTAACATTATAACACAAGCAAAGATTATTATCATCATGAAGTCGCGAGAGGACGGTTACCCTAAGCTGGCTCGAATCAAAGTAAGCGCATCTAGACGCACGCTTATATTTGCAAAGCACAATTTGTTCATATAGTCAAAGGCACAAGGGTCATTAATCCGCTTTTGCGCCAAACTCTAAGATCCGGACAATATGGTCACATCCATCGCTAGATATAACTGCTGTTTGAATAAGCGCGCATTTTGCCTCTTTCTTGTTTCCGTAATTTCACACCCTAGCTTAAAATTTTATGTTTCCGTGATATAGTTTACTCCTTCAATGGAGTTTCTTGCAGAGAAAATATACAATCGGAGTAAAGAAATCAACATGCTATTTTACTCAATTTCATCTAGAGTAATCGGGATTCTCCTCGATTTTTACAGCGTAAACCATCTCGAATTTGTTGATAGCAAATGATTTTATTACTAAGAAGCAAACAGCCAGAATGCCAAGAGAAATGTCAAGACTCAGAGCAAACACCGTAAAGAATGCCGACTTAAAAATCACAAATGTAGTCCTGCAAGTTTCAAAAAGACAAGGTAAGTTAGTTGCTCCTGGCGCTATTTGTTATGACAAACAAAAGACTCATTTTTTCACTTTGCGATGATTTAACTGAGATTGTTTCAAAATGAAAGTCAGTAGCCGCAGTGTTGAAATTGCTACTATAAGAGTAGTTTAATGAATAAGAAAGAAAGGGAGCAAAAGCATCGGGCTTTGCTTGAACAACCATTATATCAACGGCTGCCAGATGTCAAATCAAATTCGTCGAATGCCATGATTTGGCGATTAAAAACAGTAAAAACCGCCGGGCGAACAAAATTGAGGTATGCCTCCACAAGTTTCAAAGTACTGGTTTCCATCACAAGCTTTGGAAAAATGTTAAGCAAAACCCGCTATTTATGTCATTTAATTATCCCATCTACGTGGTTGCCGGCAATGAAGGATAGGCTAGAGATCAAAAGCAAATCGTGAGTATTGGAAGAAAGCAAGCGTAATCCATAAGGCATTGAAAGAGAGTCGCGAATAAACGACGCTAGTAAAACTTATATAGGATTTATAGCCCTCGTCTATGTATGATAAATCCATGTAAAGAAAACCTATCACATTTATAAGTCCTTTCTATCCCATATTCATGAAATGAATGATATTCTAAGAAATAAATGGAGACAAAAGAAAGGAGTCAAAGTAAAAGGTGCTTCGTGAATCATCAAACCTAGTATTATGCTTTTATGCTTACCATCTTAGATTCCAAAAGGAATATGAGTTATCATCTACAAGGCTAAGACTATGAAGAGCAATTGTCAAACAAAGCTCTGTTTGCACAAAACTGCAGAAGTCTTCTACCGTGAGCATGCATTATCTGTAAATTTTTTTTAAAGAAAAAAATATATTTCCAATTTAAGAAAGTTAATTCTTTTAAGCTACAGTTAAAGAACTTCATGAGCAAGACAAGAGGACCGAAGATTTCTAAGTTCGATGCATATTTTCATCCCCGACACTGGCTCACCCTTCAAAAGACAAATTATACTAAGGTACTTGCATATCACAATGCCAAGGGAAGAAATGAATACTCAAACGTATTTAATCTATAGTTTAAAGCCACGTTAAATACTGGGTGAATATTTAACATACCAATGAAAAATATCCTCGCTCATGCAAAGTTGAAGTTCATTACTTTTTTACAATTTAACCTTCTTTAGAAATTGCCGCTTCTCTGTTGGCCTTAATCAAAGACTTCATACACAACAACTCTTCCTTTTGATGTTCACTGAATATACAAGTAGAGAAAATTATAATCCTAAGAAGTTAACTAGACTCTAAGTTATTTGTTTGAGGCTGCAGAATTCACTGGATACCTTGAAAGTCTACCATCTGATAGCGTATTGTCCGTATTAGGCCTGCTCTTCTTTTCCCAAAACTAACGCTTGACTAGCTAGTTTTCCTCTGGAAACACAAAAACCCTTATCCTACTTACTGACACAAATAAAAACTTTTATCCTGATTTACTGACTTTTGATTAGGCCTTCTCCAGTTTCTGGACATCATTGCTTCCATTTTCTCGCTAGTGATTCACTTCTTGCAACTTCTCTTCTTTGTGTCATTGAGATGTTAAAAGATCCACGTTAATCCTAATTTTACTAGGAGTGATTCGAACCATCCAGTACTTCTAATATACCTAATGTTCTCGTGGACGGTTTCAGTAATCATAGAATAACGCTTTATTGACAAAATTTTGGAATCAAGTCCATTCCAGAGTTTTGTGTCCCTCCTTTTGCTTCACTTTCAGCATGGCATTCTGATTGTCAAATTCCTTGAAGCTTGTGCTCGAGAGAAAGCTTAGAGTTCTGCGGTAAAGAGTGTTACAAATTGCATAGGTTAGAGTTTACTACCGCCATCTGCAAACCGGTTCTGTCTTCACGTTTGTTCTCGCGCCATGGATCTGCATATTTCCAGTTAGAAAATCCATATACCTAAATCGCCCAAGCTGAATAGGGCTGGAGTAATGAGAACATTTCCCGAAAGAAAAGAATATCACCTGCTGTAAGCTTTGCTAGTAAGATCTCGCGTAGCTTACTCTGTATCCGACTTCATAATCAGATCCCTAACAAATTGGCGAGGCTGATCTTTGGCCCTAAAGGATTCGCTATGCAAACTTTTGTTTCAGGATTTTCGGATCCAAAATTTCTGATCATTTTCCACTTACCTCTGCTGAAAGCGTTTCATTCTTCGATAGTACATGATAGCTTTAACTATCAGGATGGTCTTCTCAGTTTCTAAGAATTAGCAATCCTGAATTATTTGCTATACACAGAGATTTCTAAAGCAAATCCATGTGCTACTTATTTAATTTAATCTATTCTATTGGAGCTTGGCAAGCGAGTTCATGGGTCAATACACTTTTTGGAAAGAGGATCGTTGATTTTAGATGCACTGATCACATTATGACATGCAAAACCACTGCATTAACAACATTCAACGGCATCATTTGTATTGCAATGCGCAGCAAGTATGTTCTATTATTGCGTTTGGTATTTGGTGAGGGTATCTCGCCAGTGGTTTGGCCTAGTTTTTGGGGCAGTATGTATGGGAAATCGTATGTCTGTGGTATAAGCCTTTGAGAAGTTGGAGGTGCTTACTGAGAGAATTGGATGGAGCTGCTTGCCGGACCCGGATTTCGCGTGCATGGTTTATATAGGATAGAAGGAGGACGGATTGGGCATTGCTTCGAGATTGGCGGATAAGTCATGCACGCATGCCTAAGTGTAATCGGCTGGAGGGCGCTGTTGGAGCGACTAAGTAAAGGCGGATTACGCCGGTGAGGCCCTCTGTGGCTTTGTTTTCTGCAGCAATTGTGAATTTGTGTAGATATAACGCAGTAGTAGAACATACTGAATCTGTGGTGAAGAATTCTGGGGGTAGGAATGGCGAAGGAACAGGGCGATGGTTACAGTGAATCCAATCCACCTGTATAACCGCCCCACTGCAGAAGCAAGGAGTTGAAATCTCGGCCATGAGCAGCGGCAGGTCCCAAAGGCGGCTCCCTAAATCTTGAGGCCTGAGCAGCGGTGCTGTTTAGTACGACTTGGCCGGAACAAGAAGCAAGCAGCCCAATTCGGCCTGTCTAGCATTAGCAGCTCCCAAACTGGGTCCTTAAATCTAAAGGCCCCAGCGCGGATTCGCTGTCTGTGCTTGATTGGCAACTGAAGCAACGCCTACTGCAGAAGCAAGCACCTCCAAACCGGTGTCTGGTAGCAATTGTCAATTCCTGTAGGCATTGGAATCAGTGTGGAGGAATCTGTTGTGGGTGACAGGAGTGGGAAGGAGCAGGGCCGATCGTCAGGATCTTTGTTTTGAGATGGATCTTGCGCGAGCATGAGGCTGAAGGTGAAGACGTATCGTATGCCGGTTCCCAGGGTGATGCTTCAGGATATATGCTGCTCTGTAGAGGCAGGGATGGACGGGACATATTCCACAGCTTGGATTGGGAAGGCCGACTACACCAGAGACAAGCAAGCAAGGTGAATGTAGAGGCAAAATGTCCCGCAGGAACAGGTCGGCTGTTACATGGGCAGCAGGAGGGGAGAGAGCAGAATTTGTTGTGGAGGCAGATGGCCGGTCCCAGGAAGCTTTCAATTGGGGGCGATGCACAAAGGCTCAAAGGATTTAGGGGAGGTGTGGTGTCGGAAAAGGAAGTGTTGAGGCTGTCGATAGTGGGTCTGCCGGTGGTGGTAGAGGATAGGCAGCCTTCTTCAGCCTGCTGCTGTGTTTGAGATCGAAGACCAGCGTTATATCCAGCAAGTAGAGGAGGTAAGTGAGGAAGAGGAAGGGAGGATGGGAAGAGAGGGAGGAAGAAGCGGGTTACATTCGAAGATGTTCTGGCTGGGTGTTCGTTGGAGGGAGGAGTGCATGGCAGAGGTGAGGAGATGGGAGGACGCATGTGGCCAAGGGGTGAGGGGGGAAGAGAGGACGAGGTAGACCCAGAAAAATTCAAAGTGTGTTGGAAGAGCATGTAGGTGAAGACATAGCCAGTGGCCCTGGGTGGAGGGCGTGGTGGATGTGCCTGCAGCCTTGGATGTCAGTGTCACAACCGTTTTCAGTAGATGTTCCTGTGTCGCTGTATGATAGAATGGTAGAGTTTTTGGTGCACCAGAGCCGGAGTTGCTGCCTTGGAGCGAGGGGTCGCCACGGACCATTTACACACCCAGGCTGTTGGTGAGATTGCAGGCTAAGACTCAAGTAGCGTAAACATTAGATTAAAATTTCCTTATTGAAGGACAGTAGGCTCCGCTGGTACTCATCTCGTAAGGCCTTGACGGGAAGTAGACTGCACTGCTTTGAGGGTATAGTCGGTTATTGCCTAAAAGATATAGGCAAAACACTTCAGCGCACATGCATAATGCTCACAGCTGAACAAGTCAGATCTGGGAAAGAACTATATGCTCTCTACGGTGCTGGGGATACTGGCACGTCATAACGCTGATAATCGAAACATTATGAGGAGAGCATTCCATTACCTTTTCATACTATACAGGCAGATTCCTGCACGGCCTCCTTTGTGCATACTGTTAAAGCAATGCTGCAGACCACTAAGTTCACATTGGCAAGCTCTTGGGTGCTGCTGAATACCCGGCTTACATTTCCCTTGAAGGTGTGCAGGCAGCATGGCGGATCATGCTAGCCCCTGAGCGATGTGCATATAAGGATGTAAGAATGGCGCCTTTTGGGAGCCAGCTGGGAATTGTTCCTGTGGAGAAAATAGGAAGAGGAGGAGACGCGTATGGGATATGCTGATGTGTTCGAGGATGTGATGGCAGTGTGCAGAACGTAGCAGTGCCGATGAGTTCATTCATGTCCGTAGTGTCCGCCTATCGCCCCTGGATATACCGGCTCCAGATGCAGCATACATTCCTCTTTGACTTCCAAGGGACTTTTGACTTTGATGCATTGTGATGTGGTAGATTTCTTTTAATTGGAGTGTTTTGTAATTGCTTATGACTAATGTGTTGTTGTGGTACTGTAGATGGAGGCGAGAGGGAAGGGTTTGTAACAGACAGCAAGAGATTATTGTCATCAGTGACGAGAGCGAGGATTCAAGGTCGGATGCACGGTCAGTGGTTGAATACCAGAAAGGGAAAAGTGCACCGGATCTTTAGGTAGTTTAGCTGAGGCTGAGATTCAGTTAGAGATGTATGCACAGCAGTGCAGGAGTTACGAAATGTACATCACATTGGATCGAATCCAGGCATCGATGGACCTTTCTTGAAAGGCAAGGTGTTAATTTGCAGTTTTAGAGAGAGGCGTCAAGTGATCGCATCTGAACCTCTCTGTAGGGGTTTGTTGCTATGAGCCTGTGAAGTGGAAGCTGTTAGAAGGCGACATGATGCAGGTGTCAGTTGCAAGAAGAGAGAGCGGATGGGTATGCCATTGTGGTTCTGAGACGGTTGTACATATGATATATGCGATGGATATAGATATGTGTGGATAAACGTGTGAAATAGGCTTGATGTTTGTATCGTCTTCATAATGACTATGGGTTTCATGAGGAAGATTTGCTGTACATATGACGGATATATATGTGTGGATGGCTGTGTGGAAATGTGTTTTCTTGCTGTGCTTTTGTACGCCTTCTATAAATTTGGCTATGGCTTTCTATGAATATAAATATGTGTGTCAATGGTTGTACGCTTCAAAAATGACCTTGGTTTTGGTTGACGTTTTTGCTTAAGCTGAATAAAAAGTGGGCCGTCATCAACATGGTATAATCCGTGGAATATGCTATGCACCGGCGGCCCAGATCCTTCCGCTCACAAAAAAGCCATAATAGGAAAGAAAAATAAATGTCAGTATAGGCTCCTTTCAAATCGTCTCTTTGTAATGCCTCAATTCCTTTTGAAAATAAAAACTTTTGTCTGCATTTTCCTAAGCATTTGGAATGCATCTTCACTTTGCGCATGTGCTGCAATCAGCGGTGCCTGCACACATAAATGCAAAAGGCAACATCAATAAGTCATGTTCTAGCAAAACATAGAAATATGCAAGACTGTAATACTGTATTGCAAGCACTAGTTGGCCCGATAAATAAGCTGCATTAACTCTGCCTGTGAAAAAAAGATAGATCTTTATCAGGAAGATCCAACTGGAGCCCAAAGGGCTATGGAAGGTGTTCTGTATTTGCTCCGGCCATGTTGCGCATGTGCTGCAGTCAGCAATGGCTGCAGGGACAAATGCAAAAGGAGCAAAATACAAATAAGTAATTTCTAGCAAGACATAGAAACACACTTAGCCTTAAGACATAAGGTCATAAGAAAGGAACATCCTCCTTCATCTGACCACTTAATAGAAGCACAGAAACTCTGTTAGAGGATAAACATACTCAACTAATAGGCTTCGCCTCTGAATAAGAGCTCTTACATGTACAAAGGGGTGCGCACTGTAAACACTACCACTTAAAGACACCATCCGATAGACCTAATTGATTGCTCATGTTCACACAAAGCATGAATCTATGGAACTACGAATTCTAGAATCACAAAGATAGAGATGTGCACCTGAGCCAACCAATTGAAGCTTCTGGAACATACCGAGATAGTAAACTGATCCCAACATGTGCCTCAAATTGTTTCACGGATTTTTGACGGATTTTTTCACTAAGTGCTCATCACATGGGCAAAATTTCAAGTAAGTATAGACTCCACAAATCCGAAAAGAAATGCATACAAGCAATCAAATCCAGAACGCGGATAATAAGTCGCCACATCACTTATTTGCATTTTTGCTTTTGCCTTTTTGTTTTATACACCGCGAAATAGCATTTGCACTTTTTTGCTTTTGGCCTTTTTGTTTTACACAGTGCGAAATAGCATAAAATGCGAGTGCACGCATTCCAGACTTATCGGCCGAGGGAGTTCTAGAGGCAAAAATCATCGGCTGAGGGAGTTCTAGAGGCAAAAATTATCGGCTGAAATAAGCGTTCCTTTTTTATTTTACAAATAAATTCATTGTCAATTTATCTTGGGACATTGTCACTTTGTCTTGGGAGAAATAATACAGCTCGGATTTTCTCAGAGATGGCAGGAGTATCAGTTTTAAACCAGCAACACCAACAACATAGCTACTGGAAGAAAGTTGCCGACGTAAAACCAGCCACAAAGATTCGTCAAAACTGGCAAAAACCACGAAATCCAGATCTGCTAAGGTACTGGAACCAGAGGCATGATCTCTTTCACAAGTTCGACAGGGGGATTATGCTAGATGACGAGAGCTGGTTCTCAGTGACACCAGAAAAAATAGCAAGAGAACAAGCTTTAGAGTGTCTAAGGTTGCTACAACTTTATTCTCCGTGTCAAGACGCCCCAACTGTGGTGGATGCATTTTGCGGGTGCGGTGGAAACAGCATACAATTCGCTGCCCAAGGTTGTAAGGTGGTAGCCATCGACATTGATCCTATCAAGGTCACATATGCCAGAGGAAATGCAAAAATTTATGGCGTTTCAGAAGGGATCCAATTCAGAGTTGGCGACTTTTTTCACCTCAGTTTATCCCTTCGAGCTGACGTTATATTTCTTTCACCACCCTGGGGTGGAGTTAATTACTTACATGCACAAAATGGTTTTGATCTGGAGACCATGTTGAGGCCCAAGGGTGCCTCCCAGCTTTTACAGGCTGCACTTAAAGTTGCCCCTCTTGTAGCTTTCTTCGTGCCCCGCAATACCAAACGAGAACAGGTGGAACAACTTTCCAAAATATGCACTCCTCCTCTTTCCTTTCGCATGGACGACAATTTTGTTAATCTCAAGCTTAAGGCACTCACTGTCTATTATTGGAAAAGATCTTGATAACAAACAACATATTGGTAAGAAGAGGGCATGGATGAGCATATGGTTAAACAAACGACATTTCATGCTACATGTATATAGAGATTTGTGCCACAAGATATGTATGTGGAGGTTGATAAATGATGTTTGATGCTACATCATAAAGGTAGAAATATAATCGATCACTCACTTTTGTACATTTGCTTCCCATAAAATTTGGGAATAAAGATGAATAAAATTGAAATTTTTTGAGTTCTATGGTAATACTTATGAATATTTAATAGATATGCTTGTCCTTTCACTTTATTCTACTACGGTCATAAGGTTAATTTATGTGCTAAGTATAGACATTTTCTGGGTAACGGAAGGTGATATTACTCATATAAGGGTTGCCTTTACTTGATGTCTTCACTTGGCGTGGCCCTATCAATGTCACCTTTGAGTAGATGGGTACTCTTAAGGTTTTATAAGTCGTCTATGACTTATTTGAAACTGAATCATGAACTAAACGTCTACTATACATGTGGCAAGTTCCAGAACATCCTCTTTGAATAAACTGATATGATTTCATATGACATCATACATCAACATAAAACCACACCATCTATCAACATAGAATTTGGTCCAACATATATTGAAAGTCTTCTTTATTCAATTGTATATAATGTGTTAACAGATGTGGAAAACTTCCTAAGCTTGGACTAATGAATGTTAAGGATTCAAACTCTAATGTCTGATACTATAATTTTTTTAGTCCATTTCCTTGAAAGTGGGAAAATGACTTGTTTGTGCATCACATTTGGCCAGCAAAATATTGTTGTTCAATGTACATGTTACATGATTGTTCATACAGCTTTCGTGCACGAACAATGTTTTGCTCCTACCTCGCTTAAAAGGAATCCAGAAGACAAACAATAAAACTTTATGTCTATCCTCTACAATGGCCTCTCTTAAATGTCTACCTTGTTGACAATCCAAATATATTACTCAAGAATTGCAACACAACTAGGTTTTTCTGCATGATCTAGCAAAATCAAACTACGAAAGATAGAAGTAAAATACATATATCTATTTTATGTTAATTCTAAATGAACTAGCAAAGTCATAACTTCATAACTTCAATTCTACATAACTTCAGTAGCTGCCTCCAATTCTTCTTCTTCAACTACAGATGATAGCATCTCAGGTTCATGCCTTCCTAGAACATTGTCTATTACATACAAATTATCATTGGAACCTTCAACAGCTGAAGACAGTGCTGCATTTCCAGTTACCAGAGCATTTTCATCATTCACTACCTGCAGTCCACAAAATAATTAAGCAAATTGCAGATAGACAAAGATTACCAACAATATGGGAAGCATATTATAATCAATAAGAAAGTTATGGTCAAGAGAAGATCCTGAGCATATTGCAGAGCATATTCTTTCCAGCTGATCTTCACGACAATACATATACATATAGTTGAGATTTATAAGATCTGTCATTGGCATCACAAGGAGATCTTGATGGTCAAGTACTTATAAATGACATTGATAACCAAATATGGGTTGCTTTTAATTGGTCCAAGCATGCATTGAGTTGATGCTTTCATGATTGAAGGTTGTGTACCTTGATTTTCTTGTATTTTCCATAAGAAGTTAGTGATGTTCATCTTAACCATTCTGTTTCCAGTCCCTGCTTAGCCATTGGTTCTTATGCAAGGGACATTGAATTTAGGCTAAATTGTCTAGCATGCTAGATAAATAAAGAGGTTTGCAATGGCAATGGAAACCATGATATCGCCAATAATATACCTGAAGTAAATGCAGTAGTATCACCCCAACTAATTAGGATAAAAAGCATAAACAATTCCTCTTCGGACCAGTGCTGAAGGCATCAAGTGTGGATGTAATATTACTGATTCCAACTACACCAAACAACACTTCTACAATTTTGCACATGAGGCATCAGAAACTAGAGAGTTGTTCCATTTCTGGCAAAGAGAGACGGCTAATTTGATGTAGAGAGAAGGAAACGGATAAGCACCATGGTTGAGAAGCAATGTCTGAAGACCCGTTGACGACAGAAGATCCTCTGTACAATTGCAGGGACTTGTGTAATAGTACAACTAAACACAAGATAATAGCTGATCCTTGAAAGCTTTTCTAAAAGTTCTCTGTCAAAGCAAAACTGGTAATAGACATGCTGAGATCTGAGAAAAAGGTTCTCTAGATTGGCTTTTTCAATAGTTCGATGCATAATTATCTGCCAATCCCATGTTCATGACTTTAGAAAAGACCACATTACTAACTACTGCCATGAAGAAAGAACCAAGAAATGAAGATGTACCAAATCAGAACAGTTGGAGATGTGCCAGAGAACATGGTTGTCTTGGTATCCATTAGAAGCAGTAGCATGAATCCAATGTTTGATTGTGGAGAAAGTGTCAAAAGTAGCTACAACAACAGTGGATAGGAAGATCTTTCACATGGAAGAGGGAGGAATGCTTCCGCCTATCGCCATAGCCATAGCTTCTTTGCATTGCAGTTTTCTACTACAATTTCTACTATTCAAAATTGCACACTGTACGACCTTGAATTAGCCAAACATGCTTATACACTGGCAACTATGGACTAGAAATGGAGAACATGGTTGGAAATTTATGGTGATGTTCCTTGAATGTGGTAACATGTTTGATGCTTATCGCAGATTGTAATAACTTTGTTTCATTGATATGATCATTCTTGGATGTCCCTCATATCAAGCTATCTTCATTTGCTACATCTTTCTGCATTTTTTAAGACTTATTCATATTCCTATGTTCCTTTTCCCCCCGGCTTCTGTTATGTTTTTGTTTTTTAATGTCTTTGTTATATTCTTTTGGAACTCTATGTTATAACATGCTAACATGCTAAAGAAAGCATACCATGGCAAAAATCCAACCTATGTACTCCACATTGGAGTTGGAGTCTTTATTTCTTCTTGGCATAAGGCTTCTTTCTTCTTCTCTTTGTGGATGTGCACCATGAAACCATGAATATATTTGCACCATGAATAGTTTCAATGACAACATATATGCTGTGCTTTTCTTTTTATTAGTGGATCACATCTCCTGTTCCTACCCTACAGGTATTATTGGCCTTATGACATGACTAGCTATAGTAGAGAGGGGTTCAAAGGAGAAATTTTTGAAGGCAAGTTAATTAGTATAGCTTTATGTTCATTCTCTAAATTCCATTTAATGATATTCAGATATTATGTAGTTCGTCTAAAATTTTGAAACGATAAGCTTGGGATCCAATCTGCCATTGCCTCTCACAAGGGCATCAGTTATTCTTAACATTATTTTAAATTTGAAGGCTATTGCAGCCTAAGTTCACAAGGATTTCTAGATGTGTCATTAACTGAGTTAGACATGGTAAATAATAAAGGAATGGAGGCAATATCCATATTATTGGGAACTAAGCTCGAGATGCAACTCATCATAGAGACTACGGGCCCTTTGTTTACCACTTCATCATAAGGTCTATAATTTCAGTGTCCAGATTGGCAGAGATTGTATAAATATAAAATTATGGGAAAGAGCATCAAATATAGCTATGTGATCATTGAAAGCTCTTCTTTTGGAATGAGAAGTCCACAAAGCCTATCTTTGGAGAAGGCTGACACAAATCTTTATCTCTAGAAAATTACCCTCATATCAAGCTGCCAGATTTCTGTTGCTTTACTGCAGCACCTTGTGAATTGATTTCAAAGAACAATGATGGCCTCGAATGGCTAATGCCGCAAGATCAATTTAGAATGAGCAGAAAAGAATTCTAGAAAGTCTATCTTTAGGAAAAGCTCGTACATATCTTTGTCTCCACCGAATTCAACCCTCATGTTAAGTTGTTTTGGATCTTGCTAAATCGATGCCTTCAATGTTTTTTAATGGATCTATTCCATGAAGAAGGCCAGACCTTGTGTTTTATTATTGTTTTATTATTGTGTTAAAAAAACTATTCTATTCTATTCTATTCTTTAATTTTGGTGGTATTCTATGTTTTCTTAAGCGTTGATTCAGGGTAATTTTCTTTATTTGGTCCAGTTGCAACCTAGTCATTGTTGGATCTTGGTATTTCTCTTTAAGGTTTCCCTATGCTTAACTTTGCTATTGGGATGGTTGTGAGTACTTCATACCTTCAGGTGATTATATCTTGTTGTCATGGATTTGGCAATCATGGATGTTTCCAGCTAAAGTAGTTCTCTTTATGTGGTGTCAGCAGCATAACATTCTAGCATCAGGTATGTCTACGGGAAGAAGTGGTTCAAGTTTCTTTTCTTGCACTCTCAGACTTTCAAGTTCCATGGTAAAGTGGAATATATTGATATTTTCGCTATGCGGCGAGGTGGATTTTTTGGGCATTGATACAGCTATCTAGAACTTTTTAGTTAAGAATTTTCTTGCCTTGCATGTTTGGTTTTTCTTATTTCTTGTATACATTTTCTGATTTTTGCTTCGCCATGTAGGGGGGCTTTTTAAAAACATGCTTTGTGGAATTTTGTCGTCAGCGTTTACTTTTTCGACTTCTTGCAATTGGAACTCTTCAACTTGAGGATTGTATCATTTCAAGTACATCTTGGCATTTTAGACTTGCAATGAATTCGAGTCTATTTTCTTGGTGCGCCATCTTTGTTCTCGATTTCTCTTCTAATTTAATTGGGCACTATTTTCATAAAAGGGGAATTTCATCTCGTTCTTCATTGAAATTTATTACCATCCAAAAAGGGCATATTCCCAATGATATGCCCCCCGGCCCCTAAACCGTAACCGCTTAACTCCAAGTCAAGACGCAACAAACCCCTTTTCCACATCACCCTAAGGTGCATGGAGAATGTATTCATTGGAGTCAATCAAGGCATATACAATGAGTACTCAAACAAATGAACTCCGTTTCCGCAGAAAAGATACAGCTAAGCAGCTTAAAGCAAATGGTTCAAGCAGAATCAATATTACGCATAACTATGTGGCTTGCAAAAGAAATTCATGTATACGCTCAGATGCACCCAAGAAAGATATCGCCTACGTAATATCGTTATGAACTGCTTTCTGCCAAAGACATCCACACAAAGCATTTATCCTGCTTCTACAAAGACATCCACAGCAACATTTATCCGCCAACATACCGCAGCCTTTTGAGCAGCCACCACCTGGGATTTGAACCCCTCATAAGAGACGGCAGCATCAATGCCCGCCATGAACATATTCTCGTGAAGAACAAAATAAAAACTCCTACCGCGGATAAACTAGAACAATACATTGAAGTCGCCCGTGAGAAATTCCGTGAAATCCACTTGCTTTGCAAAATAAAAAGGGCAACTAGTAGAATCTGGCGTAAGAAACCACTACTCACGATCAATCACGCCCATCACTTAAGAGTCGACTCGGCCCGCAAGAACTGAACGCAACAGCCCGTGGCTGTTGAAGTAAATCGAATGCCGCAGGAAAAAACCCATCGGGCCCTTGCTCAACCGCCAGCCTAATCGCCAAAGATGCCTCTCGCCATGAACTCCCTCTCTTATAAGAGACCCATATTCTTATAAGCCGCGGAAAAGCATATGAAATCATGTTCGCCACTTTGCTTATGGTCCCTCACACCGCCATCACCAAGCAAACCGGCGACGCCTCTCACCTCCGCGAACTCCTCTCCTCCGATCCATCCGCTTCCACGCCGACGCGAAAGGCATGGCCACGACCGAGTTCTAAAACTCAAATTTCAAAACAAAACCCTACGGTAATTCATTGAATAACCAAAACCTATATGCTTCGACATCGTATTTGCAATTAAAATAGCATACGAATACACTTAGAAACCTTAGAAAACCTTATGTAACCCCAGACCAAAACAACATTTTGGAAACTTAATCATTCTTAGAGGAGGAGTTGTGAACCTTGACTATTGAATTTTTACGAGCATGTTTTTGGTGTTTTTTTTGTTGTACATTGGCAAGACAAGGGAATTTGCATCATTGGCAATATGTTTGACAATATCATCTTCTTGCATATAATGCATTGTTATGGCTCTTTGGAATATAATTACAGCACAGAATTTAGCAAAAAAATATATAACATTCATATGCCGGAATATCTTGCATGCATTTTAATCTTATGGGTGGGGTTATTATTGTCGTTTTGTTGATATGCCATGATTGCCGCGCGCATGCCTTCGCAACTTCTGTGTGTCATATTCACCACCACCACAGCATTTTTCCCAGTTTAGGAGTGTTTATCTTAGCATTGTGCATCTTTTCTTTGCAGTTCAAATCATCATTTCAATTTATCCTCGTTGGCTTACCATCTTTAGTCTCCTTATCGATATCGATTTGGACTTTCCTATTGTATTTCTTGATCCTATCTGTTAGGTTATTTCGAGGACTTTATTTTATTTTATTTATTTACTTTTTATTCGCATATTTGTCAGGTCGGTTTGTGCATAGTCCTTTTTGCATCTGGTATTATTTTCTTTATCCTCGCCAGTTTCCACCACATTTGCATACTTATCGAGCTAGCCTTCAATCCCTTTTTGATCGACCATGTACATCGATCCTTGCCTATGGACCATACTCTTCGCTACAATCCTCACAATTGTCTTCTTTCCTAAAGATTAACTTTTTGTGGTTCTTCTGCCATTCCCGGCTACACGCCTCGTGGATTCCCAATTTGATTTTCCCCTTTTTTCTTTCAATGACATTGCTGCTAGAGCTCTTCTTCTTCTCATGCCTGTTATATTCAATTGGATCTTCAATAGTAGTTACAGTTGTCTATTTTGTGGATTATAAAACGTACTCCGTCCCTCCCCCTCTCTCCCTCATATTATTTTGTGATGCAAAAGTCATGCACGTCAATATGGGTAAGACCAAAGTGATTGTGTTTGGGGCAAATAAAACTGCCCATTTAAAGTTCTATTATCAAGGTGGACTTGTAAAAATTACCAATAGCTTGAACTACCATGCGATATTAGTGAATAAGACTTTAAATTGGAAGTAAGCAGTGGAGCAAAAAATAAATGGTGGCCCCAAAGCACTATATGCAATGCAGCCAAAGCAGAGATATGGATTTTTAGCTTGAAAAGAATGCTTTATATAACACTTGAGCAATTTGTGGTTTTGTGAAGAATGGAGTCCTGGATTGGCATTAGAGACTTGGAAAACGGTTGAGAAAGTTCAAAAGCAATTCCTTCGGTCTGAACTTGGAATAAAAATGCAAACTCCCTATGATATGATGTTAGCGAACGATGGGATTCTCACACTAGAGACGAAGGCACTTTGCAGATTCCTTAATTATGTTTATGAGGTGTTGTATATTATGCTTGAAGAAAGTTTAACCACGCTTAGCTTTGGAGGAGACATGGGATATGGGCTAGTTTACTGATGCCATTCAGTGGATGGCACGATAGGGGATGGATATTCATGATTTAGTTTTGCATAAAGATGATATCTGTACATGGGTGAAAATAAATGTTCTTCAAAGGATATGACGAGATGGGTTAAGTAAAAAAGGAGTTTTATAGGACTCATATTAATCCTACATCGAAGCATAGGCATGCCATTTACAGGACGAGGCTGAGCTCACATAGGCTTGGTGTTGAAGTAGGGTGGTGGAATGACATTCCTCATGAGCTTAGACTATGTAAGACATGTGAGGCAGGGGTACTTGAAGATGAGGAACATGTACTTCTACATTGCCCTGCTTAACGAGATATTCGAGACATTAGAGTTTTGGTGGGATCAGCTAAGGGCCCTCCAAGCTTTCTGCAAATTTGATTCCAACCCTATTCCTGAACCTGCAGGCTTGGGCAAAAAGCGATTCCCCAAAGCTAGTAAATCTAATTATGACGTGTTGCTGAGCGTTAGGCAGGTAATAATGAAGAAGATTCGCAGAAGAATGAATAATCAAAACTAGGTTCAGGTTCGCGGACTTTGTGAAGCGGGATTGGCCAAAGAGCCTTCAAATAGAGCGATAACTTTTGGACGGCAACTTTCAAATTTGTTTTGATGTGATTTATTGTCAATACCCGAAGGAAAAACTCTATTTTCTTTCTAATTGTGGCAAAGGATCCCATCAATTTGGCCGCCGAACCTGTCTGCAGCAAGCAGACTGGAGAACCATTGCCGAGTAAGAAGCTTCGTGCAAATGGAGAAGATATCTTATTGTTTTTCTATTTTAGAGCAAATCGTGACGTATCCCAGACATCTGGACGCTTACCCCAGAATGGGACGAGCATGCATGTCATGCATGTACGCGCGCATGCCCGCTTTGCCAGGAGTTCGCTATTTCGTGCCAAGCCAAGATCCACGCCTCTTACTCCAAGGCCTCTTCTCTCTCGCCAGCATCTTTATTCTCTTTGAATTGTTTCCAGGGAGGGGCTTCTTCCCCTCGCCTCGGGTTTAGCCAATTTGGTGTATCTTTCTTGCTATCCTTGACGCAATTTCGCCCTCGGCCCCTTCCGTGACCTTCGGCCCTCGATCCTAGTTGTAAGTGAAGTTCGTAGTTTCGGGCGGTTTGTTGGAGTTTTGCGAGTCCCATTCTAGAATCGCATTCTATCCGGAGACATCGGATCGCCATTCTAGATCGGGACGGCATACGCCATGCATGCATGCGCGCCGTGATACCCGCTTTTGGGTTGGGATGCTCATATTTCAGCGGCCGTGATCCACGCCTACCTGGCCAGCTTCCTCTTCCTCAAGAAGACTTATTCTCTTTGAACCCACCCTCCTCTCTTCTTGTTTATTATATTTGTACAAGTTCTCCGCGATTGCGTTTTTCCACCCATCGGGTGATGCTTTTTGTTCCACCCGGGCCGGGTGATGCTATTCCCTCTCGTATGTTTCGCTTCGTTGTGTCGGATGCGGCGGTGTATTGCGCTTACAGCCAAGATCCGCTTCACTCTCCATGCGGGTTTTGGGAGCAATTCTATGCCCACGCTTGTCTATTCCCTCACCGGTTAGCTTATCACTAGGTTTTCCTCTAAAATCCGGAAAGGGCGTAAGGTTGTTTAATCCCTTGTGATAAGTTTTCGCAGTACATCACCCACTCATCTATTAGCATTGTATTTGTTTGGGGTCCAAATGATATAATTGGATTTTCCTTTATTTTTCGTGGGTAGTTCTATGGGCGCTTACCCCACCTGGCCCACCATTGTAGAAAATCTGCTGAGATGAATGAGAAGCCTATCTATCGGGCGGTTTGTTGGTTTCTTGCGAGTCCCAAAAATTGACAATTTCAAGTCGAGTCGCCTAAGAATTGCTTGCCACACAAGAATAGATTCAATCGAATGGAGGAAGTTGATGAGGATGCTCTCCGTAATTCAGAGCAATGAACATTGATAAAACTCTTTTTGTTTCATTAAAATTTGAGTAGTGTTTTGTGAGATGAAAAGTAGTTTCTCGTTAGTTATTGTCAATTTGACTATTGAAAATGCTTACCTGAGTATTTTATTATGGGAAAAAAAAATGGGCACAATATGAAATGCACGATATCAATGTGACATGGCAACTAAGATCAGAAGCCATGCCCTTTTTTGTACTCTAATATCAAAAAGAAGTAAAATATGCGAAATGCATGTGTCCATTGGGCTATGGATGGGCAATTCGCACCATGTATAATCTCCCTCCAAAAGAAAAAAATCAAGATAATGCATGGGGCCGTATGTATCCATTGGATTATGGTCATGACAAATTCGCACTACAAATCTATTTGTTCAATGTACGACGGACTATGTGAAAGGAATAAAAGGGATGCATTCTTAAAAATTAACATTGTTAGGTATGTGCTAACTAAGGCAAGGGTTTAAGATGAGGAACATATTCCTGCAACTATTATCTGTTAAAGTGCACATAATTAGAAACGTGGAAGATGCACATAAGGGGAGAAACCATATCTCAATCTTTTTGGGTTGCATTTTCCTCTGACCTTCAAGGAACAAAGAACCGATATCATAGTGGAAAGAATTTAACATGCTTGTTATAGCTCGATGGCTCTAGATCCAGCACATCGGAAATACAAAGCCCTTAGAGCAAAAACAATACTAATTAAATAATAAAAATTGACAGTAAAGAAAGGAAAGACAATAAATTGACCCACAATTAGCCTGCAGCTCAGGAAACATTCAGCGATGTCCGATCTCCTCTTTTTCCATAACAGATGGTATATAGACCTGTTTAACCGAGATGTAAGATTTTTTTACGATCAAATTCGATGACTATGGACCTCCAATGTGCATGATTTGACCCAGAATTCACCTCGTAAGGCAGGTTGAAGCGTAATGAAGCTTCCAATAAAGACATTAAAGAAGCAAAAAAAGAAGAGGCTAGAAGTGCATCAAATGATAAAGACTATAATATTTAAACCTCACTGCGCTTGTAAAGAATACCTCACAGAGCTTGTGCAGGCAAATCTTGGAGAAGATGCGAATGGCGCTAAGATAAAGCGCGAGAGAGGGGGACAGAGTTTTTATAGAGAGGGGAAAGATACAAAAGTTTAGGCATTAAATCAGTGCAGGATAGAGTTGCAATAATTCCTCCTCAACCCATCAACCCTGAGTTCAAGATGAATGACCCCTGGAACAGAGTCTCAGGCCTGGATAAAAAAAAAGCCTGTACATGCCAAAATAGATATTGATCACAAGTTTCCCATGCTGGATCCCTTAAGTAATCCCATCAAACCTCTAATGGAAGTATGATGTATGTGCTGACACGTTGAGGGCTCTTTGATTTTCTAGAATCACATAATTGGAGATGTATCATTGATATTTTGGAGCATAGGACGATGTTTTGAGAACCTTAAAAGTAGATGTGTTAGATAATTTGTTTTATAATGTTGAATGTACAAGTCGTGGCGTTCTCATAGACCTAGCATTCATTCATTTCATACCCTCCCCTATCCTCAAAGGAAAATAATCAAGCCAATCTATCAATCTCTTTCTCTCTCTGTGAATACCACATTGAAGGTTTAAACAATGTCATGAACGTAAATGGCGAAGTGCCAGTATTTTCTAAAGAAGAGGAGGAAACTGGTATTAAAAGTCTAGCATGTGGAAAGGCAATAGATGCTCTTGGCCCCATAGCTGGAATGGTTAAATGGTGCTCTCTCTCTCTCTCACACATACCGTAAGGCGCTATGCATGAACCTAAAAGGACTTCGTGGAAATGGGGCCATGGGTACTAGAAGTAAAAGATAGCAGTGGACGCCCAAATCGAAAGCATGGCAAAGTACAAAGGGATGATCAATATATATAAAAAGGCCATTCACGATCTTAATCCGACATGCAGTTTGTGGAATCAGGAAAACACTCTGCCTGAGAGGGAAACTCCACCAAATTTTAAATCCAAACCCAAGAGAGCCGAATATGCAAGAACCAAATCCATCCCAAAGAGATAATGCATAAGAGTATTATAAGACAGAAATAAGCCGAACCGATTCCAAAGATCAACATGGAGCAACCAAATCGATTTCAAAGTATATCGGTGGGTAAGAGCAAAGCCAACCGAGCAATCAAATCGATTCTAGCAGCTTAAGGATGAAATACTGAGCAATCAATTTCAGCAGATGCAGGGATGTTGTTACATTCGAGTAATCGATTCCCCAAAGCAGCTACCGAGCAGTGGACGTTTGGGGCAGTAGAGAACCCATCCGGAATGCTCAATGCACCCGTAAAACAAAAGAGGACTGCTTTCAAGAAGTCCATTAGGGCTGGCCACAGCCTGACCAAGCAGATATCCATGGCAAAGGGCCTTTAATGGCTCTGATCCCCACAAGAACTATAAATTTCATGTATCAAACCATTGCATTATGTTACGAAACAAGAGTTGTTAGAGATTATGCAGCGTACCATGCAAGCCGCATTAAAAATCGTCGACTCGCTTTTATCCAAGATTTAAAATAATCCTTGGAAATGAAATGAAATTGGGAGTTAGAGAGTTTCAAACATCAGATGAGGGCTGAATTGACTGAAGCTTAAAGAGCAGCTATTTCAGCCGTAAATGGCTCAAGATGAAGGTATGGGATGCATCCGAAGTGATGGGGAACATGGTGGCTACACAAACCAAAACCATGGATTTGCTAATAACACCGCATCCTTTATGATGGCTCACGAACAAGGTACCGTTTTCATATAAACAGTGACAAGCTTGCTTAGCCTTTAAAATATCTATCCGTGGGTCTTCCTCAAGAAACCAAGAGAAAACACTCGTGACTCTAAAGGTTAGTGCATTTTTTCTCATAAATGCAACTAGATTGTACCTCTTTAAGCATTTAGGATCTAAAGTTTCAATGGAAGGATGTATGTATATTGTATAAGTTTGCAAATAGGAGAATAAAAATGGAAGTCCTCTAAAAAGAAGAGTGCAACTCAAGGAGAGAAAGTTTAAAGGAATGAAGATTTGACACACCAACATGAGCATAAAAGAGAAGTGTTAAAGCCGGCAAACTGTGAAGAATGGGCAAAGGCGTTTGGAGGAAGGGTTGAGTAGTCATAGAGTATGTGGTCACTAATGATATGCCCGTGATATAGGGATTTGCTACCGCCAGATGATGTGTTGAACACACACACTAACATGTAGAAAACACAATCACCATGGCAATTTGTTGAGCAATGCTGATATTGCATTTTTTTCTTGAAACCAGAGAGCATGAGGGAACGGATTGCCCGATATAGTTGGTTTTAAGATGGCACTCGTGCGGTCCCCAAAGCGATGGGAGACTTAAGGATATTATGGCATGCGATTGCCTACTTTTGTCGTAAATGAATTTGTAAATCGCTTAGTCAATGCTCATGCAAAGGCATCGCCGTACTATTTGGATTGTTTTGAAGAATATAAGAATATATTAAAACCATTAGAATGTGATAAGTACAATGATAAGTGTGTTACAAACAGTTTCCATCATGGATCTCAATAACTGCAGGAATGTCGACCAAATTTCCAAATTTTAACTGTCCTGCACGTAAGCTTCGACTGCAAGCCCGCCACAACTTTATGTGCCCCTCAAGATCTAACCAGCCGGTGCGCGCTAAGCATCAAGATTCAAAGACTCCGCCGCTTTTCCACCAAGCTCTGATAAATGAAACGCGCCGTCATTGCCACCGCCTTCACTCAAGTAGGGAAGGACTCCTAAGAGACCTTCCTAACAAGATAGTGAAGTGCCAAAGAGGGCTCTACCTGGGTGACTGCCTACTCTCGCAGCATAGGACAAAGCAGCGTCAATGGTCTCACGCTTCTCCCATATAAAAAGCATGTTTCCTCGCTTACCCGAGGCTTGAACCTCGCGGGATTCCTGGAGCATTCACCGAGGCTACAAAGGCAAGATCCGCCACAAAAGGGTACATTTCAGAGGAGCGTAATGTATTCCACGCTCCACTTCCACATGGCGCCACTTACTCCCCGGAAGCTTAAGCGCACCACTTATCCGGTTGCGAATATGTCCTCAAGCCGCTTAGAGCCCATAAGCCGACAAGCATAAACCAGATGCATCAAGTCCACTATGCTACTTCCAAACGCCATCGACTTGAGAAGACAACCGCAACGGAATAGTTACTGGCGTGCACAAACATTTTATTGCAGATGCTATTATCCACCTCTGCATCCCCATATAATTCAAAGAGCCGACAGAGATGACTCCTTTGGGTACGGGGCTTGGAGCAGGATGTACCTTCCTTTAGTGTGAGCTTGTGGTGATGTTCATATCGGGGATTTTAATGGAGACGCCTCAAAGGTAAGTCATGGTTGTTAAGGTGCCTTTATGGAAAAACGGAATGCTGAAATGCTAGATGATGCCGAGCTAGAAGAAACTGCTGGAATAGACCAAGATAAAACACATGGCCTACACTACAAGGTAATCATATGTTCTCGCATTTTGCGTTGGTTAAATCAAGTTATCTACAATGGGATAACCAAATTTCCAGTGACAAGAGCTCTTACATGTAGGGATGCAAGTGTGGTAGATTATGTCTGGCCAAACCCTTTTTTGGTGTCAGCGCTAGCTTTTCGTATTGGGAAGGACAATATTGAGTCCTGGGATCAAGGAACCTCACTACGTTCTGTATGGTCAGTATGCTCGGCCATGATGCCACGCCACAAGCGTGCCTTTTAGGCCTAGTATGAGGTATGACAAATCAGAAAAGTATAAAGATTATCAGATAAAACTGTGATCCAATATTTGTGGCCTGCGATAGAGCTTTCGAAGACATCACCAAGCTCTTACGATGATCTTGAGTCACCAACACATGTTTCATTTCTCAATAGACAACCATCAGTGTAGCCTCCGCTTGCAATGGCTAGGGGATGGACCGCAAATTGCAAGTTGCAAAGGAGAAGTTCAAAATTGGCAAAAGGGGGATGCAAAAGCTCAAGCTAAGAAAGAGTATGTTAGATTAGTTAAGAGGAAGAAAAGAGCATATTTGCATGTGAAACACGAGCAAAATGGTAAGGGATTTAATCATATCCTAAAAGTTTTGGAATAGACTCAAACCATCCTAAAAAAAAATATACATCTATTGTGCCTAAAACTTGATGGAGCATGTTAAAACTTGTACTTTAGGAGGGTTTTGACGACATCGATGTAATATGTAAGGGAAAGAGCCGGTTTCTTCGAGGACATATCCTAAGGGTTGCAAGTTGTCTAATCCATGTCAGCTATGCGTATGGCTTTCTATGGCTGAAATGTTTAAATGGGCAGGGATAAAGTAAGGTAAGTGTTACTTAAATCAAGCTCAATGTTGTGTTACTTAGTTGCTTTCCACATACATGGCAAATTAGCGTACGCCTCTTCACAGCAGGGACAACTGATCCTCACAATTATCGTGATGATGGCATATGCAGATTTTATACCAAGCTTTTTCTACCATATTGAATGCTAAGATTAGTACATGGGCTGAAGCTACAACGTGAGGGCAAAAGGAAGTAAGATCTGTGATTACAGATTCTATAAATTCCACTACCGGTAAAATGGGTAATGAGATAAATGATGGATTCTGGTGGATTGGGAAGAGGAAATACTATATGTATTTGTAGATTTTCAAAGCCTTTTGACATGGTGGAAAGAGTGCACTTAAGGGACAGTAATGGTAGCTCTTTGGGGTGCCACCCGGGCATGGACAAAAAGTGTGCAGCTAAGTGCTGTTCTACATAAGGCTCTACCCTGGCCTCTACTCGCATATCGGTGAGTATGGAGAGTAATATGTGTTAAGCAGGCTGCCCGCCTCACCTACGCTGGTCTTTTTATGCATCACCGAGGGGTGGATGAGCAAAATGGTGGTATCAAAACACCTCAAAGGGTATGTTCTTGCTATTATTATATGTCGAAGGATGTTAAGTACCGCTATCCGTGATGTGGTAGGTCTACAGAGACATTTAGATGCTTTAGGTCACTTTTGTGATGCTAAAAGCATGAGGGTAAATATATGGCTAAGACCAAGATAATGTGCTTTGGGGCTAATAAGGTAAACTGCGTCAAATTGCAAAGCATAAGAGAGAACATGTTGAATTGCGGAAAACTATAAATATCTTGGCTTTAATTGTTGACAAAGCGCCCAAACTGAACTTGAAGTCGAAAGCAAAAGCGTGACATGGTGGCTTAGCCCTTTACGCCATGCAAATGTGCTCCGAGAGCAGATATATGGAATTTTCGCGATGAAGAAGATTGTATATTATTTTGGTGCAACTTGTGTTGTATGGTCAGAGGTTTGGGGCTAGGTTTGGCATTAGATATGTGGAAGAAAATTGAGAAAAATACGTAAAAGATTTTTTCGGGACGGTGGCTTGCATTAAGATGCAAACGCTTCTATGACATGCTTCTAAAGGGAATGTGGAATGTTTTCTCTCGAATGTATAATTTTGCAGACTTACCTATATAAAGTCCTTTATATGATGTCAGAGGATAGTCTTCCCATCAAGCTTTGAAGAGACACGAGCAAAGGGGTGGTTTATGACATAGAACTTTGATTATCCAGTGGGGCGCATGGATGATCTGGGATGCATAAGGATGATATACAAGCGATGGGTTAGGAGGAGGTTATATGCAGGCCGGAGGGAAGGAGCAAATAAGAAGGAGTTCTATAGAAATCAGTATCAAATCCTATGCTAACAAGGCCGTGCACCTACAAGAGAATATCTCCCGCCAGATAGACAAGCCATATGCGAATGAGACTCAAGTTCGCATAGGTTGTGGGCTTTTCGAGCTAGGCGTGGAGCCGCATATCCCACATGATCTTAGGGTATTGCGTCGCGGCTACATTGGGACACTTGAGGATGAGGCACATGCTTCTTCATTGTCCAAAGATATGTTGATTTTCGTGGCTAAACATGGTATGCATGCTTGTACGCTTTGTTGATTTCTTTGACCTTCCGTGTTCCTGATTGGAGCATATATACTTGATATCTGGATTACAGAGAACATCGCCTAAAAATAGCCGGATGTAATCATGTGATGAGGAAGAGATAGGAGGAGTTAATGCATTGTTTACTCATGATGCATTAGATGATCTTTTACACATGACAATGTATCGGTTTTGAACGCCTTATAGACTCGTGGTCTCATATAATACAATACAATTTTATTTCATTTTATTTCATCTCTCTCTCTCTCTCTCTCTCTCTCTCTCTCTCTCTCTCTCTCTCTCTCTCTCTCTCTCTCTCTCTCTCTCTCTCTCTCTCTCTCTCTCTCTCTCTCTCACATTGCTAGAAAGCAAGGGGACAAGCCGGGTTCAGACCTGTAAGGTCCACTAGTATTGACCATTTGGTCACTATGCGTAAATGATAGATTCTGCTTGTTGGGAAAAAAGAAACCCCTATATGTCGCTTTCAGGACTTCTCCAATGCTTTTGATATGGTGAAATGAAAAATCTATGGAAAGAATGAATGATTTAAGCATTCCTATTGAATATGTGCATGCTTGTGTGGAGAGGAATGTGGAGAAATGTAGTGTCCTCTGTCACTTACATTATTTCGTCTTTTATAGACCAACTTGAATGCCGATGACCATGGTGAGATGAACGCTCTATAAATGGGTATGTTCTATGCTACTTTTATATGCTGATGATGTGGTATTGCTATCTAGGGATATATAGGGGTTAAAATCTAAGATTTGAATGCACTCCTTCATTATTTTGTGATGCAAAAGGCATGCAAGCACATGGGTAAGACCAAAGTGATTGTGTTTGGGGCAAAACAAGACTCATCATTTAAAGTTCTATTATCAAGGTGAACTTGTAGAAATTACTAATAGCTATATAAGTACCTTGGGATATTAGGTGATAAGAGAGTCCAAATTGGAACCAAGCAAAGGAGCAAAAGGCAACGGCTCCCAGCTAATCAGATGCAATGCGTCAGATGTGCCAAAGAAGAGATATGGAACTTAGCTTGAAAAAAATGCGCTATATAACACGGTTCAATCAGATTTTTGTATGGATGTGAAGTATGGGGTCCTGATCGCATCGATACTTGAAAAGGTTGAGAAAGTTCAAAAGAAATTCTTCGCTGAACTTGAAACAAAAATGCAAACTCCCTAAGTGATATGATGTTAGCGTAATGTGATGCTTTTACATTGTGCCAGAGGCGCTGCGCACTTTTAATTATGTCTATAAGGTGTTGTATATTATGCCCCGATGAAAGTTTACCACGCTTTGGCTTTATGAGACACTTCAAGTTAAGGGCTGGTTTGATGATGCCACCTGCTGGATGAAAATGCATAGATGAATATTTATGATTTATCTTTACAAAGACGATATCCAAGACATGGGTCAAAATGAATGTTCTTCATAGACATGGAGAGATGGAGCCAAAAAGGAGTTTTATAAGACGAGATATTAATCCTACATCACAGGAGGCAAAATATTTGGCAAAGAGGGATTTCCACTTAAGTATAGATATGCCATCTCGCAGAGGCCGAAGTTCATATAGGCCGTAGTCAAGTGTAAGGTGTGGAATGACATTCCTCAATGAAGCTTAGATTGTGTACGGCGTGGTAGCTGGTGATAGTCAAGATGAGGAACATGTACTTACATTGTTATGCTACAAGTAGATATTCGAGAGAAGTATGATATGTGCCACACATTGATGGCTTCTTTGATTTTCCAGATCATGTATCACATATTTTAGAGCTGAGGGAGTATTACGTTTTAAGAACTTAAAAGTAAATGAGTTAGAGATAGGAGAGATCAATGCATTACTACTGTGAGGATGGTATTAGATGATTTGTTTTATAATGTTGAATATAGTTGAACGCTCTTATATAGACCGCGGGTCTCACAGACGTGAATAATCAAATTTATTTCATCTCTCTCTCTCTCTCTCTCTCTCTCTCTCTCTCTCTCTCTCTCTCTCTCTCTCTCTCTCTCTCTCTCTCTCTCTCCGCTGGTTTTATGAAGTGAATCGCATGGAGGTTAATCCGAAAAGACCAAGGCCAAGGGACTCAAGTAGTGCACCTAAGCAAGACTATATTTTTAAATACAAAGGAGAACCACCGGAAACGCAGTGATCAATAAGTATTTGGGACTGATCATATAGGAATCACAAGATGGAACACCCGCTGTGAATACAAAGAGTTGAAGGAGGTATTGAATCCCTATACTAATGCAAAGCATGTGCGTAAGAGTCTCGCTTATGGAATTGGCAACCAAAAAGCATACTATCTAGCCTGCAGCAGAGTGTGGTTTTATATGTACTGCGGAGATTCCAACGGATCATCAAATGCTTATGGGAAGATGTAGAACAAGTATTGAAGAAATTTCGCGACCGAATTAGGAGGAAGATACAAACGCCTACACGAAATGATGCTGGCCAGTGGTTTAATGCCTCTTGAGGTGAAGCAATACCCAATGCATCCTGTGATAGGTTAGAGAGCTTGATAACACAAGGATAATACATCATGCTATGCAAGCAAGTGAACAAAAGGGGTGGTACTCGATGTAAAGAACTCGCTAAGAAGATGGGAGATTAATTCGGGGAGGATGCAGCCCCTATATGATGGAGACTCGTGACAATGGGTATATGGCAAGGTCATTTAAAGTCAGGGCGTAACCCTATGACCAAAATGCTACTCTACAAATAAACATGAACTCGAAAGTTGGCAGCGTCAAGTAAAACACCAAGCAAGTGGAAGATATATCGCTTAAAAAGAGGCATGCAATCAAAGAGGTATCGCCGAAGCCTCACCGCCTCTGGTTGAGTGTAGGAAGATGGGGATCCATCCCGAGAGTGAGACGAGAGTGCAAGGTATGTGGTGGTGATGATGTTGAAGATGAAGAACATGTTTTACCGTGGTGCCCCTACATATACGTATGATACGCGGACTGCCAGCGGGATAGGAGGCAAAAGACTTACTACGCTCTTTCTACCCGGTGTGTGAGCATTGTGGCAGGCTCATATACTTGATAGAAGTGATGTGTTTTACAGAGACTTGTGTACACAATGTAAATATTTCTTGGATGAAATGATGATGAGAGTGAGAGTGAGAGGAGGAGTTAGATGAGGAAATCCTAAACTCACCAACTTTTTTACTTGCATATGTAAAAATGTCGCCTTATAGGCCTTAGAGGCCTCCTACAAATGCATTACAACTCTCTCTCTCTCTCTCTCTCTCTCTCTCTCTCTCTCTCTCTCTCTCTCTCTCTCTCTCTGCTTCTACCACATGCTCGTAAAAAATCCATCTTCAATACATACCTGCCCTCCTCAAAATGTAATGTGATTTTTTGGGAGGAGAGGAGAGACGATTGTCTCTCTCGAGGTTAACAAAACTTCTCGCTATTGGCGTAATTTTTGCTGCTTGTCGATTTTCGCGATCGCATCAATTCCTACCATCTAGAGAAAATGTGATAATCTGATCGTAACGCTCAATCTTCAAATTGTGGATATTCAAGCCTGCTTTCGTTCTGGGCTGCTATGTGGAATAATTCATTTCTGGTTTTGCCTCCATATTCTTTCGATTCCGCCACTAAACCATGGATCCGGCCATTCTTGGTATGGATTTCGCTATGCTTTTTCTGCTTTGACACTCCTGGATTTGCATTACAGAGATATCGCTTTGTACTATTGAACTCAACGAGCTCAAGATCCAATGACTTCGCTCGATGATGATGTTTTAGAAGACAACAATGATATGTTTTTATGATCTCATAGCCAGCATTTGCTGCGTTCCAGGTTAGAAGACCACCAAGAAGATTTTAGGATTGCTCCAAGGCAGAGAACACAATGGGATAATATCGAAGTAACCACGCATGGAATTGTATAGCTTCTTGAAGATGATATGTAAGTACCAATTTTAAGGTGATGAAGAGAGCCACATTTGAGAGCCACATTTGAGAGATTGGTAGGTTTTAATTGTGCCCTATCTGTCAGCCCAGATAAAGTAAGGCCCCCGTTGATCCGGGAGGAAAGCAGCTGCTATGGTTCAGATTTTCTTGCACACCTGTGATATGCCATTGGCATGTTTGGCCGAGATTTTATGTTGGGAAAGCAAATAAGGCAGAAATATACCATGAAAGTCACGCTAGATTGGCTTCAAGACAATGCTGTGACAAACGCTTTGTTGCAATCCTGTGCAAGATTAACCCAAAGGTATTAAGGAATTTATGATGCAACCGTTGCCCAATGTATATGGTGCAAAGCTTGGATAATATTGAGGATGCCTCAATTTCTCACAATATACGCTTTGGATCTCTTTTCTTTCGATCGCCTTGAAGAGGGAATTGGCCTTAATTAGTCTCCACTGTACATCCATAGAGATCTGGCCTGCCATTTTCCCGTCCTTCGTTGCGCCATTTTTCTTAACCCAGGAGGCACTTGGCTTGCCGGTTAAGCCGCAAAGCGTATCGAGAGGCCTTAGACTAATCCAAATAATTGATTGGGAATAAGGACGCATACATAAAACGAATTGAACATCAAAACTTAATGAACTTAATGCAATAAAACATAATGCAAATGCGTAATGTTGATCCATGAATACCCGATCGTGAATTCGGCCAATTGCTTCTGAGGAATTGGATACTTGGAGTAAGAATTGAAGTGCCTTGAAGATCAAGAAGGTGTGGGAAATGGCTGCTCGGTTTCGGTGGTAAAACATTTCGCGCTTTTTTCGTGCAAATAAACAAGGCTAATTGTTTGGTTAGTGGGCACGAAACGCCTTAATCTGGCCAAGTTAGGCTTAATCATTTTCTCGAGAGGTGAGTTGGGTTTTCCCACTCTCACCCATCTCTCCCATCTTCCCCATCTCTCATCTCGTGATTCTCTCTCGGGCTATCTCTAAGTCGTACATGTGGCCAAGGCATCTCTCTCTCTCTCTCTCTCTCTCTCTCTCTCTCTCTAAGAGGGCAAAAAGGGGATGCAAAAATCCAAAGAAAGGAAAGAATATGTCAAACTAGTTAAAAGAAAAAAAAAGGGCATATTTGCATAAAAGCATCAGGAAATGGTAATGGATCTTCTAGGTATCCAAAAGATTTTGGATACTGCTAAAGCCATATCAAAATGTTGGGGCTAGCATTGAATAATGAAGCTCTTTTTGAGCAAATACAAAGATTGTATCACATTCCAAATGTAATGAATCTTGTATGGATGGGTGTATGATGTAGAGTATCTTTTTATTCACTTTGCATGATATACATTGTGGTTTACAAGTGCTGTCTAATAATAAAGCCGCGGATGCGATGGTTCAGCAGCTGAAATGTTCATGCATGTGATGGAGTTGCTACTATCTGTTATTAAAATTGTTTAATGCAAAGATTCACGAGAGGGCTTCCCACAAGCATGGCAATAAAATGTGAGTAGTCCACCCACAAAGGTAATTTCCATGAATTGGAACTAGCCAATTATTGAATGATCATGGTTAATAGTTTATATGCAAGTTAATCTTTTGCGCTCATTCCGATTCAAAAATTGAAGTATGTGGGTCGTGAGGATGATAATGCTGTGAGCAAAGGGGGACAAGTCGGGTTTAGACCTAGAAGGTCCAATCGCTGGACCATTTGGTCACTATGCATGCAATGATAGATTCCGTTGTTGGGAAAAAGAAACCCCTATATCTTTGCCTTCGCCCCGGCTTCTCCAAGGCTTTTGATATGGTGAGCAGAAAAAATCTATGAGAAGAATGGATGAATTAGGCATTTTGATTTGAATCTGAACTAGCCCGGTTGGAAAGCTATATGAAAGGCATTGTTAGTTCAATTGTCGCTTCGATATGCCAAACTCTTGTAATGATTTATTGGAGAATGTAAGGAGTAAAGCGGGGAGGCGTCCTCTATAGCTTTGCATTACAGTCTTTTATAGACCAACTTGAATCTTTGGATCTTGAGACCATAGTGAGATGGAACACCTACAAATGGATATGTTGCTATGCTACTTTTATATGCGATGATGTGGTATTGCTATCTAGGAGCATACAGGGGTTGCAACGGCATTTGGATGCACTTTCACTATTTTATCTTCTTATCATTATACGAAGATAAATTCAATTGTCAAAACCAGATAGGCAGCACATAGGGAGAGAGGAAGAGGAGACAAACTAAAAGAAAAGCCACATCTAGGCATCTCCCCTAAACCAAAAACCAGGATACAATCTTGAAGAAACGAGTGACCAAAATTTAAGGTTAATGGTACTTGCATGAGGTGGAGGCCAATAGAAGTTCCATGAAGCTATCATCAAAAGGTGCAACCCAATGAACGAGAAAACTAACATAGCTGCTGAAGAGCCAGGTAGATAGAGATGCCATAACATTTCAAAGGGAAACAAAATATGAAAGGATATATTATTTTTGTTGAAATCCTAGGGGTGCCAAATTTCTAAGCATATATCAAAAGTTGGCTAAAGGATGCCGAACAATGGTGAAACCCAACAGAAGGAATATTGGTATTGACTAGACATCATATTGGAATAGCAAAATATACAAAGGCAGACAATAGAACCGACGACAAGTAGGCTAATATGGAGGAGCAATTCAATGAGGCCAAGCATGCTGTCAACACCATAACTATCATCAAATCTCTACAATTCCCAAACTCTTGGAGAAACTCCTCTTCAACTCAAGCAATCAATGTCACCATTCAAGGCATTTCATAGATCTGAGGCATAATAAGTATTCCAAACCAGAATATCTTCCAATAGCAATAAAACTCATATAATAAGCATTTGAAAACTCTCAAGAACATAAGAAGAACTAGTCACACTGGAGTAGAGGCAATACAAGGTAGCAAATGGAGACAAGGTATTAGTAGGAGCAATTAAAAGAGAGAGATTTAAAAATATTATAGATAGTATTTGAAAACTAAAAAAAAAAAAACTACAATATTTGCATAACCTCAAAAACCTAATATCATAACATCTATGCGATCTAGAAACTCATGATTCCCCATAACCATAAATTTAAAACCATATGAAGCTACGGAGAGAACAAACAATGCTGATAATGCAAATAGAAGGAAAACTGGCAGATAGAAGACATTGTGGTTCAACTCCTCTAGTTTGAACCCAATGTTCTTGTACAAACAATGACAAAAATTTAATCAAAAACCCACAAGAAAGTTGAGAGAAATAGTAGCATCTAAGGGCAAAATGGTCCATGGGAAAATTTAACAGAAGTGTTACAAAAAAGACTCTTGTAGTATTAAAGACTCCCATAAATCACAAGCCACAATAAGGACCACGAATTAGGCAAATATTGCTAGCATAGGGCAAATCACTGAACAAGCATAGACTTAGAAAACCGTAAACAACCATAAATATTACTAAGGTACCTACGATTTCTTTAAGATAATATGGGCAAAATGAGAGCTAGCGATGCCTATGAGACAAACCAAACGGTACTCTAAGATTCCTTAAAAGTGCACAAGATTTGGCAACCTATCAAATTCAACCCACATGCTCTATCCAAGAAGACTCATTTTAAAGTAGGATTTTAAGTAGAATCAAGTAAGGTAGAGTTGCATAGAGGGCCAAAATTGCAATTGCAAGGTTGAAGGCCTAGAAACTCTATGATTAGAAAACTATAGATAGATCTAGACATAGCCATGAGTGCAACTTCAGAAGACCTATCATAACTTCTCTCTCAACATCAAAGTTCAAAGCGCACAACCACCATAAATGTCCACAACCAATAAGCAAGCATGCCAAGCATCTTAAAGATATGTAACACAATTAGACAACCACAGATGAGGTCAAGGAGCCAAGCAATGCACAAAAATGTTTAATAGACAGGGTAGAAATTATTGCTAATATCTACATCTCCAAATAATTTGCCACTTCTGCAAAGTCCCAAGTCTAATTGTTGTAATGTACGAAGCAATAATTTAACATGATTCGGCCATCTACTAATTCCTTGGCTAAATACATCCAAGTTCATCACAAAAACTTGTTCAATCTCGGCCTCACGGCACCAACAAAAGCAATTATATAGGTAGAACAAAATTCAGAGTAAGATGCGAAAAATGAAATAGGAATGATTTCTTGTAGTTCTACAAGCATCCTTGAATAAACAAGCTAAGAGGTGCTAAAATGAGACATAGCAAAGAAAACGGCTTTAAAATAACCACGAGGTCTTGCCCAACATGATCCATGCCACCTCTACTGCAATGTAGTCAAGACTTCCAAATTGTGGCTAGATACAAGACTGAAGACAGTGAACGAGTGAGAACGGTCTGCACGAAGAATACAAATAAAGGCAACTACATAAGCAAGATGTCTAATATCTACTCAAATCACAGACTCAACCACTCCCATATCCCAAATGTTCACACATGAAAACATACTCACTCTTGGTCTCAATCTAGAACCAAAACCACAACAAAATTCCAAGAATGCTATTAAAATTAACAAGAAGGAAAACTGGAAAGGAAAGATAGCTTATCTGGAAATGGCTAGTCTGTCATCAACATCTCTGTTTTCCGTGCACAGCGAAATAGAATTGCATGGCGAATTATATTGCATAACCGATGCAACTTTGCAGCTATAGCCTTAGTGGCCGCAACGTTAGCTGCTACAACTCCGGAATGAACAAACTTGCTCGAGCTTCTTGCTGCAAATTTAAGGCCACAACCCAGAGAAACTGTGGAATAGTGTAAAATCGAAGCAACCACAGTCTAAAAGATAGCAGATCCGCTTCCGCTATCAATATTGGGCTTCTTATAGATAATGGGTTCCTTATGTATGATAACTGCTTCACTTCCTCATAGTCAGTGGAGATTCTGCTGTATATGATATAATATTTTCCAGGCCAATGTGTAAATGTTACTTATAATACATTGATCATTGTCATCTTTGAACTGTGGCCCTTTGACTTTTACATGCTGGGGTTACACCATATCTTCAACTCATATCAGAGCTAGCAGAAAACAAAGTAGAAAGTCTTACTGACGATAGCTTTGTGCATAAGTGGAAACTGAATTTGGAAAGGTGATCTGATCTGGAGCTCAAGAAAGCAAGATGCAAGCTCTTAAGATGCGCTTTGTTTCTCTTATCAATAAAGTCATTCATTCTGATATATGTCGATCTGCAAAAAACATGCGGGTGATCTAAAAATTTGATGCTTTAATCTTCTGCACTATTGAGAACGATGCCATATGTTGGAGCTAGAAAAAAGCCATGTTATTATAGCTGTCAAGGAATACAGCAGCAAATATCAAACGACCCCATCCCTATCATCGAAAGATGCAAACAGTAAACGGCTCCATCATCTAAATGCAAAATTCTACATGGCAATCATCTCAGAGTACAATTGTTAGTCCTGTGCCTCCTGGTACAGGACTATTTATGCATACGACGGACCAAGTCAAGTCCAAGGATCCACAGACAGGCACGGGTCAGTCGTCCAAAACCCAACAGAAGACCAAGCAGCAAACCACGCAGTCAAAGCCTGCGTCCGTCAACAAGAGGCGCCGCTCAGACAAGTGATGGCCTGTCACCGCCGGCGTCAGCGTCAGCGTGATTCTAGGCACTTCAAGAGGCACCGCCAACATTCCTGCAAATCAGGCCTCCTTCCAGGAGTCGGCACCGAGATCAGTCAAGGTGTCTATATTGGGCCAGAGGCCATTGTACTATATATATGAGTAGAGCTAGCACATGAGTTTTTAGATGAGTTTTGAGTCTTGTCTCTCTTCAGTCTTCTCTCGATTGCGAGAGCTCATGTATGTTCATCATTGATATCAAGGAAGCTTATCACTTTCCTCTCATTGTTCTCTTTTGTTCTGTTTTCTTCTTCTTGTTCTTTTCTTGCAAATCCCGCGTGACATAGTCCCCCGGATTCTCCTGTTAGATCCAAGGGTCCTCACAGAGGGCTGTCTTGCAGGAGTTCCCGAACCCAGACCCCAAACAACAATGCTGATTCCATCTCTATCATCGGAAGATGCAAACACAGAAAATGGCTCCATCATCTAAATGCAAAATTCTACATGGCAATCATCTTAGAGTACAATGCTTTTCTCGTTCATTGGGTTGGACCTTTTGATGATAGCTTCATGGAACTTCTATTGGCCTCCTCCCCATGCACCACTAACCTTAGTTCTTGTTGCCTTTGTTCTTCAGCATTGTATCCTGGTTTTTGGTTTAGTGGAGATGCCCAGATGTGGCTTTTCTTTTAGTTTGTCTCCTTATCCTCCAAAGTGGGAGCATAGAATTTTGACTTTTTTCCATTAGCAATAGGCAATTTGAAATTGGTTTCTCTCTCTCCCTATGCGCTGCTTATCTGGTTTTGACAATTGAATTTATCTTCGTATATTAATGATAAGAAATACTGTCTAGATCGCATAGATCGTAGGTACCTTAGTAATATTTATGATTGTTTATGGTTTTCTAAGTCTATGCTTGTTCAGTGATTTGCCCTACGCTAGCAATATTTGCCTAATTCCTGGTCGTTATTGTGGCTTGTGATTTATGGGAGTCTTTAATACTACAAGAGTCTTTTTTTTAACACTTCTATTAAATTTCCCCATGGACCATTTTGCCTTTGGATGCTACTATTTCTCTCAACTTTCTTGTGGGGTTTTGATTAATTTTTTGTCATTGTTTGTACAAGAACGTTGGGTTGAAACTAGAGGAATTGAACCACAATGTCTTCTATCTGCCAGTTTTTCTTCTATTTGCATTGTCAGTATTGTTTGTTCTCTCCGTAGCTTCATATGATTTTAAATTTATGGTAATGGGAAATCATGAGTTTCTAGATCGCATAGATGTTATGATATTAGGTTTTCGAGCTTATGCAATTTTTTTTTTTTTTTATTATAAATTATGATGGAATGCATTTATTTACACTGCACTTGCATAACCCTTAACTGGTTTGTAACTTTTGATTTATGAAAGCTGGACGTTAATGTGACTTGTTACATTTATGCACTGGTTAGACCATGAGCTGTATGGGAGTAATTGTGTAAGCGGACATGCCAAAGTTTTAACTCCAAAAAATGCATGGTCGTGGCCTGAGCTGTTGATCAGAAGAAGACTGGGGCTAGTACACTTGGTAGATATTTGCCTTAAGGCTTTAATTTGTACTATGACAAAAAACATTATCGTATGGGAAGTTGGAGCAAGAAATTAAAGTGGCAACAAGAGACATTGAACTTCTGAATATCATGCTCCAGGGGAGACTTGAAATTGTTTACATTACTTAGATGTGCACAGCCACTTATTCCATGTTCAAAAATTGCATTTGATACAAGGGACTTATACAGTTGGACTAAGTAAATGTGGCAAATACCACCATCCATAAGGTAGCATTTGCTGAACGATGTGGAATGTGTTTGCCCTAAAATTTTTATGTGATCGTGGCTTGACTGTGGCACAGATTTGGGAAGCTCAATAGCCACCATGCAGCATATGCATGATCTAATGCTTGAGACCTAGAAGGAAGTATGGTTGGAAATAATGCATCTACATTGTTGGGATATGATGGTCCATGGCATTATGGCTTTTCTTTTTTCAGTATATTGGTTTTCACTAAAAAAAATTTCTAACGATTGCATATGCAAAATAAACGGACGAACATGTCGGATAGCCCTAATTCTTCATGTTTGCTCGAACTGATTCTTTTTGAACTAACATGATGCAAGAGCACTATACATCTGGCATACGGCATCTCGGATGGATCCTCAGCCATAGATGAAGGTGTGGTTCAGATTGCACATGATTTAGGTTTTCAGGGATTTAAGAAAACCGTAGCATGGCAATTCCGGAAATTAGCTGCAGAAATGCTATTGTGCATTGTTGCTCTGCTTTTCTAGTCGCTGGCCTATGCTTCATGGTGGCTAGGGGACGAAAGAAATTGGATCTGATATGGCCACAAGGAAAAGAAGAGGAAACGGGCAAATGTGCAAAGGGAACCAGAATCTTATTTCATGAAACCATGGTATCTACATCATGCTCTGATGAATATGATTTCCTGCTCTGATGATTATGATAAATGCTTCTGTAGTCAAATTAGTGGAAACTATTGTGCAATCTGCAGATCAAGATAGCAATGGACAAGATCTGTGGAAGACCATGTGGATGAGGAAAAGAGGGCAAAATATCTCCTGCAAGTTAAGAAAGAAGCTTGGTGCTGATTGGTGCACTTTTACAGTGGTGTGAAAACTGACATTAAGGCAGAGCAGATTGGCCACAACAACGAATCTGAAGCCATAGGGAATGAATTCAATCTCCAACGACATCCACAGGTTTGGAGACATTGAATTATTTTTGGTTTGTTGCACTTGCTATAGATCTAAGTACTTGCTATAGATCTATACATTGAATTATTTTTGGTTTGTTGCACTTGCCATGTTAGTTATTAGGAATCTTTTTGTACATACTGCTAGCTTAATGACTTAGACAGTGACATATCTACAGTTGCGGGCAAGTCATGCTTATTTATTACTGCATACATCATGGAAGTAGGACAGTTCATAATTTGTTTGCTGGCCTATGATAGAATTATTCTATAAGTCATGCGGGAATAAAGCTTATGAAGTAGACTTGATACTCTTTTTGATACTTGGCAGATGGGATATTATGCATTTTAATCTATGCTAGACGGTAATATTGGCATATTGGGGAGTAAAAATACATTTTATCACCATATGCTTTGAGCTTAAAAGCGGCCGACCTGAATTTCAGTCTAGTGAATAACGGTTCGAAGGGGCCTAATAGTAGACTGCACGCTAAAAGTTGAACTTGCATGAAGGTTAATTAATTAGGGCAGTGACCCTTGCTTATTTTCTGTTGAAAAAATACATCTATCTATTATGTTTATGTTACATTCAAGGTGAAGGGCGATAAGCCCAAGAAATCCGTAGCTTACCTGCCAGTGCTTAGGGCTTTACCCTGATTAAGGCTAATTGTCCTCTGGTTTACTGCAGGTAACGGGATTTCTTGCTCCTGTGTATGTTTCCCATTCATTCAAGTTGGAGAAGGTTGAGCTGTTGATTTGAAAGACAAGGGAAATTCTAAACTTCATTTTCAATCTTATGCCGTTTTTTAGTCAATGCTGAATTCTTTTAAGGTTTAATATGATGTATTGAACAAGAACATTAATTGAATTGACAACGAGGAAATCATTATTTACGAAGAATAGAATAGACCATTTTAAGGCTTAAGTCAAAATTTACACCTATTTTTGTCTTAAAAATTGCATATTAAGCAGTGGTCTTTGCAAAAGTCCATGGAAGGTAAAAAGTACATTGAGCAGTTTTAAGGGTTTTTTTTTTTTAGTTTTCAAATACTATCTATAATATTTTTAAATCTCTATCTTTTAATTGCTCCTACTAATACCTTGTCTCCATTTGCTACCTTGTATTGCCTCTATTCCAATGTGACTAGTTCTTCTTATGTTCTTGAGAGTTTTCAAATGTTTATTATATGAGTTTTATTGCTATTGGCAGATATTCTGGTTTGAAATACTTAATATGCCTCAGATCTATGAAATGCCTTGAATGGTGACATTGATTGCTTGAGTTGAAGAGGAGTTTCTCCAAGAGTTTGGGAATTGTAGAGATTTGATGATAGTTATGGTGTTGACAGCATGCTTGGCCTCATTGAATTGCTCCTCCATATTAGCCTACTTGTCGTCGGTTCTATTGTCTGCCTTTGTATATTTTGCTATTCCAATACGATGTTTGAGTCAAGACCAATATTCCTTCTGTTGGGTTTCACCATTGTTCGATATATGCTTAGAAACTTGGCACCCCTAGGATTTCAATAAAAATAACATATCCTTTCATATTTTGTTTCCCTTTGGAATGTTATGGCATCTCCATCTACCTGGCTCTTCAGCAACTATGTCAGTTTTCTCGTTCATTGGGTTGGACCTTTTGATGATAGCTTCATGGAACTTCTATTGGCCTCCTCCTCATGCACCATTAACCTTAGTTCTTGCTGCCCCTGTTCTTCAGCATTGTATCCTGGCTTTTGGTTTAGTGGAGATGCCCAGATGTGGCTTTTCTTTTAGTTTGTCTCCTCTTCCCTCTCTCCCTATGTGCTGCCTATCTGGTTTTGACAATTGAATTTATCTTGTTTATGGTCTAGCTGGGTTAATCCCTTTTGCAACTATTTAATAAGAGCAAGCTATTGATGTGTTATATACCTGATACCATTAGGAGGTCCTGACAACAAACTGCATGTAGCAGAGCTCCAAAGTCCCCCGGAGTTGCCCTGAAGTTTTGCTAGTGCTGGATGCACCTCGAAATGCCCCCAATTGCAATGCATTCGGTTATATTTACGTTGTTAGAGAAACTCCTTTCGAACTAACTAATCCCAACCATCTATCAACATCCACGGTCTAAAATTGAAGCTGATCACATACACTCAAAACTTCTTTATAGTATATATAAAGATAAAGATGTAATAGGATTACAATTTCTCTATACCCAATGACAATCTTCACCTATATTTTGACAAAATTATTGCAAATCATTTGTGGCTATTGCATATTGGGGATTGATGGCAACTAAAAGAGGTTTTTACTACCTTTCTCAAAATTATATAGCATGATAATAAAAGTCATTCTTTAAGAGTAAATTATATTTTGCTAAGTTTATGAATAAATGAATTGAATTGGTTTTTAACGTCCTCGGAGACCAATTGGTCTATTGGACACAATACAATGTGTAGCAATAAATGCCAAATACTAGGTGCACTACGAGGATGTTGTTTTTTCGGTGCCCGACTGTAAAAGTTCTCGAGCTCATGACTTGAGCTAGAGACATCAGAATCCTCTGTCTGCTTTTTGACTTTTTGAATGGTGTCACCACCATCGACTCCTTTTGATGCATCAACTTTTTTTTTTTCGAGAGTACGAGTAGATTTTTTCATTAATCAAGAAAAGCCATATATTATTCTGCTAGAAATAGCAAAATAAAATGAATGAACCATGAAGCATTGAAATATAAATAGCCTTCCCTTAGAGGAGAAGAGGCTTTCTGTTAATCTGAGAAGACAATTAGTTTAACTTTAAACTAGTTCAGGCTTTGAGCCCTCAAAAATAAGTAAGAGCATTCAATGCTCAATTCTCCAGCCTCGACTCCAACTATGAGTCCCAGATTCCATTGTTTTAAGTGACCAAAACCTGGAAAATAACTTCGCAACCAAAGACTCTTAGAAGATGATGAGTTAAAGTTGAGCAATTAGTGGTAGAGCATGAATTCCAAAGGATAACAAAAATGGAAGGTATGGAAGTGAGTTTATGAGAAAAGAGAGTCAAGTTTAGCATTGAAGAAGGAATAAAAGGAGTCAGCAGAGCCAAAGGTGTAGTGGTCCAAGATCAGCTCATCAACTTCATCAAAGGAGGAGTCTAAGTCCTTAGTGTCACATAGTAGCAGCAAAGATCCAAACAAATCTGTCAAGAGTTTGTGTGTATAGTATAGTTCTCTGTATCTTGAGAATTGTCTTTCTGGCATATAATAATGATAGATGAAGACAAAGTCAAACATGCAATAAACCTGAGCTACCTTCCTGCAAAATAATCTGACCCAAACTGCCTTTCTATCCGAGCATTCCTTATCCATACTCAGTCTCTCCATCAATCCATTAAGGTCCATGTCTTCTCCTTTCCTTATGAAACTATTCTCCAAATCGCCATATCCATTTCCTTTACATTTATTCAGATAAGCTATCATGTTCAAGAAAAGTAGAATTAGAATCAATGACATTTAGATTAGAAACAAATAAATCAAAAGAACCCTTAAATACTCCAATAGAATTCCACTCCCTCTCATATTTATCAGCAAATTTCCTTTTGTAAGTAGAAGCAGTTGATTCAACATCAAACTGGAGTGCATTTTAATCCATTTGATAGAAAAATTCTTATTGCCATACACCATCCTATTCCTAACTTTCCAAATATTCCATAGAGTCATAAACATGATAGTATTAGCAAAGGTGCACTTATTTTGAATGTAAGACAGCAGATTACCAGCCACTAAAGAAGGGAAAAGCACACCAAATCTGTCCCTAAACCAAGACCAGGAATGAGTCAATTTAGGACAGAAAAAAATATGATCAATACTTTCATCTTGCAAACAACCCGAGTGACAAAGGGCAGAAATCTTATATCTCCTTGAGATAGTAAGAAGGTTAGGGATACTCCTTTGAGCAATTAGCCAAATGAAGAAGCTAACCTTAGGGGGAGAAAAGAGTTCAAACTTCTTGAAAAGGTTTTACCTTCCTCCTACGAAATAGACCATTTAGAGCGGCTTTAACTTGGGGAGGTCAGATCTGTTGATGATGGAGTAAATTTTACTAACCTTATATATGCATTTACCATTCAAACTCGGTTAATAGCCTTAGAAACGGTGATTGAAACATATATTAGGGAGAATAGACTTGAGATGAAGATAGATCTTCTTGTCACTAGAGGTGTCTGGATAATATTTCTCAAAAAGTCCAAGACAAAAGCTTATTATTGATGTAAAGATCATTTATAACAATTAAACCTTTATGTGATTCTTTCTTATAGATTCTTGGATGTCTCAAGGCTAAAACCTTATAAGGGTGGTTCTTAAAATTGAAGTCAAACAAGGTCTTTGCGCCGCGAGGGGTTGCCCTTGATTGTACGAGAGGGTGTTTTATAGTTTTTATTTCATTGTTTCACGTTGAGCCTTTTTTTGTTTTTGTGCGGGCCGTGTGAATGCTACAAAAGCGAGGGGTATCATTTTCTTAGTCCAAAAGATTTGGCCTTTGGAATTTAGCCAATTGGTCTCTACATGGATGTCAAAATTATAAGCTTAACTCATACTTGTTGGTTACTAAACTCGTTTGGCCTTATATTGCCTTCATCCATTAACCTAATATCATGCCATTTTGAAGCTAATACATGACATTTTAAAGCTCTTAGATAGTACATAGGTTATGCCCTTGGCCAAGAAATGGTGATATAATATGTAAACGGTAATAATTTTAGACTTTTGGATAGAATATGTAAATGCCACCGCGATAAATTTCTTGTATAAATAAAAGAAGGTGGTACCACACAAAAGGAAAGAAGATGCAAAACGAAAAATTACATCTAATCATGATCTATGTAATGTCTTCCCATTAATCACAAACATATACCTTTACCAACAATGTGAATGCAAACAAAAACACCAATGACAATCAAAACGCTAAAACAACCGTCATATAGTCCTTGTTAGCCATAATGTTAGTATTATAGCATCCAGATAGAGTTCGGGCATGGATCTAGTCCTTGTAGTATCTAGAACACTTGTTCCCCTGTGTTAAAGTTGGGGCATCGTGTAGGGTGTGACCATATAAACTTGAATTGTTGTTTTAAACACTTATGGTAGCACGAAAGTTTTGAATGAGGGAAAACGGATGTAAGAAAATGCCACAGATATCATGCTCATACATAATCACAAACTGGAGTTTCCACAATCCACCTTTATTTGCACAAATTATTTGTTGCACATTAGGTCGTTATCAATGGGACCGCTAAACAAATATCAGACGTCTAGTTTCAAACTAGTAACTCACTAGTAAACATGTGTCCGGCGTTGTCAGGCATATGTTCTAAGGGATGCTGCCACTGTGGTATGATGTTTAAACTACTAACTAACATAAATAAAGATCGACCGTAAAGGCTCATACATGTCAAAGTAATTTTGGTCATGTCTTTCCATGTACGCAACCTCGCCATACACAGGTTCCAAAATGAAAGATAATTTTATTCTTATATCATCTACTTCCATAAAATTTCTTGTAAATGTTTGTGTTGTGCCTAGTGCATGTTATGCTTAGTAAGCGTGATATATAGGTTCTGTATTTCCATCTAATCTCTCCATGTACATGGTTCTAATAATAGTTGTTCGTGAATGCATATCGTATTTGACAAATATAACCATGGAACTTGTTGATTATCATGGCAAAAATTGGACTCCTGTTCAATTCGACATTGTTAGACACCAAAGATTACAAAATCATGAAAACTTCGTACCCCAACATTTGTCTCTACTAATAATCCATGCATCTATAACAACGCATGCTTAATAAGGTGGATGCCATTGCACAATGCATACGACACCTCTATTCTATTCTATCTCTGCATGTAACTTGTTCAATGTCTCTAAAGAGGTACGTATGAGTGCACTATAATAATCCTTAGCCTACATAGCGTTTATGGTAGTCAATCTTTACGCAACTAATGTTACTATACCTTTGTTGGCATCCTGAAAAAAAGCGTTTATGGTAGTCAATCTTTACACAATTAATGTTACTATACCTTTTTGGCTTCCTTCAATATTTTTTCAGTTCACATTCAGCCAAATCTCAAAATTTGTGTTTTATCTATATAAGCAATGCAATATATCAAAAAAGAGATTGTAAAATAACAGGAATCATTTTCATCAATATAATTGCCATAATACAAATCAATGACCAATCACAAGCCATGTATGAAAACTATTATATCAGCCATTTGCATTATCCATCCTTCAGGCTTGATTGTGGTGACATGCAATTGAATGTAAACCCATCAAAACACCAATATAGCAATATCATGTGCTCTCTTATAGCTTATAACCAAGTTGTAGGCTAGCATAATATTTATCACATCGAAGCATTAATTCATTTAGTTAAGAGAATACCTACATGTATCAAGCTTTATTGTGAGAGATAAATTAAAAGGTTCAATACAGGTATGGAAATGCTATCCGCAGATTTGGATGTTCTTGTCTTTCGAATATATGAGGTTATATAATTATAGATCTAAGTTTCTATCGGACGGATGGCCTTTCTAAAATTTGAAATTATCTAATTAACTCAAAGGATTTTCGTCTTACCTTCTCATTTTCTTACTTTCTCATTTTTGTTTAACTCCAAAATAAAAACTTGAACTCCTGTAATGAGATGTGCCGAAAAGAAAATTAGGATTGCACAATCTACAAATATGTAACCAACTTTGAATGAGGGCGACATATTTCACAAAAGTAGCAATGCTCTCTGAACCCTCTGCTTTCATAATGTTTGTTTCATGTTTGTTTCACACATGTTTAACACTTAGACTGTGCAACTACAAATATGTAACCAACCTGAATGAGACAGCATGTTTCACCAAAAGTAGCAATGCTACGAACCCTCTGCTTTCATAATGTTTGTTTCACACGTGTTAACACTTAGACTGTGCAAAGACTTAGACCATGCAAAGACAAACAGAAAGGTGAGATAATTCTGAAGAGAATTGGAAATGGCCAAGAAAGGAACACTGCCTCTACATTAAACTTGGAAGTTCTGGACAAAAAAATGGATGAATTTTTCTCTGATTAAATGCCCTTCCATATATAGCAATCAATATGAACTCAAAAGGGCAATACACGAAAGAACTTTAGGCTTACAATGTAATTACCTTAACTTTGATCACGACTAGCAAGTTTTCTCACTTGAATGTTCAAAACTTTTCCTTCACGAAGAAAAAACGTTCATGCATAAGCAAAGAAGCTAAGATTTTGAACAAAGCATAAAGAATGGTCTCTGCAAATATAACAGAATTTGGATCAGTCAAATCTCAAAATCAGAAAAAGCTTGTATCTTGATTTTTTCCTTCTTTTGACATTTTCAACCTGAGCACTTAGCCTCTTAGCTCCTATAATCTGATCCACGATAAATGGCCAGGAAAGGAAGAAAATAATCGAAGAAAATACATGCCATAGCTGGCCTAATCAGCCCATCCCATAGCTAGATAAGGATTCGAATTCCTTGCAACCCAAAACAAAGCAGTGAATCTTTTTGTCTACAGTCTACCTGAAATATCAAATGTAAAGGGCAGTAGATAAATGCCTTAAGATGCCTAAAAATGGTGCCACGCTAGATATTAGCTGGTGCTAGGGTTGATCCATGGATATGACTTTGCCATGTGCTAAAGATCCGCAGCTTCCTGTATATTTTTAGAGCTCTAAGATGATCATGGAAGTGAACAGAAAGCCTAAAACATGCATAAAATGGAAAGAGCATAACCTTCTGAGTATGAAAGGAGATCTCAAGCTCCATCGTGAAACCACAGTGGGTAACTCCACGCATTTTATACTTGATTTTGAGTAATAGTGCGCAAACTTAGAAAATGAAGAAAGAGCAATCTTTGAGTGGGAAGGGCGAGGATGGCGCCAAGTTAATAAATAAGGCCCGATGGATAAAGGCCAGCGCCTAGATCTGGGATCTGCCTTCACCTTTTCATAATATTCCAATCGGCTGACTAAAGAAACCAAACACCACTTAATCTTACGAAAATGTTGGCGAGAAAGAAATCACAAACAAACCTTGAATTAAAATTTTGGGGAAACAATGATTGATTGCCAAAGACCTCTCGGTTAGCCCGGTTTCGAGAAAGCGGCTGCCCCCTGAAAGTGGCCAGAGTTTTCTGACCAATCACAAGTTTGGGGCGATCACCCGGCATATCCTAGGGATATTCTAGCATATACCTAGGATATGCCAAAAAGCCCATAAACAAGGGTTTGCCCCCTAGGGGCAGCAAAAATAGTCATCTGTAGATTAAGATCCTTAAGAGTAGCATTATCAAAACATGTATGAGCCTTATTCCAAGCCATGATAATATTTAGCATCAAAGGAGATGTATTAGGGCACGGATGTAAATCATTGAAACAAGAATCGGGGAATGATATGAGCAATCAAAGGATGACCATCGGGGATAAGACCAAGATAACTAAAATCGATAAAATGGGAGGAAGAATTTGGAGCTATTATTAATAGATCTCCAGATATATTTATCAGCTAAAGCACAAGCCTGCATGTAGAACCCTTGAATCTTTGCTCTAGTCATAGAATTCCAATTAACCAAGTGGGAGCCATTCCAAATGAAGTTTCTGATAATTTTTTCTATCTCATTATAAATACTGTGGGGCAACCAGAGCAGAAAAGAAGTATGTATGGGAACTAGCCAAGACCGAATTTGCAATTAGAGTTCTGCCTGCAAAGGATAAGCAGTTTCTATAATTATTCAACTTCCTCTTAATTCTATCAACAATAGGCTTACAAAGGCCTTTCAAATAAGTATTCAGAGAAATAGGCATGCCTAATAGCACAGAAGCTTGATTCTAGAATGGGGTTCGCATGAAATCAATAAACCGCTAGACTAGGCTTCTCATTCATTTCAGCAGATTTCTACAATGGTGGATAGTGGGTAGCCGCACACATGCGAACTACCCATGAAAAATAAAGGGAATATCCAATTATATAATTTGGACCCCATAAAATACAATGGTAATAGATATTTGGCTGGTGTACCTGCCGAAAGCTTATCACCGGGATTAAAAATCCCCGCCCTTTCGGGTTTTCGAGGAAAAACCCTAGTGATAAGCCTTCGGCAAGGGGCTTGGACAAACGTAAGGCAGAGAAATCGCTCCCAAAACCCACGAATGGAGAAGTCGAAACAGATGCCGCTCGCCAACCTGTACCTGCACATCACCAACACAAAAAAACGTAACAAAACAAACCTCCCAGAGTGGAGGGGCTGATCACGCGTGCCACGCGACAGTAAAACAAAAACCTCGTCAAATAGAGGGGCTGGTCACGCGTGCCAAGCGACAAATATAATAAACAAAAAAGGGAGGGAGGGTGGGTTCAAGGAGAACAAGGTACTGCTGAGAGAGAAGAGGAAGCGCCGATGATACGTTGATGCAGAACCGCGCTGTTGCCCCCAAAGGGCAACATGCTAATTGTGATCCATGCATTCAAAACTAGGTCAACTTATCTTGGAATACTATTCTTGGCATTCAACATTGATATGGAGGTCAAAGGGTGTTCATTCTTCAAGTCGACAAGTGCTCAAGGTTCAAAACTCACATGAGGTACTTTATTTAAGGTCAAAGTGCTTAGTCAAGAATATGCTCTAGAAGATTCTGGGTTAAGAAGTTTGGAAGGCATTTTTTTAAGATTGGAAGTTCAAAGTTTGGAAGACCCCATGGTATTTGATTACATTCCCTAGCCATTCTTACTCATTTTTATTCTTGCCCCTTTTGAAATTTCCTAGCCTTTTTTTCCTATATTTATACTCCCTTTGTTCACTCTTGCATACCCTATCATATCTTGCCTAATTTTTCTTTCCCAATACCTCCTTATTTCCCCATAATTTATTCCCACCATTGCTCCCATAGCTTTTGCCCTTTTATTTCCTATGCCATGTTCTTGCAAATTCCCCCCCATACCTATTTACCACTGTGCCATAAAAAAGCCATGCTATGTGGAATATTCCCCTTCATAATGCTTAAAATCGGGTATATTCCCCCAAATATTAGGGTTGCCTTTGCTCCAATGGCTCATTCCTTCAAGGTTTTTATGGGTAACCCTTCCAAACCATAGTCTAGCTCTTCAAAAACTCAAAATACGGAATATTCATGGTTTATACTTCGAAAAATACGGTGACCGTATCGCGCAGATCTTCAGAAAATACAGCTGAGCAGACCTAAAACTAGAAACAAGCTCGAATCACGCCGGAACCGAGTTTTTAAACCTTAAAACCTACCTAAACCTGGATCCCTGCTCTCTTAAGCATCAAATTAAGCCTAAATCTAAGCCCTAAGATGCCGGAATCATAAAATTCAAACTTATATACCAGGGAATCAACAACAGAAGTTTTTCGAAGGCCCAGAAGCGTTCAAATCTTGCTGTGATCATTGCTGAGCATGATTAGAAGGATTTTGGAAGACTCTGAGTACTCCCCGATCAAGTCCCAAGAGATTTGGTTGGAAATTATCTATTGAAGTTATTTATTGACCTGAAGTTGATTTTGAAGTACTGAAGTATTATTACCCAACATTATTATGATTGATTTACCTCTATATCAATGAAATTTGATGCCTACTTGAAGAAATTATCTCTGTTATGATTTTTTACAATTTCTGTCTGTTCAAAATTCTACAAAAAATTCCCCTGTACTTTTTATTGCCTTTGGCCCATTTGCCATCAATCCTTGAGACATCTGGAGCCCATATGTTTTGAAAAATCCAAAAAACTCCACTCACAACTCGAGTTAGAATTTTTTGCATTCTGTTTTGACTGTTCTTGACTGTATTTTGCCAAATCCAGCCACAAAAATTACTTTTGCCTATCCAAATGGAAATTTGGCCATTTGCCTATATTCCTCATCATCATTACAGCATATTTGCTTTGGAAATTCTCAAAAATTCGTTTGGCAACTCTAAAATCCCAATCTCTGATCACTGTTTTTAGATTTGACTTCTATTGACCAAATTTTGACTGCACTTTGAGCTCGAATAACTCACAAACTAAGTTCCTGACTTGGTCAGAGGCTTTACTGTTGGTCACCTACAACTTTTTTGACCAAGTCTACAGTGCTTGACTCAAAAAATCAATCTGCATATCAACACCACAACTGTTTTAGCAAAGGTGTCAATTTCTGGAAATGGGAAAGGTATAAAACTTCAAATTTTTGAACTTGTCCTTGAAATTATCTTGCATAGACTGATCACCTTAAGTGATCTGGAGGTTCTAACCCCAATTTGAGTGAAAACTCAAATTGGTTCCTTGTGGTTGACCTTTAAGCCAGGTTTAGGGTCAACATTTTGGAGGTTCTACCGAGATCTCTACCTGGATCGAGAACTCATGGCTCCAAAGCAGAAATTTCCAGCAGAGCAAGAACCAATATCAATGGGTGAAAGCATGCTAGGGTGTACCATCTAAAGTACTTTTTAGGGAGTGCAAAACTACCCAGAAAAGTACCCAACACTGGGTACTAGGAACTTGCATAAATGCTGCAATAAATAATAAGTTTGAGAGTTAATCCATTTATACTAGTCTCTAATAGTATTGTTATCCTCTAATACTATAGATTGACATGTTATTGACCTTCAATTCAAAAAATTTCGATTGATTTTAATGGAAAGAAAAAACAGAAAGTACCAGTTTTAAAAGTACCCAATGTAGGTACTTTTGAGGGTTCCAAAAGTGGTACACCGTAGCATGCTTTTACCCCAATGGAAGACCATGATACTTCAGAACCTTGCAGAGATAGATCTCTTCCCCCAAGTTTTTCAACCGGATTACTTCAAGGTTTACCTTACCAGCTTGAATTAAATGTGGCTACTCCATTGCCTACTTTTGATTCAAGTATGAGTGCTAATACTTTTCTAAGAATTTTTGAAAATTACTACGGGGATTATGGCTTCAAGAAAGGGTGCAAGTTCTCACAATTTGAAAAGTGTTTTAAAGAGGATAGTGAAGCTGGTGCTTGGCTGACTTATGAAAAGCTTATGGGAACCACTTCTTGGGATGATCTTGTTACTAAGTTTTTAGACAGGTTTGGAAAGCTTGCTGCTCCTAAGGATCTTGTTAATGAATTGCAAAAAATTTCCATTTATGCAGGTGAAAGTGTTAGTCAGTATAAGGAAAGATTCAGCACCTTCATGAGTAGATGTCAGAAATGCCAAGTTACTGTCCCCACGCTTTTTTTGGTATCCTCTTTTATCAAAGGCCTATCTTCTAGACCAGAAATTCATAGAAAGCTTATCAAGATACAAGCTGCAGAAGGTTTTGACTCCATCTACAAAGTTTTTGCCAAGACTACTGAATTGACCAAAATGCTCTCTATCCTACCAGAAAAACATCATAGCTTTCAGCATGACCCCTTTTACCCTGATGCCACTGATGGCCCTTATGAACATCACCACTCTGTTCCTATCTATGTTGTGCATAAAGAAAAGAAAAAGACCAAAGAGGAAGAGGCTGATTCTCAAATCTCAGAGGTCAAAGCTGACTTGACAAAGGTAACTGAGGCTTTAGCAGAAGTAACTAAGCAACTTGTGGAGCTCAAAGCAAGCAGAACAGGTAGAACTTATCCTGAGTGTATTCATTGTAACAGAACTTCACATCCAGCTGATATTTGTTATTGGCAAATATGTCCTAAATGTAAAAAGAAAGGTCATTTTGGTAGGGAGTGTCCAGTATGTGCTTTTTGCAAAGAAATTGGCCATACTGACCTTAGGTGTACTGTCAAAGAATATTTTGCCAAGCAGTTGCTTTCAGATTTGGAAAATTTACCTACCCTGGTCAACTTAGAGATGGGACTCAGAATATGAGCAAAATTTGGAATGTACATTCTAAGAAAACTCGTCATACCAATGAAACTTTTAACCTGCTTCAAGTTCTTGGGAGGTGCTAACTTCTTGAGAGCTTCAATCTTATCCTGAGCAACCTGAATACCTTGGCTGGATACTTCATGTCCTAACAGCTGCCCTTTAGATGCAAAAAAGATACATTTTTTTGGATTTAGATTGACTCCTGAAGTCCTGCATAAAGAGCAAAGTTTTGCAAGTAATTCCACATGGTTAGTAGAATGAGAGCCCAAACAAAGATCATCTAAATACACCCTAAACTCTTCAGCAGACATGGTCTTGAAAATAACATCCATTGCTCTTTGGAAAGTGGCTGGGGCATTCATTAGGCCAAATGGCATTCTCTTCATAGCATATGTGCCCCAAGGAGTGATAAATGAAGTCTTTGGCTGATCTTCCTCCTTGATGCTGATCTGATTAAACCCTGAAAAACCATCCAAAAATGAGTACATGTCTTTCCCTGCAACAGCATATAAAATTTCTTCTAAAAAGGGTAAAGGATAACAATCTTTTATGGTGGCTTTATTCAAGTCTCGATAATCTATACAAATTCTCAAGGCACCATTTTTTTTTTCTACTGGAACAATGCACGACACCCATTCAGGATTAATAATTTCCACAATAACACCTGCATCCAACATTTTATGCAACTCTTCCTTAATTAGATCTAAAAGTGAGGCATTGATCCTCCTTAACTTCTGGAAAACAGGCTTACAACCTTCTTTAATTTTAATTTCAAACTGACATACCTCTTCCTTAATACCAATGAGCTCAGAATAATCCCAAGCAAACACATCATTTCTCTCTTCAAAGAATTTGGTAATTTCTTCCTTGTTTTGTGTGTCAAAGAGATCTCCTACAAACAGAGTTCTTTGCTGGCCATTTTTATTAATTATAACCTCATTGGTTGCCTTTTCTTGTGATGCATTTATAACTAATATAGGATAGAATTCCTTAGCCTCATCCTCATCAAGATCTTCTTCTGGGATAGCTCCCTCAGATAGATAAGTCATTAAAGTATCCCTGCACAAAGCATCAGCTTCCCAATTCTGTTCCCTTGGGATATGAGTAATTTCCCAAGAAGTAAAATAAGCAAGCATTCCCATTACCTGATTTCTCAAGGATTCCATGTCAGCATTCTTGGCCTGATACTCACCATTAACACATACGCACACTAACTGAGAATCTCCATAGATGTGTATGATTGAAATATCCATAGCCTTGGGTTCTTGAAGACCTGCAATCAAAGCCTTGTACTATGCTACATTAGAAGTGATTTGGGGAAAAATCCTTCCTACCTTAGCCAAGAGTTTATTGGAGGTATCCTTCAGTATGGCTGCAGATGAAGCCACACTCATTTTTTTTGAAATCCCTCCATCAAACCACAAACATCCTTTTTTCCCATTCTCAGAAGGTAGTGCACACTCTCTAATCAAAGGAATCAGGTCTGTTTCCTTTGTGCTAGGGGTTGCTAAACTATAAGATCCTAGGGGCTCTTCTATAAGCATTTCTTTAACAAAATGTACCTCTTCCCTGAAGCCAGAAGAACCATCCTGATTGTAAATTGTGGCTACTTGAGTGCCATTTGAAATGGTGCATCTCCCTTCAGACCAGATTGGTCTAGCATCAACTGTAGCCATCCACCTTCTCCCTAGCAGGAGATAATATATATCTGCATCTTCTCCTAAATCTTCAAAGGCAACAACAATAAAATTGGCCGCTACGCATGATATTTAGAGGTGAGCCCCCATCCAGCAACACATTGGAAAAAGAATAACCTCCTAGGGTGGCTGAACACATAAATGCACCTGGATCTTCTTCATTTTGAGCTAAAATAAGATTACTAGCATTTGCAACACCTACACAAGCCACTGCCTCACTAAAAGTAGTTTGTTGTAATAACTTTTTTCTATAACCAGGGGCAATTTTTAGTAAGGTAAATAAATCCACACTTACTTTGGAATTTTTCAGTAAAACATCCAACTCATCCAGATCTTGATCTTTCTTACCATACTTTTGTTGAGGAGGTGGAGCTATTTCTTGAGGAGAAATAGGAGGTAATGGTAATGTTGATTTTCTGGATTGCTCTGGAACAAACTTATTAGGCTCAGCAGGTCTATGGATCTCGTCCATGCTTCTGGTTTGTACCACCATTACTTCCTCAGTTTTTGGCATCTCTGTAGCCTGCACAAATCTTATAGAACTAGTAGGTTCAGCAAACCTCACATGACGAGTTGCCTCAGATTTCTTCTCTCTTTCCTATTACATGGACTTCAGAATGCCAAGAGGCTTTTGATTTTCTCATTTCATCTATATGTGAAGCTACTCTTTTGAAAAAACCAGATCTGAGCATGCCATTTGAAGTTTATATCACTGTTACCAAAAAGGCCATAGGTTTAGCCATTTTACAGGACAAGCATACTATAGTCTTTGCAAGCAAACAATGGTCTGCTCTTGAAGAGAGATACACTAGAATAGAAAAAAGTGCTGCTGCTCTCATGTTTCTCATCAATAGGCAAGGGCATTTGCTTCTAAAGAGCCAGATTCAAGTTCATATGAAGCAAAACCCAATGGGTTTGCTATTTGGTAAGGCAACTAATAAACCAAAGATCCAGAGATGGGCTTGTAAGTTGCAAAGTTATTAAAAGAGTTGCACTTGACACGAAATCCTAGCCTCTACTTGCCTTATATATTTTTTGATCATGAGGATGAATTGAATACTACTGACACTTCACTTGCAGTAGCACACTTGGAAGTAACTCAGGGAAATCAAGCCCAAGGAGGATGGCAGCAACCTATTAGAGATTTTTTACAACATGGAATCACCTCTCCAAACCTCACTCCAAGTCAAATTCAGACAATTCAAGCTGATACAAAATGTCTTATGCAAAGTTAACAGGGATGGAATCTTGCTGAGGTGTGTAAGTGAAGAAGAATCTGCCTTGATTATTAGAGAGATGCATAAAGGTATCTGTGGAGGACATTTTGTTGGGGATACCCTTTGCAAAAAAAAGATTCAGTGCGGATATTATTGGCCCTCTTGTTTTTAGAGATTGCTATGAGGTTATAAAAACTTGCCATCAATGTCAAATTTTTAGTAAAAGAATTTTATTACCCATTTGCCTTGAATCCTATCATATCTCGGGACCCTTTCAAATCACGGGGACTAGATTATATTGGTCCCATTAATCCTTCTTCTGAGGTCAACACCCAGCATATTATTGTGGCTCTGATTATTTTACTAAGTGGGCAGGAGGCTATACCTTTGAGGCAAGCTAATGCCCTCACAAGCTGCAAGGTTTTTACATGAATTTGTTTGCTCGTTTGGTATTCCTTTCGGATATATTACGATAGAGGTACCCCCTTTGTTAATGAAGTCATTGCTAATTTGTTGAGCATTTTGAAGGTCAAGCACACCAAAAGTTCTTCATATTATCCCTCGGGGTAATGGACAAAATTTGAATCTACTAATAAAGTGTTGAAAAATATTTTGCGAGAAAAGCGGTGGAGATTAACAAAGGGATTGGCATATCAAAATAGTGGATGCACTTTGGGCTTATAGAGTCACTATCAAAACAGCTACAAATCATACACCTTTCAATTTGGTTTATGGCATAGAAGCAGTTCTACCGGTAGAACTTGAATTACCTTCCTTGAGATTAGCTCACAAATTGTGCTTACCTTTGAACATGCCTTCTGAGGGAAAGGCTGGATGCCTGTTACATTTGGATGAGTCTGAGAATGGGCGAGAACACAAACTTCTTTGAAAAAGACTAAAGATCTGGCTGCATTCAAGGCTGCACACAAAATACAAGGCACCTTTAAGAAAGGAGAGCTTGTTCTCAAATGGAACAAGTCAAAGGAGGATTCGGTGGCAAATTTGATAATATTTGGGAAGGGCCCTTTGTAGTGTTGGATCCTACGGTATTAATTCTTATTGGTTACAAGAGGTTGCTTCGGGAATGCCCTTTGCCAAATCCTATCAATATCACGCATCTGAAAAGGTATTGGGACCAGCATGCTTGCTTGTCCCTCTTTTTACATTGAAAGCTTAAAAGTTTATAGTAGGTTTAGTGTAGTTAAATCAGCTTGACTTTTTAGATTAGCTTGACTTTGAGCACATTACTCTAATAGAATTGGTTTCATGTTTTAGGATGATCTGACCAGATAAAGAGTATACATGATCTCAAGAACAGGATTGATACTAATGATTACCAAGTGTCACATGCAGGAGCATCCTTCTTCCATTTTCTCATCTGTCTTAGAATATACCTACCATCCATTCATCCTCCCATTCTCTTTTTCATACCTTACAGCACTCTGCAAAGTCACCTTTACCATCATAGCAGAGTTGCAAGGATTTGAGACTAATTGGTTTGTGTGTTTCCATGACAGGTGCACTCTTCTTCCATTCTTTTCACCTGTCATAAGTAGTCCTACCTTCCATCCAGATCCTTTATTCTTGTTTTCATTCCCAAAAGAAGAAAAGCACTCTGCAATTCATCTCTACCATCATAGCAGAGTTGCAACCTTTTGAAGATCAAGTAGAAGACATGCATTTTCTTGTTTTGGCGAAATCCCAAGCAATTGCACAATTACTTCATCTCCATTGCACCATCATCCTATATCATATTCACACTCATTTCTGCCTTTTCTCACTCATCATATTCCATCCACACCATTTCATCATCACATTCACACTCACTTCATCAACATTTGCATTTTACACTCTTATTCTATCATAGACACCTTGGTACCAAATTGAAGACCCCTCTAGTTATTCATTTTTGACATTATATGGCTGAGGGGACCAGCCTTTTTCTTGTTTTGGCGAGATGTTGCCCCCAAAGGGCAACATGCTAATTGTGATCCATGCATTCAAAACTAGGTCAACTTATCTTGGAATACTAGGTCGAAGTTTGGAAGATTCTTGGCATTCAACATTGATATGGAGGTCAAAGGCTGTTCATTCTTCAAGTCAACAAGTGCTCAAGGTTCAAAACTCACATGAGGTACTTTATTTAAGGTCAAAGTGCTTAGTCAAGAATATGCTCTAGAAGATTCTGGGTTAAGAAGTTTGGAAGGCATTTTTTGAAGATTGGAAGTTCAAAGTTTGGAAGACCCCATGGTATTTGATTCCATTCCCTAGCCATTCTTACTCATTTTTATTCTTGCCCCTTTTGAAATTTCCTAGCCTTTTTTTCCTATATTTATACTCCCTTTGTTCACTCTTGCATACCCTATCATATCTTGCCTAATTTTTCTTTCCCAATACCTCCTTATTCCCCATAATTTATTCCCACCATTGCTCCCATAGCTTTTGCCCTTTTATTTCCTATGCCATGTTCTTGCAAATTCCCCCCCATACCTATTTACTATTGTGCCATAAAAAAGCCATGCTATGTGGAACATTCCCCTTCATAATGCTTAAAATCGGGTATATTCCCCCAAATATTAGGGTTGCCTTTGCTCCAATGGCTCATTCCTTCAAGGTTTTTATGGGTAACCCTTCCAAACCATAGTCTAGCTCTTCAAAAACTCAAAATACGGAATATTCATGGTTTATACTTGAAAAAATCGGTGGCCAAGTATGCGCTTGAGATCTTGAGAAAAATCTGGTGGCGGACCTAAAACTAGAAACAAGCTCGAATCACGCCGGAACCGAGTTTTTAAACCTTAAAACCTACCTAAACCTGGATCCCTGCTCTTAAGCATCAAATTAAGCCTAAATCTAAGCCCTAAGATGCCGGAATCATAAAATTCAAACTTATATACCAGGGAATCAACAACAGAAGTTTTTTGAAGGCCCAAAAGCGTTCAAATCTTGCTGTGATCATTGCTGAGCATGACTAGAAGGATTTTGGAAGACTCTGAGTACTCCCCGATCAAGTCCCAAGAGATTTGGTTGGAAATTATCTATTGAAGTTATTTATTGACTGAAGTTGATTTTTGAAATCTTGAAGTATTATTACCCAACATTATTATGATTGATTTACCTCTATATCAATGAAATTTGATGCCTACTTGAAGAAATTATCTGTTATGATTTTTTACAATTTAAATACATTCAAAATTCTACAAAAAATTCCCCTGTACTTTTTTTTATTGCCTTTGGCCCATTTGCCATCAATCCTTGAGACATCACGGAGCCCATATGTTTTGAAAAATCCAAAAACTCCACTCTGGCTTCGAGTTAGAATTTTTTGCATTTGTTTTTATTTGTTCTTTGCGTATTTTGCCAAATCCGACCACAAAAATTACTTTTGCCTATCCAAATGGAAATTTGGCCATTTGCCTATATTCCTCATCATCATTACAGCATATTTGCTTTGGAAATTCTCAAAAATTCGTTTGGCAACTCTAAAATCCCAATCTCTGATCACTGTTTTTAGATTTGACTTCTATTGACCAAATTTTGACTGCACTTTGAGCTCGAATAACTCACAAACTAAGTTCGACTTGGTGGAGGCTTTCTTGTTGGTTACCTACAACTTTTTGACCAAGTCTGATTGCTTGACTCAAAAAATCAATCTGCATATCAACACCACAGCTGTTTTAGCAAAGGTGTCAATTTCTGGAAATGGGAAAGGTATAAAACTTCAAATTTTTGAACTTGTCTTTGAAATTATCTTGCATAGACTGATCACCTTAAGTGATCTGGAGGTTCTAACCCCAATTTGAGTGAAAACTCAAATTGGTTCCTTGTGGTTGACCTTTAAGCCAGGTTTAGGGTCAACACGCGCCTAAAATAGCGAACTCCCAACCAGAGAAGGCATGTGCCGCATGCATGCATGCAAGACATGCATGCTCGCCCCATTCTAGAATGGCGATCCGATGTCTCAGATCGATGGGATTGCAGTTTAGAACCCTAATATTAGCAAAATTAGAATGATTGATATCACCAATAATAGTACATATCAGATTCAAATGAACACCAGAGGCAGCAGAGAATTGGCTAATGATCTCAAGAAAGAACTCAATATTAGATACATTAGCATCCAAAAAAGCAAAAGTATCATCAGTATATTGGGAGATGGTGAGGGAAGTATCACTATTTGGCATTTTAAGACCAGTGATCTTTCCTAAAGCTTGAAGATGTTGAATAGCCCTGGTTAGCATTTCTGCTACAATTAAAAAAAGATATGGAGCAAGAGGACAACCTTGTCTCACACCTCGAGATAAAGGAAATAATTGAGAAGGTGTGCCATTTAAGATAACAGCAAAATTAGAGTTGACATTAAGGCCATGAATAAGCAGCTTAAGTTTTGGATGAAAGCCCAATTTAGTAAGAGCATAGTCCAGAAAATCCCATCTCACAGTATCAAATGCACGCGTGAAATCCAATCTAAGCAACACACAATTCTGATTGGAGATGTTGTTCCAATGAATACCTTCCATAGCCACAATATAATTGTCCAAAATGAATCTGTTTGGAAGAAAAGCAGATTGATGTTGACTAATGTTTTTTGGTAAGCCTTGATTCTATTAGCTATGATTTTGGCACAAATCTTGTATGACGTATTAGGTAGGGAGATAGTTCTGCATTCAGATAAGGCAGTGGGATTATCCACTTTAGGAATCAGAGCAATATAACCAGCTAAGATAGAGGGTTGAAGATGATTGCATCTCAAAAACCTCTAACCATACAGAGAAAATAAGACTTAAGAATATCCCAAAAGTGAATATATAATTCACTGGGGAGACCATCGGGGCCAGGAAATTTGTTTTTTTTTAAAGGATTTCAGGATATTAAGAATCTCATCTTCATTGGGAGGAATAATTATAGAGTCATCCATACAGTCCATATACGATGGAATAATGGTGTCCCAAAGAGCTAAGAAACCCTTTTCTCTGGTAATATCGATCTGACCTGGAGGGACCTTTGAAAAAAGAGAGGCATAATTATCCTGAAAGAAGGATTTGATAAGTTTGGGATCATTCAAAATAGTACCTGCATCAGTTCTAAGCAGGTGATATAATTTCTAAGAAGCCTATTTTTGGCCACTTTGAAAAAGAAGTTAGAGTATTTCCCTCATCTGAAAAAGAAAGCTTTCATTCTCTTTTAGTCTCAACAAATGTCTACTTTTAGACCACTCTTTGATCCAATTCTTAATCAGTAGAACTTCTTCATAGAATGACCATTGCTTTCAATGTAAATATTCGGATAAAATTTTCTGAAGTCTTTTACAAAGTTGTCATTGTTAAGCAAGGCACAATTGAATTTGTAAGAGACACTTCCATCTCTTGAAATCTGAGTCAAATGATGAGTATTTAGAAATTGGGGTTGATGATGAAGAAATAGCAGTACATTTATCACTACTGACATAACAGTTATCCCAGAAAGAAGAATCTGGACTGCAGATATAGAACCTATCCAAAGCACAGTAGACTCTTTAATCCCCCTTTTGTTTATTAGACCATGTGAAAGTAGCAGTGGAAGAAGGCACATAAATCAAAGAGGAATCAGACATAAAAGAATCCATATTTTGCCTTTCTAAGCCAGACATATTAATTTTGTTGCCAAGCTTCATATTCCAGGATGGAGTGTTGTTAAAGTCACCAGCAACAATCATCGATGTTAGTAGGCTTACTAGGGATCAGAAGCGATCTGGGTCCACGGGGATTCCCTTTGTTTAGGATTGGTGGAAGCATAAACATTCACAACACCAAAAATAGAGTCTTGAATTATGTACATAACAGCCTGCCACATCTTGGAGGGGGAATTGAAAAAGGAAACATGTTTAATGTTTCTCCAAATAATAGCAAGATCACCACTTCTACCACTAGCTTCAATCCAAGTAGATGAAGCACCAGGGTAAATCCAATCACTAAGATCTGAAGCTTCAAACTTTGGGAGCTTCTTAACTTCCTGGAGAAGGATAATGTCAACATTATAGTTTCTGACTTGAAAGATAACTCTCCTTCTTTTAAGAGGGCCTTTAACACCCCTAACATTCCAAGAAAGGATCTTCATAAGAGGATCAACACCAAAGACAACAAAGATAAAGAGAAAAGGAAAAACTCTGACAGATCTTCTTTTCTCCTTCCCCTTTTTAATTTTACTTCTAGTATTAGCAGCAGGTGTATTGTTCAGATTAGTGAGGGCTGTTAAAGATAAATCACCTCTCTTAGCCTTGACCTTTCCATTAGAAGGCAGAGATATATCCTTCTTGTTTATAACAAAAGAAGGAAGATTGTCAGACAAGAAATCATCCTTTTCCCAGTTTCCATATCCACCTCACAATCACTATCATCTGAGATCCCTCCTGGAATAAAATCAAACATTTCGTTTTTACACAGGGAAGAAGTAGAAAGGACATTTAAATTTATATTTTTATCCTTATTACAAAACAGAACTAACTTAAATTTGCCTTGAGAGGGAAGAGTCATGTTTTGTGAGGTCTATACCAGCACCACTGTTTTCTTTGACCACATTATTCCATTCAACAACCACTATTTGATCCATATTTTTCTCCATATTTGCCCCCAAATCTCTTTCAGGAGTATCCTTGACTATATCATCATCCATCAAACTCAATGAATATTGAACAATTTGCTGTAAGTCCAACTTCAACCCCTCCTGTAATGAAGCTAATTGCTCTGCAATCTCTGAGGAAATAATGCAGGGCGAAGGATTGTCTATATTAATGATTGGGGAAAGATCAATGAGAGTAGTCTGTGTATTAGCAGATTTGGCAATAGGAGAAAAGCTTGGCACATGTAATTGGTTGGATCTAGGAAGGTGATTGCTCAACATTAAGTCAACATCAAGATTAGAGTTAAGGTCAGCTAATACCTGGAATTGGTTAGAATTACCAATTATTTGACCCTCCTCCATCTGTTTATTATGTTGCACTAGAACTGTAGCAGGAACTTCCTTTGTTGGATGTCCATAATTCACAGTTTGTGCATTAGCTTCTTTGCCAATTTCACCATGAACATTTTTATTCAAGATAGCAGCATTTGGTGGTGGAGCAGGGACAACTTCCACAATGGTATCTGATGGATTTATCTCACCTTCATTGGCATACTCCTTCTCATTGACATATTCAGCCTGCTTCACTACTTTCTTTGAATAATGTTTGCTTTTCTTGCCTAATGAATCACTCTTACCCTTGTATTGGTTTGAAGCATCAAGTACTGAATCATTTTTGCTAGATAAACATTTAGCATCCAAAATAGTTTTATTCAGAGTGTCATGAAGATCCGTCACTTTCCTTATTTTGGACTGCCCTATCTTTCTGAGCCTGTGCTTCTCTCATCATTTTCTTTCTTTGAATTCTTTTGTAACTGCCATTGACCTTAGTCCAAACAATGTTGTTATCTCTAGTTATAATACCTGAATCAGACTTGTAAGAGACCTAGTCAATGACTGTGCCATTTGAATTATGATTCAAATGTTGATTGTTAAATACTTGACCAGCTTTGTTGACTTGTTGGTTGACCTGCTAATTGACTTGGCAATCATCATTTTGATTATCATGTTGATTGACCACCTGATAAGGATTAACCATTTTTTTCTTGCAGTTTTCATACCAGAAGTGTCTGATCGTACAAATTTGGCAATGAGGTGGCAATCCAGACCACCTTAATGATAGATAGGATCTCTGTCCAAAAACATCTTGAAAGGGTATTTGCAAAGGAATTTCTTTTGAGAGATCAATTTCAAATTTAGGGTCCCATTTGAGAAAGGAAAGCTGAAAGGATTCAAAGTTAAGGGTCCATGGTTGAGAAAAAAATTGCAGTTCTTTTGCTTCCATATTCAATCATAATATAAGGGGATTGAGGCCAATATACAACATTAATCAAAAATGCCTTTGTGAAGATTCAAGCAAAAGGACCAATTATCCAATTTGATCCCATGTTTGTTTACTTTCACAATTACAACGGAATCCTGAAAAGTATTTAATTTAACATGCACTGAAAGGAGATTCAAGGAAATACCATTGAAAAGTTCGCACTTTTTTGCTCCAAGTAGGGGTTTAAAAGGTCGGAGAGTTTCCAAGAGCCTTGTTTAGAAAACCATATGAATGCTTATCCTGGGTCGATCTAATCTCTCCATAAGGCCAGTGTTGTTTACGTACCCGTATTTTACATTTACATACGTCCCGTACCTTCCTCACAGTACTATACGTACTATACCTATAAGTTGACAGGTCAAATTGAGCTCTTATTTTATTAACACCATACTTAACGTATTAATACATACAATACGTATGATACGTACTTTAAAAAAAAAGCGTCCAAATGACATTAGATCAATAGAATTAGTAAAATTATACATTAGGAAATATACATTATTATGTATTGTTGAATAGGAGTAAAAAACACATTAGGAGACTTTAGACATTAGGGAAATTATGGAATTGTAGTTTAAAAAAAAAAAAAAACCGGCCTGGCCTAGAATCCTAGGCCACGCATCAGTTTCAGTCTATCCGTCCATTGTCTTATCAATCCAATTATTTGAATATGCATTCAAATCTGGTACCTACAATCTTTTAGTCTCGTTACTTATTTCCATAGGACATAAGCCATTGTTTTGAAAAGAAATCTTAAACCTTTGTGTCATGTGACCCAAGAACAGAAATACTAGATCTGGATAACCATATGTTACATAAACTTTGTGAACCATTTCCCCTAGCCCCTATATGACCAGATATCTTGAAGTGTAGAAATAATCTATTTGATAAATTAGTAACAGTATGAAAAGTTTTATGGTCGTTTCAAGCATGTATTTAACCTTCACTTGGTTATTTAAGTTTTTTAAGAGCAGTCAACTAATTTGGACAATATAGTCTGATAAATTGATTTTTAAGTGACACATCAATCATAATGTCATAATCTTTTTTTCCTTTTACTATAAGTTATGCATGGAGTATAGGTACAAAGCCACTAAGGGTCAATAAGCCTATGCATGTCCACTTGCATCAAATTGAATGGTGTATTATATCTAACACGAATTTGTAAAAAAGCATAAATACAAGTGAGAAGATAATTTGGTTAAGTATTTACAGCAAATGCCCATTTTGGGAATGATAATGTTGCTGTTATTGCAGCATGTTATCCAATTAATCATAGGAGAAAGAGAGAAACAGGACTTCCTTAAGTTACAAAATAAAGATGGACCATTCAAGATGCTAAATCAAAATATCCCATATGTTTTCAGCAAAATGCCAGTTTGATACTTGGGCAAATACATTAGTTACCATAGGTCTGCAAAAACTACTGCCAATCAAATGTATTTGGCCAGCCCATCATAAAAGAAACTTCATAGTATTCTAAATGAAGGGGAAAACGTATACAGTACATTCAGAAAATCACTGTTTTGTTACCAGGAAAGTTTTGAGCAGCAAGACAATAAAGGAGGAAGTACTAGTTACCACTTGATAGATCAGGGTTTCAAGAAAGTAAACCATAAAAATTTGCTTCAGTCATCATTGTCTATTTCATTCAGAAAACTGTACAATCCCATCTGGTCTCCAGAAATAACCACGGTCTTCAAGCACAGCAGAAACAAAAAATGACAAAGGTAGGGGAAGCTCGGTACCTGCAGCCAATCAATCATGACATTAGCACTGGAGTGGTAAAGCATGAAGGGCCAAAAGGTACAATGAGACTTCCCGGTTTATCACCGTTCAGCCTTTGTAACCTTTTGCCCTGCATGTTTGAAGAACAGGGTGAATACAGGAGCTTGGCAAAATATAACATGCATTCTTTTACAGAAATGAACTAGGAAAGCAGAAATGCATAAGAGTATGTATGTGAGACAGAGTTAAAGTGTTTATTTAATAGAGTAAACCTGATTTAAAGTATAGGATCACAGGGCAGAGTTCACTGATCCTTCAGACCAGTGTATATTGCAGACAAATTCCTGTACTAGATTTCCATTTCAACTATGAATATGTTACCTGAAGGTCTTCTTGATCAGAGGAATAGTCTTCGTCCTGCTGAGTCTCGGGTATGGATAGCTCAATAGTAGAGTCTTTGTCTTGTAATTTACTGTGTTGGCTGTTGGAACTGCCACTTTGCTTCTTGTTACCAGTAAATGCCTTATTACCGCAAGCATTTCTTTTTTGCCCATAGTTGCCTTTGTAATCAGCCATGGTTTTATTATACTCAGCACATTCAGAGTCGGTCATGCAAGCAACAAATTCAGCCTGTAGGCGTTCTTCCCTCAGTGCATCTTCATCTGAACTTGAAGTATAAGGGTTTTGGTCTAAATCTAAGTATTCCATTTTTGGGACACCTATATTATCCCTGAGTTCTAATTTAGCACTATGAAGCATCGAGGCTATTGCCGTCTGTATTTAAGATGCATGAAGTACAATCATCGAACTGAAACGTGTTTAAGACCTAGGTTAGATGCTAAAGACAGATCTTACCAGCTACAGGAGAACTATCGGTTTATTGCCTTTGCCGCTTCACTAGGAGTGTCAGATAACATAAGATAGAATCGGTCCTCCATATCTCAAGGTCTGCCGGAATTGTGAGAGAAGTCCAAATCTGGTTAGGTATACTGTGGGATGTGTCTTAGTTCAAAGTCTATGTGGCAGTTCCGCTATCTAGCAACAGGACTTTTAGAGTAAGATGTGAATATCTGCTAAAGCCCATTTGAGAAAATAAAATCCTCCACCCATTTGGGTATACATTAGAGTTGTAATATTAATTAACAACTATTAGTCTGCACCATTAGTTTTAGATCAGTGTGTTCATGGGGTCAATTATTCCAAGATGTATTGGTTATGCTTTGATATTAATTCTAAGCTCAAGGATATTTCCAGCATTGGATTCAACCTCAGTTTATGGATAGGTCTATGGATAGGCGTAGGCCACTACAAATGTTATAGAACAGTGGTGTATTCACTCAAGTATATTTGTGCCTTAATGAAGGAGCATAAATATTTCCTAATAGAAATACTAGTCATTTGTCGAACTTCATGTATTCAGTCTGACCATAGTATCAGTTTTATCAAATTGCCTTCATGCCTAGCATGAGAGTTTCTGGACAAGATAGTGTTAAATTAATCATCATTTAAAAAAAAAAAAAAAAAAAAAAAAACTTCTTGCAAATAAAAACCCAAAACCTCTGCATTTCCCCCTCTTTCTTCTTATCCTAGCCGGCGAATCGGAATGGAGATGGAGATGCAGACCCACTTTTCTCCTTGTTTTATCATGGCAGGAGGAAGATCTGCTCCTTAATACTTCAGTAGCTTGCATTCATGCCAAGAAAGAAATACAGAAAGTCAGCGGCAGTTAATAACTCCGGATGCGACAAATGAGCAACAATTACTTAAATTTATTTGTCTGTAGGTGTAGATTGCAAAGTAGAATATATCACTCTTAAATAGATATATTTTGGATTGAAAACTTTGAGAAATGCTTAATTTTCTAGAGTAATATATTCTGGTTCATTATTTAAAACTTGAAGTTCTTCATATTAGTTGTTATTACAAAACTACAATACAAGAAATAACAGTTCTAAAAAGTTACAGGAAGTACTTAACGTACTATACGTAAAGTATGTATTTTACATATTTAATAAGTATCTTATAATTCCAAAAAACATATTTAAAGTACTTTTTAAATGAGAGGTATGCATACGGTATTAATACGTTAAGTACGTATAATACCCGTACCGTACTAAACGTACCTGACAACACTGAAGGCGGCGGAACACTTGTGGTGGGATTCAAGGCTGGCAATTGACCACGATAATCAGGATCTTTTGAATAATTGTCCCAGCATGGAAGTTTGAAGGACAGGGGATCCATCAGAGACTACCCACACAATGAGTTAGCAAAATTACCAAAGAAAATGAAATCTTTAGGATTTTCATGATAAGATCTTAACTGTTGAAGAAGTTTGGGACGATCAGAGGCGCAAGATCAGCAAAAGCGTGAAAGAATAAAAATTTAAGGTAATCCTCTCTTTTAAATTCCATAACAAAAGAACTAGGGGAAAACTACAAAGGCATGAGGAAAATAGGCATGGCGCAGGAGAGAATATCAAAAGACAATGGCAAGACAAGGAAGAGGGAAAACAGGGGACCTATCTAGATTAAGAGAATGGAAAGCCAATCGAAGCCAAATTGCACAAATTGAAGACACAATAAGCCTAAAAAACATTTCGAGTTACAGAAAGAATTCATTGCTCAGAATACACTTTGACCAGAATTTTCACATCCGTCCAATCATAATGCACACTGAATATGCTAGAAGCTGCAATTTCTTTGTTTCCAACAAATTCCTAAAGCCAAGAATCGGTGATTTCAGTTTCAAACAGGGAAAAAATTAAGCATCTTTTTCCATAAAAATTGGTTTGGCTATTTTTCAAAATTTTACTATATTTTATGATATACATTTGGCTAAAGTTATTATTATCATTACATTTATATGTATTTGGACTTGGCGAAGCCTTTAAGTATTATAAACTTTCACTTAGCTATTTTTCTAACTGGAAAATACTGAAAATGTAAATTTTGTAGCTTTAGATATATTGTACTACAACTACAAATAATAATCAATAATCAAGAAACATACAATAATATTAAAAAACTTTTAACAGAAGCTCACAACATAGCTTATCACATCAATAGTCTGAACTACATTCAATGCAATGACATCTTTTAGATATAATGATCAAGTTGCACTTATCTCTAGCCCTTAAAGGAAGATGTTATGCAACCAACTCAAGCATCTATAGGGATATTGGCCATCTTTTACAATTCTTTTTTGAAGATTTATATACGGTATATATAATAAAAAATTCATATGTTGAAAAACTAGTATCACTGATGATGGTAGGTGGGGATGTATAAAAGTCTATAATAAGAATTCATTTTGGGTAATCCCTTTTTCTTTAGGAAAAGGGGGGAAAATAGTTTGGCTAATCCTAAAAAAATAGCGGAGTACTTGTTTTAACTATGGCTATTTTTTATTTTTTTTTAAAGAAATCTCCCTTCATAAAATTCGCCGCAAAAATTGTCTAGACCCCCTAAAAAATCGCCATTTGGCTATTAATAGCCATTAATTTTTTCCATGGTTTCAAATTCCACTGAACTCGGCATAAAGGAGTATTATGATGTGAATAGCTCTTCGGGAAAGAACTGATTACAGGTTAAAGAATTCCACAGTTCCAAAGGTGATCCTTTCAAAAACCCACAAGTTAGCCTCGAATTATGCTTCATAATTGTAAAGATTATGGTATTCATCTGAAGATTCTAACGTCAATAATCATGAGGAATGCAAGCCCCTGCAAGGCTAGCAGGATTGATCCACAAAATCGACTCCAAACCTTTTGGAAATCCATGAGAATTCACCAAGAATTGAGTTTGAATCGAGTAGGACAAAGAAATCAAGAAACAATGCGCACATTGCTGACGTGTCCATCCAATCCTAACTGAACTTTTTTTTCTTGATGCATCAATTTTCCAATCCTCAAGGCCTTCTAGAATATCAAATAGTTCTAGTTCTAGAAATGGAGCAAGCCAGATAAAGTTGTCAATCTTCGTTCTATCTCTACACAACAAGCTGATGGTTGGCATATTCGGCTTATATCCCACAGGAACAGAGATTTCTCCTCTATTACTCATTCATAAAAGAATTCTGATGTTGTTCAAGATAAGAATTTTGATGCTGTTACGACGAAGACTTGTGATGCGGCCCATGGAGGCGATGCTGCTGTTGGAGCAACGGGGAAGGATAATGCTTCTAATGACTGAGCCTTTCCATGGTTCCAATCATAATAGTGAGCGCTTCATTGGGGTATCTATCCATCTTCATTTAGCTCGATTGTCTAGACAAGTGGCACTAAAACGAGAATGGCACTAAAACGAGAATGGAACTATTGATTTGCATCACATAAAGGTATGATTTGTTCCTTACAGGAATTAGTGCAGAAACAAGTTGACACATTATTAGACCTCACAAAGCAAATGGCAGTCCTCCAAGAAAAGTCTGTCGCTGGCATGACATTGCTGCGCAATGAGAACACTCTCCTTAAAAGTATGGCTGATTTGCAAAGGAAGGCTTACCTCAAACCTCAACCCCGTATAGGAGAACATGCTCTATTAGTGCTCTGAACAAACATATGACTAGGGCAAGCAGACATGGTGTTTAAGGCCCTTACCATCCACGTATTGTCACATTCACGGTCACGGATGCACTAATACAAGGAGCTATATTGCAACAGGGCAAACCATTGAAGGGGACCTCACGATATCTTGATCAGGACCTCGTATTGAAGTTTGGGACATATTTTAGAGTCAAATGTACCAATAGTTTTGTATCAACTATAACATCATTGAGTTTATAACATCGTCAAATTTGTTATTTATGTCAATATTTGTGGTACTTTTTTGTCATCTTTTGTGAAAATTTTATAGCATTCTATATTGTCAAACACATTGACAGATGACATTTACCTTCATTTTCATAGAATTGAAGGTAAATGAAGTTCTTGAACTACTAGGTAGTTGCTTGGCAGTTATTTTGTAACAAGGGTGGGCGGGTGGGGCTTGAAACTCCAAGAAGAAGAGATGCACGTTGAGGAAGCTGATGAAGGAAATGGACGAGACTAGGGACCTAAAATAGGGGAGACATCACAAAGGACAAAATAACTGCCAAGCAACTACCTAGTAGTTCAAGAACTTCATTTACCTTCAATTCTATGAAAATGAAGGTAAATGTCATTTCTAGAACTACTAGAAATGGAAAAACCATGGAAAAGAACCACCCTCATGGGCATCTCTTAAACAACTCAAAAGCGAGAATACATCTTGAAAAAAGAAGGGGTAAAGTGATGTACCACTAGAAAACCAGAACTCTAGTAGAGCTCTTGAGACTTCAGCATGTATTCTATTTTGAGTTGTTTAAGAGATGCCCATGAGGGTGGTTTTTTCCATGGTTTTTCCATTTCTAGTAGTTCTATAATTTTATATCAATGTTTTATTACATATTCTGTATGCACTTCATGTAATTGCATAAATGATCAATGTCGCCAATTCATATCATCATCCAAATGCAAGCACAAATTTATATACAAATTAAAATGCTTGGAACTCCATCATCTTCAGTATAGTCATCACTAATGCTATCAGGACTTAGTTGCCCAATACTTCCAATCTCATCTCGTGGAGGAGAGGTTATTGAATATCAAAAACTGAAATCAGTATCTCCTTTATTGGTGTCATCATTAACATATGATGCTTGAGATAATGCGTCGTCTGTATCTTCACTATATCTTGTGGGTTTAATATTGACTTGAATAGTATCAAGACACAATGTTGTCTTTAGGTGCAATAATTCAATTGCACCTAGCCCGCGAGCCTCAAGAAGATGACTTATTATGTGAGCTTTGGCATCATTCTTCCTAATATTGCATGTCCTCACTTTCGCATTCTGTGATGTTGAAGTCTCCTATAATGATAGAGTTGATTAAATTGTTTTAGTTGGTGTGAAATTGCACTACTGCCCATGAACCACAACTAACATTATGCAGAAACATGATTTTATATTTTTTATTGTGTGATGATTTTTTTTAGAAGATGACAGATATGTTCACATTAAATCATGAAAATAAATACAAAAAACTGAGGTACAGGTCTAAAACCCAGAGGAAAAATAGTCCCTCTGTGCAAAGATACCTAGGACCCTCTGCTTATCTATGTGCAAAGTAAACCTTAGATTCTACATCACCAAGATGAACTGTTGGAGCTCGTTTTTGCCAGATGCCATCTTAAATCAAACATGTCTCCAACCATCACTATGACCCTTATCTTGCTTAATGCACCGGGCAGACTCAACTGCATTGAAGTCAAAGGGAATCATTATAGAGGAAGCTAGTGGAGCTTCCACCTGCGCTACATGAGATTTCTCCACAAGGATGGTGGAACTACCACCATATTAGGCGTTGCACTGTTCGAGGCACATAAGATGTGGTCACAGGTGCAACAAATGGGACAATAGCACGTGACATCTCATACTGTCATTAAAGACGCCTTAGGTAAGGAAGACATAAGAGGAGATGCCAGGATCAGGAGAGAACTCACTAAAGAAGAAACAAAAGAAGATGTAAATATGGAAGAAGTGGTGACTGAAGTTGAAATCATAGAAGTAATACTTGAGTTTTTGGTGAAGATGAAGAAACAACCAAAGAAGAAACAACAGATGCAACACACGGAGTCTTCAGGGGGTTGAACATTAGACGTTGGTGATACAAAATATCTAGTATAGGATGGAGGACTAGCAAATGAAAGTGTACGCCAATTTGAGACATAAAGACAAGTTCTAGACCATTTAAAAAGTTAACTTCTTATATTGATTGCCACTTTTGACCACCACAAAGTTAGGGATAGAGTGGACAATTGGGATAGAAGCACATGTGCGAGACCCATTAACAATGGAAAATGTGAATGCCCAACCCATTTATAGAAAGTAAATGTTCTTGTGATGGTTGCCTCGTCATTAGATGTTGTTGTGATCCCAGTGAGGGCTGATGTGCATTTTATATTGTTTGGAGTTTGTCCGAATTCTAGTGTGTCGCGATGACACTTGCATGGCTATTGAGTGGAATATTTGTGTGGTATATTCTTGCATGTGTGGAGGTCAGGATCCACCTACAACAAAATCATTGTTGCAAGATATTGTGTGTTCTAAACTATCTATGTTTTTGGATTTATGAGGGACAACGGATTTGAAAACCTAACCAAATATCAAAGTTGTGCTATATGATTATAGTTGTTCGAAAATGTGAAATGAGATGACCCAACAAATGATGGCCCGACAGATAATAAAGGCAAGCTTCTTTAGGCGAGGCCAATTTGCAAGAAACAAACCCAATAGCAGGTGCTGATCAGCGTTGGGGAAACTTTTTAGGTCCCATCGGAAAATTGCCTATGGTTATTTTGACCAATCGGATATTTTATATTTAGAGCCGGAAATTTCTGTTGTCTTAATAGAAAACCTTAAGAAAACTTGCCGGAAAAATTCCTACAATACACTAACCGAACCGGAAAATTTGCGATTTCAACCGGTTGGTTTATAGTGTTCCCCGGACATTGCCCAACACCACTGCTGATTGTTAGGGCGATGGCGAAAACAAGTACATGTCCATTCCCAAATACACTGAATGTCAGGACAGCAATGCTCAATGGTTTTTGAGGCAGACTTACAAACTTGGCATAAAGGGCGCACGATTGGTTTGAAAGAGTGCACTCTGGCATTTGTTCGAAGAGCTCGATGATCAATCTGCCAAAGAAGAACCGATTGCTTTGGGGGGATGCCTTTACACCAAATAGAACTCCATACCTTTGAAAAGCGAGTCTCTTCCACTCTAAGCTGCCAGCGTGGAGAGGGTGGTTGAGGTCTAGATGCCATCAGGTATGCGTAACTTTTTTGGACAAATCCTTTACCAAAACGAAATACCTGGAGGCAGGCCACCATGCTATGTACAAGTGGAAATGGCATTACCTTGGAGTGAACTTAACAACCGAGAACCCCCTTATATGCAACAGGGCATCTGAGGTTTCTTACTGGATATCAAATTCGCAAAAAAATCGTCCACTCATCAGTTGGATCAGCACTTTTGAATGCAGAAAATGATCAGAAATTTTGGATCCGAAAATCCTGAAACAAAAGTTTGCATATCGCATCCTTTAGGGCCAAAGATCAGCCTCGCCAATTTCTTAGGGATCTGATTATGAAGTTAGATACAAGAATGGCGGAGTCTTACTAACTTAAAGCTTACAGCAGGTGATATTCTTTTCTTTCGGGAAATGTTCTCATTACTCAGCCCTATTCAGCTTGGGCGATTTAGTATATGAGATTTTCTAACTGGAAATATGCAGATCCATAGCGCGAGAACAAGCTTGTGTGAAGACAAGACCGGTTTGCAGATGGCGGTAAGTAAACTCTAACCTATGCAATTTGGCAATACTCTTTACCGCAGAACTCTAAGCTTTTCTCTCGAGCTAAAGCTTCAAGAATTTGACAATCAGAATGCCATGCTGAAAGTGAAGCAAAAGGAGGACACAAAACTCTGGAATGGACTTGATTCCAAAATCTTGTCCAATAAAGCGTTATTCTATCAGATTACTGAAACCGTCCACGAAACATTAGGTATATTAGAAGTACTGGATGGTTCGAATCACTCTGAAATTAAAATTAGGATTAACGTGGATCCTTTAACATCACAATCACACAAAGAAGAGAAGTTGCAAGAAAGGCTGAATTATAGCGAGAAAATGGAAGTAATGATGTCCAGAAACTGGAGAAGGCCTAATCAAAAGTCAGTAAATGTAAGGATAAAGTTTTTTGTTGTGTCAGTAAGTGTAAGGATAAAGGTTTTCCTTGTGTTTCCAGGGAAAACTAGCTAGTCAAGCATTAGTTTTAGGGAAAGAAGAGCAAAAGAACCTAATGGACAATGTACTTCTCAGATGGTAGACTTTCAAGAGTATCAGTGAATTCTGCAGCCTCAAACAAGTAACTTAGGAGTCTAGTTAACTTCTTAGGATTATATTTTTTTCTCTCTTCCTTTGGCATATTCAGTGAACATCAAGGAAGAGTTGTTGTGTATGAAGTCTTTGATTAAGGCCAACAGAAAAGCATTGGCAATTTCTAAGAGGTTCTGATGTAAAAAGTAATGAACTGCACTGCATAGACGAGAGATATTTTACATTGGTATGTTCATGTTAAATCTTGTTTGTTGCATGGGAGTATTATTATGATCTGTCCATTGCAGATGGAAGTCAAACGTGCTTTAGAAGCACAAGTCTACCAAGTATTTGCATGGCTTTAAACCTATCATTCTGTCACATTTGAGTATTCATTTCTTCCCCTTGGCATTGTGATACATCACAGAGTACCTTAGTATAATTTGTCTTTGAGGTGACCAGAGTGTCAGGATGAAAATGTGCATCGAACATAGAAATCGCCAGTCTCTTGTCTTGCTCATGCAGTTCTTTAACCTGTAGCAAGAATTAACTTTGCTTAAATTGAAATATGTTTCAGAGTAATTTTCTTAAAAAAAAAGGTTTACCAGATGTGCATGCTCCTGTTGAAGACTCTGCAGATTTTGTGCAAACAGCGAGCTTTGTTTTGACAATTACTCTTCATAGTGCCGCCTTGTAGATGATAACTCATATTCTGCCTGGAATCTAAGATGGTAAGCATAAAAGCATAATACTCAGTTTGATGATTCACCAAAGCACCTTTTGCAGCTCCTTTCTTTTGTCTCCATTTCGTATTTTCTTCTGATATCATTCATTTCCTGCATGAATATCTGGGATAGAGGACATAAATGTGATGGGTTTCTTTACATGGTTATCATACATGGACAGGGCTATAAATCTATATAGTTTGCTGATCGTTCCATTGCGAACTCTCTTTCAAATGCCTTGTAAGTTCTGCCTTGTAAGTTCTACCAAGTATTTGCATGGCTTTAAACCTATCATTCTGTCACATTTGAGTATTCATTTCTTCCCCTTGGCATTGTGATACATCACAGAGTACCTTAGTATAATTTGTCTTTGAGGTGACCAGAGTGTCAGGATGAAAATGTGCATCGAACATAGAAATCGCCAGTCTCTTGTCTTGCTCATGCAGTTCTTTAACCTGTAGCAAGAATTAACTTTGCTTAAATTGAAATATGTTTCAGAGTAATTTTCTTAAAAAAAAAAAGTTTACCAGATGTGCATGCTCCTGTTGAAGACTCTGCAGATTTTGTGCAAACAGCGAGCTTTGTTTTGACAATTACTCTTCATAGTGCCGCCTTGTAGATGATAACTCATATTCTGCCTGGAATCTAAGATGGTAAGCATAAAAGCATAATACTCAGTTTGATGATTCACCAAAGCACCTTTTGCAGCTCCTTTCTTTTGTCTCCATTTCGTATTTTCTTCTGATATCATTCATTTCCTGCATGAATATCTGGGATAGAGGACATAAATGTGATGGGTTTCTTTACATGGTTATCATACATGGACAGGGCTATAAATCTATATAGTTTGCTGATCGTTCCATTGCGAACTCTCTTTCAAATGCCTTGTAAGTTCTGCTTGCTTTCTTCAAGCTGATACTCTGATTGCTTTTTGATCTCTAATACTATCTTCTCGGTGGCAACCAGCTGTGCGATGGGATAATTAAATGACATAAATAACGGGTTTTGCTTAACATTTTCCAAAGCTTGTGATGGAAACCAAGTGGGCATACCTCAATTTTCTGTTCCTCGAGCAGTTTTTCTGTTTTAATACGCAAATCATGGCATTCCTGACAATTTGGTTGACATCTGACTGTCGTGATATAATCAGTTGTTCCAATAAAGCAATGCTTTTGCTCCTTTCTTTCTTATTCATTAAGCTTCTCTTATAATGTAATTTCAACACTCTGGCTTGCAGCTTTCATTTCTGAGACAATATCAATTAAATCATCCTGCAAAGTGAAAAAATGAGTCTTTTGTTTAAGTCATAACAAATAACCCAAGAGGCAACTAACTTACCTTCTGTCTTTTTTTCAGAAACTTGGGACACATTTGTGATTTTCAGTCAGCATTTTTCTGGTGTTTGCTCTACAGTCTTCGGCATTCTCTGCTATTTGCTGTTTAGTAATAAAATCATTTGCTATCAACAAATTCGAGATGGTTTACCTTTGTACAAATCAGAATCAGTGCTCTAGATGAAATTGAGTAAAATAGCATGTTGACTTACTCAAATTGTATATTTTCTCTAGGAAAACTCCAGACGATGAAAGGTAAACTATCTGAAACATAAAGCTGCAAACCGGAGTGTTGAAATTGCAAACAAGAAAGAAAGGAGCAAAAAATGCTGCCTTTATTCAAACAACAGATTATATCACAACAGTCGGATGTGACCATATTGTCAGATACCGAGTTTTGGCACAAAGACACGATTGACCCCCATGAAGACGACCCTTGTGCCTTTGACTATATGAACAAATTGTTAACTTTGCAAATATAAGCGAGTCTGTTGCGTCTAGATGCAACACTTTCTGATTTCGAGCAAAGCTTTCAATTGACTTCGTCCTCTCTCGCGACTTCATGATGATAATAATGCTGCTTGTAAAACGCTTGTTAATATGGTGTTGGATACACAACCCTAAAACTAAAAGAAATATAAACTACTAGCGGTAAAGCAGGCTTGGGGTAGAGGGTGGAGAGAAAAAAGAGATTTGTGGGCATATGATGAAGGTAAATGAAAATATTTTGAATTTAGATAATTTCAAGAAGAAGAGATGGATCCCAATAAAGAATGCATTAAAAGACTCAAGCTGTTTGTGTAGCGGCATAATTGATCACATTCGATGAAGGTGATGGAAGGGAAGATGACGCATGTTGTGTTGCTTTCAAGGATTAAATTTGCTTGAAAATATAAATAGGAAAAACATTTTGTACATAAAATCTTTACATTTGATTTTTTTGCATTTTTAGCATATATGATTCTATTTATTGCTTTAGAACATTTAAATTACAACATTCACAAATATGGAAGTTACGTTAATTCTATCACAGATCTTATATTCTACGGTACTTGTAAGTATGCAGGAAGACCTCCAAAACTCTCTGTGTTTATATGGGGCGATATGGCATGGAACACCGTAAACCATTCTTATGATGTCAAGCCTCGCTGACTAACAAACATTTTGTAGTGACATCTCTGAAGACCCGATTTGAATCCATTGACAAAGTCAGTTCACAGTTCCAGAATGGGAGAATTGCCCATCCATGGCTAGGGGCCTTCGGGAGAGGACCTTTGGGGCGAACTGCTTTCGAAAGGTTTTAAGGATCTGTCTTCTGGCATCAAGACCCTCCCTCTACATGATGACATTGTGCAAGATCCTGGTCGAATCTGACTAGGATATGGCCTCTGAAACATAAACCCTGTGTGTTGCAAGGTTATTGAAGGGTTTATGTTATGGAGGTCGAGTTTTAGTCAGTTGCACTCGGGACATGGTCAAGAAGCTGCAGTTGAAAACACGAAGCAATAGGAACTAACAGAATGGGGTTTGGATTTATCCTCCTCCCAGTGTGACCATTAGAAGTCAAGAGCACCTTTTAGAGTAGCAAAATTGTTTGGGATCATTTGGGATGGCCAATAGATCCAAACTTTGTTATTTCAGTTGCTATGGCTCCGCATACATGTTTAGAAAAGATTCACCTAGTTATCCAAGAAACCGACCATGTTTTGTTCTCCAAAATGTAAACCCTGTGTGTTGCAAGGTTATTGTAGGGTTTATGTTTTGGAGGCCAAAACATGGTCGTTTTCTTGGATAACTAGGTGCACCTTTTCTAAACATGCATGTGGAGCCATGGATATGGCAACTGAAATAACAGAGTTTGGATCTATTGGCCATCCCGAATGATCCCAAACAATTTTGCTACTCTAAAAGGTGCTCTTGACGTCTAATTGTCATACTGGGAGGAGGATAAATCCAAACCCCATTCTGTTAGTTCCTATTGCTTCGTGTTTTCAACTGCAGCTTCTTGACCATGTCCCAAGTGCAACTGACTAAAACTCGACCTCCATAACATAAACCCTTCAATAACCTAGCAACACACAGGGTTTATGTTTCGGAGGCCATATCCTAGTCAGATTCGACCAGGATCTTGCACAATGTCATCAGGTAGAAGGAGGGTGTTGACACCAGAAGACGAACCCTTAAAAACTTCCGAAAGCAGTTCGCCACAAAGGTCCTCTCCCGAAGGCCCCTGGCCATGGACGGACAACTCTCCCACTCTGGAACTGTGAACTGACTCTGCCAATGGACTCAAAATGTCGATATTACCCTGGAGATCAAGTTTCATGGGCAGAAGACTACCCCTTCTCCAAGAAGCACCAACGTAGCTCATGTCCAACACGTTCATAGTCAATTGGCCCAAGAGGTGGTTGCGGAATACTGCAATGTAGAGGGTTCGTGTTTCTTTCGTTGCCAGCAATGACCGTGTAACTTAGTCTCTAGGGTAATTTCACCATTCCGGACGACATGGCGAAGTTGAATCTCCATTCCAGAGCCTCTGTACCATCCAAACGACAAAACACTTGGGTTTCTACACGACGACCGCAGGATGCTTCGCGGTTTGATAAGTTCTCCGAGCCGATCTTGGATTTTTTTGAACCTACTTGAAGCAGGTTACTTGAATAGCGAATTCGACGATCGGATAGGGAAACCGAGCTCCGGGAGGGGGGGGCATTGGCATTTGCCCTCCCGGAGAAGCGCTGGCACGAAAGGCTGCCTCGGCAACCTTTCTGAGGTCCATCTCCTGGGGTCTGGCCTCTCCCATCTGGTGAGGAACCTGCGCAAAGTCCTGGCCTGATTTGATTTGGGGAAGGGTGTCAGCGCAAGATCCCTCTATTCTATCCCTTGCCAAACTCCTCTACCAAAAATTCCAAAGGTTATCATATTTCTGGCATGTTGGAGCCTAGGTGGCATGTTGGAGCCCGCGTGGCATGTTTGAGCCACCTTGGCATGTTGAATCCTAGGTGGCATGTTAGAGTCTAGGTGGCATGCTTGAGCCACCTTGGCATATTTGAGTCTAGGTGGCATGTTGGAGCCTACGTGGCATGTTTGAGCCACCTTGGCATGTTGTAGCCCACATGGCATGTTTGAGCCACGTTGGCATGTTGGAGCTCGCATGGCATGTTTGAGCCATCTTGGCATATGTTTGAGTCACCTTGGCATGTTGGAGCCTAGGTGGCATGTTTGAGCTATCTTGGCATGTTGGAGCCTAGGTGCCCTATTGGAGCCACCTTGGCATGTTTAAGCCACCTTGGCATGTTGGAGCCTAGGTGGAATGTTTGAGCCAACTTGGCATGTTGGAGCCTAGGTGGCATGTTTGAGCCACCTTGGCATGTTGAGCATAGGTGGCATGTTGGAGCCTCATGTTTGAGCCGCCTTGGCATGTTGGAGCTTAGGTGGCATGTTGAAATCCGTTTGGCATGTTTGAGCCACCTTGGCATATTGGAGCCTAGGTGGCATGTCGAGCCATCTTGGCATGATGGAGCCTAGGTGGAATGTTGGAGCCACCTTGGCATGTTGGAGCTAGGTGGCATGTTGGAGCCTAGGTGGCATGTTTGAGACAGCTTGTCATGTTAGAGCCGCGTGGCATGTTTGAGACACCTTGTCATGTTGAGGCCTAAATGGCATGTTTGAGCCACCTTGGCTTGTTTGAGCCACCATGTTTGAGCCTAGGTGGCATGTTGGAGCCTACCTTGGCATGTTTGAGTCACCTTGGCATGTTGGAGCCTAGGTGGCATGTTGGAGCCTTAGTGGCATGTTTGAGCCACCTTGGCATGTCCGAGCCTAGGTGGAATGTTAGATGTTTGAGCCACCTTGGCACGTTTGAGCCTAGGTGGCACGTTGGAGCCCGCGTGGCATGTTTGAGCCACCTTGGCATGTTTGAGCCTAGGTGGCATGTTGGGCTGTGGCATGGCATGATTGAGCCACCTTGACATGTTTGAGCCACCTTGGCATGTTGGAGCCTAGGTGGCATGTTTGAGCCACCTTGGCATATTGGAGCCTAGGTGGCATGTTTGAGCCACCTTGGCATGTTTGAGCCTAGGTGGCATGTTGGAGCCACCTTGGCATGCAAGAGGCTAGATGGCATGTTGGAGCCACCTTTGTATATTTGAGCCACCTTGGCATGTTGGAGCCTAGGTGGCATGTTGGAGCCCATATGGCATGTTTGAGCCACCTTGGCATGTTGGAGCCTAGGTTGCATGCTGGAGCCCACCTTGGCATGCTTGAGCCACCTTGGCATGTTGGAGCCACTAATGTTGCTATAAGCTTTGCAAACACTTAAAAATGTAATTTTATTAGGATATAAACCTTCATGTTCCATGCACCAAGCTTTGGGCACAACAAGATGAAGGGCTTCTTCTAACCATTCTAATCTGCTTGAAATTTCATAGTGCCTACCATAAATAGCGCAGCACAATTATTTACTGGAACAACCAAGAGCATTTTGCCCAAAAGCTGGATATTCTAACCCGGATGAGGAACAAGACTACAGGGGAGATATCCAAGAGCCAGGCCATCATGGGATCGTAACGCCAAACTTGCACTAGACTATAAAGTTTTCTGCACCTTTCCAACCCTCTCAACCCAATCGAATTCAAAGTATCTCAGTCAGCGCTACCGATTCCAACTGGAACAATCTCATTATGATATGATAGTAAATAAAATACAGATTTAAGCATATCAGAATTTAGAGCCACAGAAGTTGAAGGGCAGACATAGAGGAACAAGGTTTAATTATTCAATAGGAAGCCAAAAGCTTAGAAAATTAAAGAGTTGCCAAGAACCATATCTCCAATTACAATGCACAAGCCAAGTTTCTAGGGGCTTTATGTACTGGCGACCATTGCTTGACAACGGTATTTATCGCCTGCAACTACGACAAATAGAGCAAATGCGACATGATTGTTGAAAAGCGATAAGCATAAAATGGATTGTAATGTGTCTGCTGAATAAAAGAAGTATAATACTTGAGAAAATTATCAGAGCAATAATAGATAAATCATAGGCAGGCAGACGGCCTTCAACATGCATAGTGACATGTGTTGCCTGCAAGTTGCCAAAAGCTTAGATATAACAAACCTTTGTCAACTGCCGGATTCAAGGTTCCTGAGAAGGACATCCTCTCTTTTGCATTTTTCCTGCACTTTCAGTGAGATAGACATGACCACCTTAGTTGAGCAAAGAAAAACCAAATTGCTATTTTTCTTTTCTAAAGACGTGAAGTGACGACATGTCTCCAATCGAACAAGTGAACACAATGTTCACAACAGGTGGAAAGCTAGGATACATTAAGAAAAAAAAACTAAAAGCAGTGTTATTTGCACAATGGAAAGGAATGCAGAGGATTGCTTGAGGGATTACTTGATTGAAAATTAATTGCATTGTAATGTAGGCAGCTCATGCTCCCTGCAAAGTGGTTAAGAGATTTACCCATATTTTTGCACTTCAAGGAACTCAAGAATCCTTGATTGCACTATCTTCAAAAGGCATGCTCATTGTTTCAAATCCTTTAAAGTAGCAAGGATTTGATTCGTGAAAGTGGAACAAAAAGCTAGATGCTCTATTTACGAGAAAAGTTCAATATCTAAACCTAAAACTAAGCATGCAAGAATCACAAGGAGAGAGAGAGCATATGAAATCAAAGCTACTGCAAAGAACATGCTAGAGGAAATAGATAATCAAATTTGTAATACATAGAGATTAGCTACATTGGAGAAACTCTTCAGGAAATGAAATCCGGAACAAATCTCAAACATAACATAAATCTCCCCACTAATCAGTATTGTTTAAACGACTGAGATAGAACTTCTGCATAAATGTTTGGCTCCTAGAACATTCCCATTCTGAGAATATTTTCCATATAATTCACCCATTTTTATGGTTTTGCCAGGACTTATAGGTTTCGTGAAGTAGATTATTTGAATTATGAAGAGGCCAACGAAACCGACATCTTTATTGTCCTACTTACTCACCTGCTCTATGGTCTGCATTACAGGATATACAGTCTTATTTATTCATTCAGCCAGTAATAAAGGAACAAATTTAGAGGAGGCAAAGGAACTGAACACGTTTGCACACAAACCTCGGTAATCCACTATGACACATTAGAAAAGCATCTCGTTCTTGGGTGTCAAGTTCCTTAGTAGCTATCATTTCATGTTATTTTGTCCTAGAAGTCACGTTTTTACATTCATTCAAAAAATCAAGCAATATAGGAGGGCAAACAAAGCTTGCAAAACAAAATAAGAAATCGACTGCATTCAATAATGGGGCCACAAATTTCCCACTGTACCTTCTTAGAATAATCAGTGTACTTTGGCGCAGGGCATCTTCTGTGTGCTTATCAGCAGCCAATTCAGCATCCCCTCCACTCGAAAGAAATCCTTGATAGGCTGTAACAGAAAATATTGGAAGCAAGAGCAGGCAAGGGTCGATCTTACACAAAAACTCTGAACTTCCTTGTCTCAAAATCGATCAGTGAGGACGACCTAATGCAGAGCCGGATCTGCTATAGCTGAGTTGGGCCTGTTCTCTGCCAGAGACACGGCGGAGAATTTCTTGGGTTTTCTAATTTCCCTGGCCGTAGGATTCGAAATTACTTGGGTTTTCTAATTTCCCTGGCCGTAGGATTCGATATTAGAGAATTGGACGGCTCAAACTGATTTTAGATGACGTGGCATGACAGATGGCATAGCTAGAATCGCAAGAAAGTGGGCAGCTCGGGTTAGGCAACCCTCCTAATAAAAAAAAATAAAAACCAAATAAAGCAGAAAATATGTAGTGGTCATGGTTCCAAAATAGGGGAGTTCGGCCCCTAAAAATCTGCTCAATTCTCTTAAATTCCAGTCATCAAAAAAAAAATCCGGCAATTTCCCGGAAAGAAAATAAAAAAATTTCGGTATAATACGCTAACAAATGCAGTAAAATATATTTTTTTTCGGTAGCCTCAAACACCAAACGGCATTTTTACTGGTTACACATATTGCTATTTTCGAGCCCTAGTAGTGGTTCAGGATTTGAACCTTGGGCAAAGTAGCATTGAAAGCGCTTCCTTACTTGGATCAACAATTGTTGCACCTTTGCTTCTCTGCTTCAAGCATTCAGTAATGCACATATAGCTTCAAGGTAAAATCATACAAAAACATCTAGCCGCCATGTTTTTTTCTTTTTTTTTTTTTTTGAAGTCAAGGATCTGTATTATATTCAAAGGATAAAACATTTACATACATACAGTTGAGTCTAGAGCTGCTACCACTTCTTATATCCATGAATAGCAGTCCAGACTCTGGGCCTAGTACTCTTTGAGCCTCTCTCAACTTCTTCTCCGTATGATACTATAGGAGAGAAGAGCTAATTTCCTAGATCCTAATGACACAACTAGGGCCAGTTACTGAACAAGAACTACCCGACCTCTTCTCCAAACAGATACTATGGGAGCAAAGCTCTTGTCTTTCCACATGCCGCAACTGCAACATTGCTTCAAAAATAGGCCCTCAGATATAGCAAAGAAACTTGAGATTACCAGCCGCAAGAAAGGGAGTACCCAGTCGCACTGGTCAGTTGCCAAACTAGAGACAGGATCCTCTTTACGCTCCCCGCCGAAGATAGTACTGATCCCATCAGCTGCTAGAGCAATACTAATAGGGGGTGCCTCATGCAGTGAGGCACTCGACCTTCTTCTCACCAAGTGAACCAAAAGGAACATCACCGCTAGAATCCCGACCCACGCCTGGCCCATTTGCATCTAGCCATGCAGGCCTTGTCTTCCTGCAAGACCAAGAAATTAAACTTTCTAGGGTCTCCCGCCCATTAGAAGTCAATGACTTTTGAACTATCCCATTCCTACAGACTACCAATTCACAAGCCACCCCTTGCTGGGAAAGGGGTGCACGAGCCCTGCTAATTGTTAGACAAACAACCACAAAGTCTTTGAAACCTTTGCAACAGAAATGCAGAAGCGCTCGTCTTCTGTCAAAGGTTTAGCTCTTGCAGATACTAGGACTACCAAAAAGAAAAAGGTTACAGAATAGTACTATAGGTACCAACATCGTCTTCTTCTTAGTTGTCATAATACTACAGGGAGCAAGCAGTTGTTTCCAGTCTAACACCAAGCTAATCTCGAAGATCCCTTCCGAAAATTATTCTAGCTGGGGGCTGTACTTAAAGAGTGGTTCCTTCTTCTTATGTCAACACATACTACTGATTTTGTTTGTATCTGTTTCACGAAATCGCATCCCTTCTCCCAGCCAGACCACTAGGAGCTGACAAGAACGAGATCTATGGCAGAAAAGGAGCTCCACTTTAAATCTGAAACTAACCTGAGGCATAACTCCCATAGCTGGAAACTTATGGCAGATGCATAAGCAAGAAGCAGAAATACCAAGTGCACTCGCCTTGTCAACAACCTCAGAGCCTTTAAACTATTATCAAAGATTAGAAGCTAAAAGAAATGAAAGGAAGCTTCCTTGGTTTTTGCACGAAAGGGAACGAGAAAATAGAAGACTTCGACTGCAAGAACGCTTCAAATAGCCCAGTCTTCAGCAGCACAGATCCCTAACTACCCTCCAACATCTGGAAAAATCTTGATTCACCAAAAAAACGGGGTCGGCCATAGCTGTCCCCTAGGTTTTTGCCAAGAAGACGGCCACCATCGCCGGCCCGTTATCGGCCTTCGCCCGTTTTAGCTGCCATTGCACCAATCAAGCAGTAGCATACTCGCTTGATCTGGGTTGAGGTTGAAGGCCTATAGCTAGTGAGGGTTGCTACATATTCTAAATGAGGTGCACCCTGGACTACCACAATCGTCGGATCTGCCAATCCTACGGCCCAGACTGTATGTTGGAGCCTCTGGGCACCTCTCGTTTTACTTATGCACATTTATGATTGGGGGTACCTATGATTTTGTGATGTCAAATATGAGTTTGCCTAATGTTCTGATGGTATAAGGAGCCTCTATACGACTTCACTTAAGGTTTTAGAATATAAAATACGGGCTTGAACCTCTATCAAAATAACTCAATGTCCTAATAAGACTACTTTAATCAATCTAACAAGTGAGCTAACGTAACTATTTTTTATCTTAAATCTATATTTTTTTTATAATAACACTTAAATTGATTTAGAGATATGATCTATGGTTTCAAAAAATTATATCCATATCAAATCCCCCTAGAATCCCCTTCTATTTTGCTACATATTCTAAATGAGGTGCACCTTGGGCTACCACAGTCGTCGGATCTGCCAATCCTACGGCCCAGACTGTATGTTGGAGCCTCTGGACACCTCTTGTTTCATCGGATCTGCCAATCCTACGGCCCAGACTGTATGTTGGAGCCTCTGGGCACCTCTTGTTTCGCTTATGCTCATTTATGATTGGGAGCGCCTATGATTTTGAGATGTCAAATACGAGTTTGCCTAAGGTTTTGATGGTATTAAGGAGCCTTTATACGGCTTCGCTTAAGGTTTTAGAATATGAAATACGGGAGCTCGAACCTCTACCAAAATAACTCAATGTCCTAATAAGACTACTTTAACCAATCTAACAAGTGAGCTAACGTGACTATTTTTTATCTTAAATCTATGTTTTTTTTTTATAATAACCCATTGAATTGTTTTAGGGATATGGTCTATAGTTTTGGGATTATATCCATATCAAATTCCCCTAGAATCCCATGTTTCTAAACGAGGTGCACCCTGGACTACCACAATCATCGGATCTGCCAATCCTACGGTCCAGACTGTATGTTGGAGCCTCTAGGCACCTCTTGCCTTATGCTCATTTATGATTGGGAGCGCCTATGATTTTGAGATGTCAAATACGAGTTTGCCTAAGGTTTTGATGGTATTAAGGAGCCTCTATACGGCTTCGCTTAAGGTTTTAGAATATGAAATACGGGAGCTCGAACCTCTACCAAAATAACTCAATGTCCTAATAAGACTACTTTAACAAATTTAACCAGTGAGCTAACGTGACTATTTTTTATCTTAAATCTATGTCCCTCACAGCACAGGGAATTTGAGCGCCCGGATAGGGCCTCTCAACGCCTACTACAAGGGTTTTTCCTCCCACATGGGGGTTTTTTTCATCCCAGTCGTAGAGACACATTGTACAGGGTTTCTGTTGGTCTCTTTTGTGTTTGGAAACTTTCTACTATATTGTATCACCGTCTCATAGGCCAGTTGGCCTCCGTGGATGTTAAAATATACTTCCTTCCTTCCTTCCTTCCTTCCTTCCTTCCTTCCTTTATAATAATCCATTGAATTATTTTAGGGATATGGTCTATGGTTTCGAGAATTATATCCATATTAAATTCCCTAGAATCCCATGTTATTTTGCTACATATTCTAAACGAGGTGCACCCTGGACTACCACAGTCGTCGGATTTGCCAATTCTATGGCCCAGACTGTATGTTGGAGCCTCTCTACACCTCTCGTTTCACTTATGTTCATTTATGATTTGGGGCGCCTATGATTTTGAGATGTCAAATACGAGTTTGCCTAAGGTTCTGAAGGTATATCGAGCCTCTATACGACTTCGCTTAAGGTTAGATTATGAAATACGGGAGCTCGAACCTCTACCAAAATAACTCAATGTCCTAATAAGACTACTTTAACCAATTTAACCAGTGAGCTAACGTGACTGCTTTTTATCTTAAATCTATGTTTTTTTTTTTTTTTTTTTTTTTTTTTTTTTTTTATAAGTAATGATGGCTCTAATGCATCAGGACTCTAAGGACTCTAAGGAATTATTGCTCTGTCTGTAGCTATGTAGCTATCTACTGCAGGTTGCTTGAACAAAGGTAAAGACCAATGGTTCTATGGCATATATATGACACTAGGGCTTTATAGATGCAAATTGATACACTGCTAGGTGCTGGTTATTTGACCTAAGGACATTATTGGGATTGCACAGTACTATGGATAACTTGAGACATAGCAATTTGGTAACAATGGTGGGACATGTCATTGGCGTTCACCTACGGTATTGGCATTGGCATTCACCTATGGTATGAGCATGTTACGATGGAATTCATTTACTCTACATGCAGGCAAAGTTGTAAAGCAATTATGAATGGAGAAGTGTGCACAAGTTTGAAAGTGCATAGACACAACATTGCAAGTAATTGAATGTTAGGGGTACAATAACTCTGGCTTCTTTTAAAAAAAATGGGTAAGGAAAAGTATGATAGTGGGAATATGTGGCTAAATTGGTAAAAGAAAAAAAGGAAAAAATTAAAAGAAATTGCAACAGTGTACACGAATTAGGGTTTCCAGAGCAGAGCATGAGCGGATCTGTGGCAACTTGGGCATATGATCTACAGCCCTGGACAGCGCATGATCTTTGTTGTAGGACTGCCTTTAAGTTGAGAACTGTCGGTAGTTCAAAGAGTGGAATATATATCAGAGATTGCGGTGAAGCCAAAATATGCTGTCATAGACCATTTGTAAGGCATAAATCGCATGCATTAGTGCCGGATCTACTGTTGGATCTGGTGTGCTTGGAGCTTGGTGTGTTGGATCTGGTGTGCTTGGAACTGCACAAAAGGGATCTGTTAAAGTATTTACAGGGGATAACCTATAAGAGATGGTGCCAGCAAATTCATTCCCCCCGGTGTTTGCATTCCAATGGCATCTCAAGCTATGAGCAATCCAGCACCTACTACTCAGGTTGGATGCATAGATAATTTTGTTTAAGTATCTTGCTTGCTTAGAATTCGTTGCCCTTTATGATTATGCTAGTAGATGATTGCTGTTGTTTGAGATTCAATATGATTCTAGCCTATATGCTGGCTTGAAGATGTAATAAAGGGATGCAGAAAGCATATTTCCAAATCTAGTTTTATTCTATTATCTATTTGGTATATCTTTTATGCTTAATGATGAATCTAGTGGATCTAGTGAGTTTGAGGCATTTGCAGATCTTAGTTGTGCTATGCATAGGTCCCTATAAACTTAAATCTTAAGGGAAATTTTTATGTTTGATCTGACCAGTGTAAATAGTATGCAACTCTCTATGTTCAGGCCTTATTTATGATTGCACGCTTGACCTCTACATGTTCTCATTGGCTATGATCTAAGAACTGAGAGCGATCTGATATGATTTGAAAGTGTAAGATTTGAAAGGGCACTTAGCCAAGTATGATATTCTGTTTTATCTGATATCCTATCTGGCAGATCTATTTAATATATGATAAGATCTAGTGGATCTATTTATCTCTTGTTGCTATCCTAGTATAGACAGCAGAAAGCATTATCTGATATTTAGCTCTCATAATATTTTCTAAGATGTTAAATTTGACCCAGATAAAACTTCCTTAAATGCACACTGTAGCAGGAAACTCAAGATATGCAGAAAGACCATGTGGAGAAAGAAAAGAGTGTCAAATCTCCCAAGTACAAATCGTGATGATGTTATCAGCATAACAAATTCGACCCATTCAGGCAAGTCTTTATCTTATGGATCGCATAAAAACTGGATATTAGTAGGTCAACCTGCAATAGGTACAGATGGAAGTAGAATCTGCAGTTTTTGAGATATAACCTTATACAATAGTAGAATCTGGATTAAGTATTTGGGATTTGACCTATTGACATGGTCTTAATGGTATATGTCCTCCGATGAAGTGTTGTGCATTTAGTGCTTCCGATCAGGCTGGTCTTAAGACATATGAGGTGCACAAATCAAGTGCCTATTGCTGACTATTATAGGATAACAAACTTGAATTAGTGATGAATAGAGTGTATTGATCTGCTTTCAAAAAAATAAATGAATAATGAGATATCTAGGCATGGTATTTGCCTTTCTGAAACTTCACAAGAATTTGTGCACGTTGCATTAAGCTATTTGTCTATTATATTGAGTGATAAACCTAGTTGGTGGCAGTTATCATAATCATTAGGTTGCATTGGCTTTAATGCGTATGGCATATTGCAAAAAATAGCTTCAGATCTAGACATATGGCTGCAATATTGCATATGTCTTTTGATTATGGGAACCTGTGCTATTTGAGCTGCTGTCATAAAGCATTTATAGGCATATGGATACATTATATGTGAATCATTTGAGCATAGGATTTTTGCAATTGTAACTGCATATCATGGCAGGTCGCAGCTCGGTGCTACAGTGAGATGCACCGACATCAAAGGCGTGTTGCACTAAATAATGAAGGATTAGTATAGGTTGCACTTGGTGAGAACTTTCAAGGCTGTTAAGTTATGACTGCATTTCATTGTTCTGACCATAAGAAAGCTGTGCAAGCAGAAAATTAAGAGAATTTGTTGTCATTCAATAGATCTTAGGATATGCTTCTTGGGGTGATGCATGGATCAAAGCTAATAGCCACTGATCTCTGATTTCTGGTTACCTATTTATTACTCTGAACAAAAGTGAGATGTTCTAACAGAAGTTTGAAAGAATGTTTACTTGGAAAGAACTACGATTACGCAGGCGCTGCGCTACTCGGCTGTAAATGCGGCAATGACGACATGCATTCTTCAGGTCGGTGGCATGAAGACAAACCCTTATGCAGATGACTTGAGAAGTTGCTTCAATATGGCGCCTCGTACAAGTCTTATGAGGTTTCTGTGATGAATAGGATGGCTGAGGCTATACCCATAGTAATACGATTGGCAAACCCCTTTGGGCAAGTAGACGTGATGTTATTTTGCTACATATTCTAAACGAGGTGCACCTGGACTACCACAGTCGTCGGATCGTCAATCGGCGCCCGTGGCCCGCATGTTGGAGCCTCGGACACCTCTCGTTCGATTATGCTCAATTATGATTGGGGGCGCCTATGATTTTAAGATGTCGAATAATGAGTTTGCCTAAGGTTTTGATGGTATATCGAGCCTCTATCTGCGGTTTTAAGCTTTTAGAATATGAAATACGGGGATTCGAACCTCTACCAAAATAACTCAATGTCCTAATAAGACTACTTTAACCAATCTAACCAGTGAGCTAATGTGACTATTTTTTATCTTAAATCTATGTTTTTTTTTTATAATAACCCATTGAATTGTTTTAGGGATATGGTCTATGGTTTCAAGAATTATATCTATATGAAATCCCCCTGGAACCCCCTGTTATTTTTTATGCTCAATTATGATTGGGGACGCCTATGATTTTAAGATGTCGAATACGAGTTTGCCTAAGGTTTTGATGGTATATCGAGCCTCTATACGGTTTCGCTTAAGCTTTTAGAATATGAAATACGGGGATTCGAACCTCTACCAAAATAACTCAATGTCCTAATAAGACTACTTTAACCAATCTAACCAGTGAGCTAATGTGACTATTTTTTATCTTAAATCTATGTTTTTTTTTTATAATAACCCATTGAATTGTTTTAGGGATATGGTCTATGGTTTCAAGAATTATATCTATATGAAATCCCCCTGGAACCCCCTGTTATTTTGCTACATATTGTTATATAGATGGTCCACATGCAGACTTAACCATATGTTACAATAGAAACTTGTCAACATATTTCATGTTTTTGAGAGTGTATTATATCTGCATAGGCTGCTGCAGGGCGTAACTTTAGGATGGACCTTGCCGAGAAGGATGTTCATGACTGGAACAAATTGCCTAAGAGGATGTTCATCGTGATCGTTTAATTTAACTTCTTAGCATGCATGCTAATTTAATGAATCCTTATCTTTTAGGGCAGAGTACTTTACACATTCTCTGCTTGATAAATTGTCCGTCTATTGTGTTTGTGTTAACATACAAGGTGAAGGGCAATAAGCCCAAGGAATCTGTAGCTTACCTGCTAGTGACTTAGGCTCTTACCCTTCTTAGGCTAACTGTCCTCTGGTTTCACTGCAGGTAACGGGATTTCTTGCTCCTATGTGTGTTTTCCCATATATTCAAGTTGGAAAAGCTACAAGACATGGTGGCATTGCAGATATAGTTTTGACAAGTCTATTGAGCTCTATGGTGTTGAAAGACAAGGGAAACTCTAAACTTTAATTTAGATCTTATACTGTTCTAGAGTCAATTATGAACTCTTTTGATGGTAAAAATGATGTATTGAACAAAAACATTAATGAGATTGACGAAAGGAAATTTTTATTTGTTAATAGAATCTGGTAATTTCATCCGCTTTAATAAATGTTAACCATTTTTAAGGCTTAAGTCAAATTTACACCTGTTTTGGCTTAAGGCTGCATATTGTACTGAAGTGGTCTTTGCAAAAGTCCATGGATGGAAAAAGTCTGTTTGAACAGATTTTAAAAGGTTTTTTTTTTTTTTTTTTTTTTTGACAAGCTTTATTCACCAACTAAACACTAGAGCAACATAAAATGCAAAGACAGATTATAAACCCAGTGGACAAACCGATCCAACTGACAACCACCTGCCTATGCAAAAAGAGTGAATCTGAAGGTAAGTATACCAGATCAGTACTTTCTTCTCTTGATCAAGAGAAGAACAATTGTAAGCTATAACAATTTTATTTTGCACCCACTGAAGAACAATCTCATATGTAGTATCTACGCCCTTAAAGATAAACAACCTCCTTCTCTTCCAGATTGACCATAAAAGCCAGCCACATGCGAGATGAAAAGCTCGTTTCCGTAGTTTGGGCCAAGCATCAGGATAGATAGCAAGCAAAATTTGCTGGCTAGATCGAGACATGCCAAATAGGGTCAACAACCAAGACCATGCCTGCCGAAGCCGCTCACACAAGAAAAAACAATGCTCAATACTCTCAACCCTTTGCTGGCATAAAGGACAGAGCTCTGAAATCCGATTATCCATTTTATAGACTAACCTGTTGACTCTGAGGCATCTATGGATCACTTGCCACCACAAAACTACTACTTTTTTTTATAATAACCCATTGAATTATTTTAGGGATATGGTCTATGGTTTCGGGAATTATATCCATATCAAATTTCCCTGGAATCCCATGTTATTTTGCTACATATTTATACTAGAAAAATCATCCAGCTTTGTTGGGCTTTAGCTAGGGAAATATTGGGTCAATGTTAAAAGTAAAACAAATATCTCAAAATCAAATCTTGAAACCAATTGTAAACTCATTGCAAGGAGCAAATGGTATAGATGGTTATCCAAAATGCAATAAACCCATTACAAGGAGCAATTAGTATACATGGTCATCCGAAATGCAATATTCCTAGGATGGGTCATGTGACACAATTAACTGGCCAAGTGAAGTGTTCTTATTGAGCTTTGAAATTTGAGTACAAGAAGCCCTTAAATAGGGATGTAAAAGAAGTAAGTACCAAAAATTCAATGCTCCGAAAGTTAGACAATTATTGAGAGCGTCATAATCATAACAGAACAGAAGCACGCCAAGTACAAAAGATTGTGAATATTGAAGATGCCAAAAATGGTGACTCAAAATTCGAAAACTATACAATTTTTCTCGCGCAAAAAACTTGACAACTACCAGGACCTCGACCTCGTTTGGTGTAACCAGCGCCTAGTTTAACATTTCAAATTGCAAAAAAGAATTGCATTACATCTATAAGGTTCACAAATGTTTTTCAGAGAATAAATCTCAAACCTTTCCACCTCTCAATTATGTTGCATTATATGATTGGCAAACATGCTAGGATAGTTAAAAGATTGATGATGTGAATGCACTTCGATGTCTTTAAATTAGCTATGCACAATACAGAGTTAAAATCATTTCAGGACGAAAGTTTTATTAGTCAAAAGCAAAGTACACGAAAACAAAACTTCATCTTGCAGTACAAGCACAGGCATATGCCATCGGCACTAGAGCCTCAAGCACAATGCATTTACAAGAGGAGCCTAAGGATACGAATTAATCTGGAGATACTAGATCCAAATATGGTCCCTGATCTCTGCCTCAATGGTGGAGCACTTATAAGCCATGACTATTTTGGTTTAGGCATGAGACCAGGGAAAAAATTAAGCATACTATATATTTTTTCATAAAAAATGGTTTGGCTATTTTTCAAAATTTTACAGTATTTTATGATATACATTTCGCTAGTTGTTATTATTATTATATTTATATGTATTTTGACTTGGCAAAACTTTTGAATTATGTACTATAAATTTTCACTTGGCTATTTTTGCTAACTGGAAAAAGCAAAAAATGTAAATTAGATTCTGTAGCTTAGATATATTGTACTACAATTACAAATAATAATCAACAATTAAGGAACATACAATAATATTAAAAAGCTGTTAATAGAAGCTCACAACGTAGCTTAAAACATCCATAGTCTGAATCACATTCAATGCAATGACACCTTCTAGATATACTGATCAAATTGCACTATCTCCGACCCTAATTGAAGGAAGATGTTATGCAACAAACTCAGCCATCTAGAGGGATATTGACCCTCTCTTACAATTCTTTTTTGAAGATGCATATGTGGTATAGAATAGAATAGAATACATTATTGTCCCTTGTGCCCTGAGGCCTCTGGACTTGTGTAGCATGGGCGAGCTCCCTGATGGGGGCTACTAGCTCGTCACGCTGTTTTGTTGTAGCCTTTTCTGAAGGCTCACTTTTTCCTATTAATGCCGGCACCCTACTTTGTTCCGGCGTCTAGGCCGTGCAGGTGTGCGTCTATATCAAACAGCTTTAAGCTGTACGTTTAGTGGGCATCTATGATTTGCCTCTTGAGCAACTCATATCGTAAGCCCTTTTTGTTCGTGTGTTTCCCGATGTCTGTTCAGCATCTCTCGTATTGCATCTGCCAGATCTCTCATTGTTTCTGTCCTTGCCATTATGGCATGTACTGGTTGTCCCCATCTTACTCTCATGTACTTTTCCCTGATGTCTATGTATGTTGGACATTCATTGAGCATGTGGTTTTCGTCCTCTACTTCCATTCTGTCACAGATTCTGCATAGTCTGTCCTGTTTGTCTATTTTCCTCCACCTGTCCTTTTCAATTCTCAGATCATGGCACCCCATCCTGAACTTTGCTAAGGTATCTCTTCTCCGTTTTCCAAGCATGTTATCTTGGTACATTTGTTGTCCTATCATCCACTCTGGGTTGAATATTGACATGAGCCAGAGTGTTTTAGGTCCTGTGTGCTTCTGTAGCCATGCCCGCGTAGCTTTACCTGCCCACTCCTCATTCCATTGGCCTTCATTGATCAGTTCACTCAGATTCATCCCCATTTCTCTTGTCCATATTGCTACATCCCTAAACCATCCACTGCTTGTGGTGATGTGTGCCTTTGCTGATTCGTTGATTGCGATGCTCGCTAACTTCTCTGACTTCCCACCTGCATTATTTCTTATGATGTATCTGATGGTCCTTTCCCATGCTCTCACCTCCATAGGTTTCTGTCCTGTCTCATACACTATAATTATCAATGGCGTGTTTGCTCTCAGTTTGAATTCCTGTTTATGCAGCTGTCTGAAAATACCTTCTTGTTTTTCCCACTTCTTGTCTAGCCCCGGCCCCCGGGCTTACGCCTGCATACTGTTAGCGTTGTGGCGACTCACCGTCTTTGAATAGGTAGCATTTGATTTTCCAGTCTATTATTCTGTTTCTATTGCAGAAGTTTTTCATGTTGTAGTAGCTTCCTATGGTCGCTTGGAATCTAGCATCCGCCCCTTTAAGCCCATTTCCCCTTTGGCGGGCATTATCATACCCTAGGTATTTGTACTCTGTTGCTTCTTCTAATTTCGTCCCTAGATATTTGAGCGGCTTGTGACTATTCTGTTACCAAAAAAGACTATTTTGGTTTTGTAAGATTCCTTTGTTAGCCCCTGTCTTTTCACGAGAAGATCTCTAGTAGTTTTTCAAACTTTGTGCATTCCCTTGTTCTTTGTGGCCATCATGCCCAAATCATCAGCATATAACATGATAGGTACCTTGGTTCCCCCAAGTGTAGGAGCGTCCACGTCCCCTTGTCGCTCTCGCTATAAAATCACGGCAGGGCATCTATATATATTCCAAACAGTGTTGGGGATAAAGGACATCCCTGTTTGACTCCTGTGTCGCAGTTTATTGCCTTTCCTTCTTCTTCTATCTTTGCATATACATTATAGTACAATCTCGCAATTGCCCCTACCATGTCTCTCGGTGCCTGCATGTCTATGAGCCTCTGTATGAGCTTTTCCCTTGGTACTGTGTCAAAGCTTTTTCAAGTCCACGAAACAAGACATATCACTTTCTTTCCAGGGGCCCCTATTATGCTCTATTAGTATCCAGGAGAGTTACTAGATGGTCTGTTGTTGAGTGTTCAGTGCAAGGCTTTGCTTGCCTTTTGTGCTCTCAAATTTCCTGCCTCTGCCCATTGCTTTAATTTATTATCTAGGACCTTCCCGTACCATTTTGCGAAAATGGAGCTTACCATTATTGTCCTGTAGTTTCCAGGTTCCTGTTTACTCCCCCCCTTGTGTAGGGGTATGACCCTGTTGTATGCCCATCTGTCCGGGAGCCCTGTGTGTATTATCCCATTGAATATCTCTGTCACCTGCTTTACTAAAAAATGGTGTCCGCACATTTTAGTACTTCCACCGTTAATCCAGATAGGTGCAGGGGCCTTGTTATTGGCCATCCCATTCAATGCTGTCATCACTTCCTGTACATTGAAGCACGGTCGATCTATCATTTGCAGTTCAGGTATTGGTGCTGGAGATGCCCCTGTCTTATATAATTTTTCAAGATATTTCTCCCATCCGGCTGCTCCAATGCTACCTTGTGTGTTTTCACCTCCCCTATTCCCTTGCTTCTTCTCTTTAAATCCACCCCAGAACTTGCGGGGTTGTTTTTTGATTAGCTTGGCCAGTCCCCATTGATGTTGCATCAGATTCTTATTCCTCTTTGCTTTCAGTAACTTCAGGTATATCGCTCTTTCCTTTTGATATGTTTCCTTACCTCTAAGCGCCTTGACTTTCCTTCTCTGTTCCTTGCATTCATCATCGCACCATATTGAAGATTTGAAGGCATTATTTTCCTTTCTCTTCCTTCTTTTCCCGAAAATTTCTAATGCCACTTTGACAGTATATATAATAGAAATTCATAGTTTGAAAGACTACTATCACTGATGATGGTAGGTGGAGATGTGTAAAAGTCTATAATAAGAATTTATTTTTGCTTGGCTATTAATGATTTAATATGTACAAAAAATTTATCGCGGCGGTCAAGGCCGCCGCGAACATTTCTCTTCGTCCATCTTGTCTATATGTCCAGAAACATACGTGATTTGGACCTGCGTTTTCTCACCTTGTATTTAAAAAAAAATAATGTGTAATTAAAACGTGACATTGTAAAGTTAATTGCCTTTCTAAACCTCTGAAATTAAACCCATTATTAACGACCATCTATTAATAATATGTTGTGAAACACACACACTCGGACTAGAGATATCTTTCCCATGAGTATACTAAAACTATAAATGGTTCGTAGATAGCGTTCATTATAATGGATTTCTAATAACTTCATGCATGTATTATATTGATCCAATTCTTAGGGCACTAAACTAGCAAGCCTAGTGTTGCAGCAAATTTTTATTTGTTAAATTGACTAATGATCTAAGCCTTTCCCTTTGAAAATTCCTGTCACCCGATTACCCTAGTTTTAAAGGCTTCCCAATGTGGATTATGACATTATTTCATTGTCTACATTTTTCTCTAGCTTATTTGAATCAAGTGTTATAATAAACATTGAAAGTAACAATAAATTTTCAACACAGATAAGCTACACAACCATTAGCCTTCAACAAAAAAAAAGGAATATTTATGATCCATCAAAACTTCTCCATTGCAATGATTGCATTTTGCACATGTTTGGAGATGAATTTGTTCCTTTTTCTTTTGTGAATAGAGTTTAAGGTGATTTGAAAGATGATTTTGCAGGTGGATTTTGGCAATTTTGCAAGTACTTTAAGGTAAAATTTTAAGATAATTTGAGTTGTTTCTTTTCTTTGTAATAAATTTCTAGAGCCAAATACGTGTAGTCGCCATGTTTTTGGAAGAGTTGCTTGTCTCTGGAAGCATGTCAAATTAATTTATGCTTTAGACTCTTACTTGTAATGGAATATGGAAGTTGATAACCTCTTGTGAACTCTTTGCAAAGATATAGCAATTGAAATGTAGCATTTGGATCATCAGTTACAATTTATAAGACTTTGTGTAGGAGGTTCGTTTCTGCCAAAGCATCCAGGTTCTCCATTCCCTTTTGCAGCCTTTTGCAAGTTGGTCCATACACATATCAGCAATTTTGTTCTCGAGATGTATTCTTGTTTTACATTTTGAGTTCAATTGGATCATGCTTGACTGCTTGCAGGTGTTTGGATCCTAGCATACTTAAGTGACAACTTTACAAGTCTAGACAACCTAGCATAAGTGAGAAAGCTTTGCCTTTGTGTGCATAGTGACGGACAAACAACAAAACTTTTGCCTATGCTCGCAGACACAGACAAACAAAAAAATATTTTGCCTATGCGCGTATAGACTCGGACAAACAAAAAAGCTTTTGCCTATAAACTTTGGCCTATGTGTGCGTAGACGCAGACAAACAAAAAAGATTTTTCCTATGCGCGCATAGTCGCAAACAAACAAAAAAACTTTTGCGTATGCGCGCATGGACACAGACAAACAGAAAAATATTTTGAAAATACTTCGTTTTGAGCTTAGACAAAGAAAGCCTCTGAACAAAAGAGCATTTGGTTACACAAAAAATTATAGCTATGCTTGTAGCTCATTCCTCTTGAAGACCTTCAAAATCTTGAAGAGGAGAAAAATGTTCCAGAAAGTGAGGAAGTTCACAGGGTTATAGCATGTTATTTTGGGACATATCAATTTACACAATCTTTGTACGTAGAATGAGCGTATTACTCAGCATAATGGTCATATAAATGGACTTATTATTTATATGCGTGGAGGCAAAACAAATCTTATCAAAAGCTCTTTTTCATGATTATTTCACAAACCTAGGGTTTTGGAAGGAATATAAATTGTGTCTGTCTATGCACGCATAGGCAAATGCTATACACGCATAAAAAAAGACTCAAAAGATTTACACGCAAAACACTATACGCGCTCATTGATATTGATACTAAAGAAGAAGTTCCTGCAAAAAAAATGTCCCCTTGATATTAAAAAATGTTTTGAAATATTAATTGAATTGATACTGTCATATCTATGCGTGCATAGACATTTTTCTTTTCCCTTGCATTTTAGTGTTTCAAAATAGTACTATTTTTTAGTTTGACTTGAAGCAACAAATGTCATCCTCTGTTAAATGTGTACCTTTTGGATTGAAACTTTTTTTCTGCTGCCCGTTTTCTTTAAAAGAGGTCAAAAATACCGAATTTACGTGTTTTCAAAAAAGGAATCTGCAATTGCACCACAGGTCATTAGTGCGTTTGCTAGGTCACCTTGTTTAATGGGAAGGCAGCTGACCTCGATGGTATGCAGGCCGAGTTACTCAAATGGGCAGGGCAGCCGCTGGTGCCGATCCTCACGACCCTGTTCAACAGAGCATTGCAGGAAGGTTTCCCCCGACAATGGACCACAAGCAGGGTTGTCCCCATTCACAAAGGCGGGCGATCCACCTTTGTCCAGGCCAATTACCCGGGACGATCATGGTCGATTCGATATTTGCCAAACTGTTATCGGGCATTCTCGAGCACCGGTTGACCCGCTGGGCGAGGCGGCGAGATGTCGCGAGCCCTCACATAAGCGAGGCTTTAGACCCGCGCCACTCAACGATTGACCATATCTTTACTGCGGGCGATTGAAGACATTCGGAACCATCGGCGGGGATTTGTATTCTTTGCTTTGTGGACTTCGCGAAGGCTTTTGATCTGATCCCCAGGAAAAGCTATGGGCTAGAGCTGCGTCAAGCTAGGGGCTGCATTTGCGCTGTGCGGGAATGCCATATACTGGACGTATAAGAGTTGTTTTGGCATGATGACCGACCGGGCCAAGCATTCACCGGTAGTATCGAGGGTCGGCGGGGCTGCCCCTCTCACCAACACTTTTTGGCCTCTACATTGATCAGTTAGAGCCCTGGCTTACTGAGCATGGGGGGGGATGGCATACATCTTTTGCACCAGGTCATCCGCCAGCTCATCTATGCGGACGATGTTGACCTTCCGCCCACACCCCGAAGCTATGCGGTCTCATCCGGATGCCCTAGACACATTACATCCGGGCTATAGACATGGCGTGAATCGCCAAGACCAAGGTGGTTCTCATATCCTCTTCACGCCACCCCACGCCTGCCGCACTCACATATCGGGGACAGCCTGTGGAGGTCACACCCAAATACAAGTACTTAGGGGTGGAGTTCCCCTCCTCGCTCTGTTGGGTGGCGTCCATCCGCTGCCGTGGTGTAGGCCGAAAGCGCTTTATACCATGAGAACAACAAATCACCGGGTGAGCACTATGATTGGGGCCATCAATCACATCTCTGTTTTGCACCGGGTCGAGGCACGTCCTTCATGCGGGTCGAGGTTTGGGGCCCGGTCGTCTCTTTGGCGACCTGGAATGACTTGGAGCAGGTGCATAAGGCATTTTTGGCACGGGCACTTGGGGTGAAACCTTGCGGTCCCCTATCGATTCTACCGGGAGAGCTGGATTCTTGCCGTCGTGGTAGCCCTTGATAGACACATCGTCTATTTTGAGAAAGTGGTTAATATGGGTGATGCTCGGCTCCCCGCACTGGCTTCTGCGGGCAATGGGCCCTAGCCGCTCGAACTTTGTTGGAGGGTAAGAGAGATCGATGGTTCGCCCGGATGGAACGTCGGGGGAGCAGTGCGTCGGAGGTGGACCGTGAGGCCCGTCGTGGCGGACCCTACGGGAAGTACACGGGCGCTTGCTTCCTTGGCAAGCTCGGGACCCCGGCTCTAGAAGCGGAGTCAAAAGCGGCCCATTACAAGGAGCACATCAACCCCGTGTTAGCGGGGGCCCAGCTCTACCTGCGTTCCCGACCGCCTGAAAAAGCGCGGACTCATTGCCTCCATTCGCCGACAGGTGCCCACCATCTTAGCATCGTCCCGAGGCAGGCGGCGGTGGATTGGGGAGCCCGCCAAGACATGCTCATCAGTCTTTGTCAAAGCGGGTGCCATTGAGGATGAGTCTCCACTTTCGAGTTGCCCAACATTCAGCCAGATCCGGGCCAGATACGCTCCCTTAATACGGCCGAACTTGCCCTACATTTGCTGATGAACACACCGTCAGTACGTGCTCTGGGCTCGTACATTCAGGAGGTACTGGATCTGCGAGCTCACCTTTGCCCCCCGCCTGGTACGCGTTGTCGGGCACTACTAAAAAGCGGTGCATGAGTGTATATATTTGTGTGTTTTACATTTTGTATATTGGAGCGGTTTGTCGGCCGGGGCTGATTCTTTCGCCGCGGTTTTCCCTCGAAAACCCGCCGGCGGGGTTTTTAATCCAGGGTAGTAATGAAAAACTTCTTTGGCTTTTGTATTGGGTCCCATAGACCGATTGGTCTCCGTGGACGATAAAAATACCTTCCTTCCTTTCTTCCATCTACAATGTTATATATAGAGATTGCTTGAGAAAGGTACTTCTAGTTTGATTTGGAATGGTGATTTGATATAGCATAGCGGAGTTCTATAAAAAGTCTGTAATTTGCTCTTGGTATTTCCTACTTTAATTAGGACATTAATGCATCTGCTTCCGCAAATGTTTTGTTTTAGAATGTTTCATTATTATAGTACTCATTTTTGGCATTTAACTAATGACAATGCTAAGGAATGACAATAACTCCATTTCTATCACCATACTGGTGTTGTGTTAAACTCAATAGTTGTCAATGATTCTTCTTATGACACTTGAACTTAACTACACTCTAACAACTTGATCACACAATGTATTTCATTTAAATTCTCAAAAGAACAAGTATAACGATAAATAACTAGTAACGGGTTGCCCGGCGTTCGGGGTATAAATACAATCATCTGTAGACATGTGTACAATGCCTAGTTATATATGACTGGGAATAAAGAAAGGAACAGAAGGAGCAATGCATAAACATGCTCTACATTAGGCTAGCATATTGCAACCCTTCCACATAACTCTTTCTACTCCTAATAATCAACATATGCATGTGTTGGCTCACACTATAATAGCTTCAAAGCGCAGATTAAGAATGGAAAAAGAGATATTTTTAGATTGGAGACTCTGAAATTGTAATGAACAAAATCTACTTGCATAATTAATGATGAATGCCTTGTTTTGTTGGCCTTTAAAGATGATGTATAATCTTGTGACTGCCACGTAAATATAGATGGAAGCATATTTGGCATTTTTGTTGATAAGAGGTGAGTTAGGGGAGTGCACAAAATATTTAAGAGAGTGAGTGTCTTAGCATTTTTATGAGCCCTATAAAAGTGTAGTTATTTATTTGCCAAACTAATGAGCTAAGAAAAATAGTTCTAGGATACATTTACAAAAATGTATGGCCAATTGATAGGTGCCTGGACATGTTATGTCTTTCCATCTAGCAACTTCATTTCTGCAATTTTGTATTAATTGTTTATTGTGTCATGGTTTTAAGTATCTCTAGTGTTTGAAGTTTTAGTTTTGTAATAAAGAGGTATGTTGCAACGAGCGTCCACCAAAATGTGCAAATGTCAAACGTGAGCTTTCGTAGATAAGATGTCTACTTACAAAAAAAGCCATAGTTCTTACATTATTTTTAAGCTTTATAACTACAAGCACCATTGCACCTTTAAATCCTGCATCATTTCACTTTGATTCTCCAAAAATAAAAATCTAAACAGGATACCAACATACAAAAATATGGGAAGATGCTTCTGGTTTACACATATGGAGATTTTGTGAACCCTTTCAATTTTCTTAGGTACCTAGCAGACTTTAGTTACAATATAATATGTTGGGAATGATGTGTAGATACCAATAGAAGTGCCCATTAATTGCCTTTTTTTTTTCATGTACTCCCTTCCATAATAACACAGCTTAAGCAAAAGAAAGAAAAAGAAATAGATGCTTACAAAATTTCCAACAGATTATTAATTGATTCCTTCACTTCTTCAAGTAGCCAATCAAACTCTGCTTGTTCAAGACTATTTTTTCTGAGGATGGCTGAAGGGCGCTAGTGATGGCGCCTAGGGTTTCAGCCCCGTTCGTTTGCACATAACTTTTGATTGTCACATCAGATCTTGGTGATTCTGGGCTATTGAAAAGCTCAATGTGTGCTCCATTCGTTGATATATGGTTTTTATAGTGATTAGACTGCTTTGACAGTGAAAAATTGCCTGACATCTCTGGCCCTTCGTTGGTAGTGTTAGGGTTTAGCGGCAGTTTTAGGCATATTTGTGCACATTGGAAAGCTTGTAAAGTGCTTTGTTTAACAGTGCTTAAATTTATCAGAAGTTACTCTTTTGTGGGGGACTATTGAGCTTTGAAATCTCGGCCCCTTTCAGTGGAGATGGCAAAAGCAACCACAGTCCTTCTAAGTGCTCCTCTAGTAATCCTAATGGAAGGAAGGAAGGAAGGAAGGTATTTTTATCGTCCACGGAGACCAATCGGTCTATGGGACCCAATACAAAAAGCGACAAGCGGATTCTTGCCGGATTAAAAACCCCGCCAGAGAAGGGTTTTCGAGGGGAAAAAGCGTGGCGACAATCGGCCTGGCGACAAACCCATCCTAATATATAAAATGCAAAAACACCCAAATATATCTGATCATGCACCTTTTGCGTAGTGCCTAATCGTTGGCGTGACCGGTAGGGGCAAAGGTGACCTCGCGGAGTCCGATTACCTCACGAATATGCGACCCGGGCACGCGTCTTGGCCGGTGTGTTCATCGGCAAATGTAAGGGCAAGTCCGGTAGGTACTAAGGGGGCGATATCGCCCGGATCGGAGCAATTTGGGCAACTCTGGAAAGTGTGAGACTCATCCTCAATGGCACCCGTTTGGCGGCATTGGCGGAGCACATCTGGCGGGGCTCCCCAATCCACTGCCCGTCTCGATCGCGAAGATGGTGGGCACTGTCGGGCGAATGGAGGCAATGAGTCTGCGCTTTGGGGAGGCGGTTGGGCAGCAGGTAGAGATGTGGGCCGGGGGCTAACGGGGTTGATGTGCTCCTTGTAATGGGCGTTTTAACTTTGCTCTAGGCGTCGGGGGTCCCGAGTTTGCCAAGGAAACAAAGCGTCTAAAAGTACTCCGCGGTACATCACGATCGGCCATTTGTGTCCACTGCATGCATGCGTGCTCACCGCGTTCCATCTGGGCGAACCACCCGATCTCTCTTACCCCTCCAACGGGCCCTAAGCGGCTGCGGACCCATTGCCCGGTGTAAGCCAAGTGCGGGGCCGAGCATCACCCATAGTAACCACTTACGAAAATAGGCGATGTGTCTATCAAGGGCTGCCCGTGGCGGCAAGAATCGATTTCTGCAGTGAGAATCGATGGGGATTGAAGGCTTCACCCCAAGTGCCCGTGCAAAATGCCTTCACACCTGCTCCAAGTCATTCAGTGTCGCCAAAGAGGCGGTAGGGCCCCAAACCTCGACCCGTCTGAAGGGACGGGCTCGACCGGTGCGAACGGATGTGGCTGATGGCCCCAATCATAGAGCTCTGCACGGTATTTGTTACGCATGGCATAAAAGCGCTTTCGGCCTGCCGTCACCCTTAAGCGGATAGAGCGCCTCAGCCCAGGCGAGGAGGGGAACTCCACCCCCTATACTTGTAGGTGGCCGTGGCGTCCACAGGCCGCCCCCGATATGTGAGTGCGGGGAGGCATGGGGTGGCGTGAAGAGGATATGAGAACCACGCCGGGTCTTGGCGATTCACGTGCATGTACGTAACGACAAAATGTGTCTAAGGCATCGTGTGAGGCGCATAGCTTCGGGGTGTGGGCGGTGAGGCCAATCATCGTCATAGATGGTGGCGGATGATCCGGTGCAAAAGCCCCATGCTTTCCGAAGGCGGGGCTCTAACCGATCAATGTAGAGGCCAAAAGTGTTGGCGAGAGGGGGCAACCCCCGGGACCGATACTCTTGGTGAATGCTTGGCCCGTCGGTGCATCACGCCAAAACAACTCTCATACAAGCAGATATGGCATTCTCGCGCGTGTGGGAGCCCCGGTTGGACCTTGATCCTAGCCCCTGACTTTTCAGGGGCAGTATCAAAAGCCCAGCGGCGTTGAGTGGCGGGGTCTAAAGCACACTTTGTGTGAGGGCACGCACATCTGTTTGCCTCGCCCGCCGGGTCAAGCTTCTTTGCTTTCGAGAATGCCGATAACGGTTTGGCAAATATTGAGCTGACCATGATCGTCCGGTAATTGGCGGGACGGTGTGGGTCGCCTGCCTTGTGAATGGGAACAACCCCCGCTTGTGGTCCATTGTCGGGGAGACCTTCTGCAATGCTCGTTGAGCAGGGTAGTGAGGGACCGGCACAAGCGCCGCCCATTTGAGTAACTTCGGCACGCATACCATCGAGGTCGGCCGCCTTCCCATTAGCCAGCCGTTGCGGGGCCCTCCTCAACATCCTCCTCCACGAGAATCAATGGGGGCCATCTGCAGGGGGGTATGGGCGTCTGCGGCGTCCACGGGTGGGTCATAGAGTCTGCTTGCAAAGTACTTGTTCCCCTTGCCAGGGTGTGATGTCCCCGAGGGTCGGGTGAGGTGGCCTTGAATCATCTCTGCGCCAAAAGGTTCGAGGATGAGTGTCAGCAAAAGGCGAACATCTCCCCACGATGCACGGCAGGTGGCGCGCTTTGTCTCCTTCCGGATGGGCGTGATGCGTGTGGTAACTGCCAAGCCGGTACGGATCGAATGTGGCGGGCTAAGCTTCGTTCTTTACACTCGCATCAAATCATGATTCTGGCGAATGTTGCTGACCACGGCCCCTGCCAAAGCACATGTCAGCTGCATCCGTAATAGCGAAGTCGGTGGTGCATCTGGCGCTCTAGTGTGGAGGGCCGCCGGAAGTGCGAGAGAGAGGCGTCCATGAGCATCTCGGCGTAGTCCTGCCCGCTCATAATCTAGCCTCTGGCGAGGGGGGCGAGGGGCTGGCATAGTGGGGGTTGTGGCGGCTTGCCAAACCAGGTCCAAATAAAGTGGGAGGTGATAGAGGTCGATCTCCTCATCCGTATCGGTGCCCACCGGAAACGGCCGGCCGAGATGCATATCTTCGCGCCAACCACGAGCACATAGTCCACCACACTAGACCCTCCCACGATTGTCCATGCGCATGTGCACTTGCGAGAATCAGGCCCTTTGTGATAGGCCATTGCAAATTATCAAGTCAAAGATACCACATAGCAGAGCAACTGTCACAAAGCGAAAGTGACCCGGGCCGTCATCCGATCCTCGTGGGTCGGTTGTTTTTCTGGGCGTAGGCTGCGGGGACATCGTCGCCCGAGGGGTCAAGTCTCATGGGCTGCTCTACTCTGTCCGCGTGCATTGAAATCTCCAAGAAGGACGACCCTACCCAACCTGGCTGGTGTGGCCGTATGTCATCATATAGATCGACATAAGGGTCCATCCTATCCGCGACGGGGTGGCTGCGATAGAAGGTGCTCTGCGTGAGGGAAATAACAACAGCGCCGAGAAAAGAGGGTTGCCACCGGTATTATGCACCACGAACCCACAAGTACCGGTTGTGTGCGTCTAATACGGAGGGTAACCGAATGTGCCAAGGTTGTCCAAAGAGTAGCAAGCCACTCCACCATGACCCCTCCGTCTCACATACGGTATTGAAGACCGAGAAATGTTGGTAACGGAGGCGGTCGTAGCTTTGTGCCAAAGCATGCTCCCATGTCTCCATGAGAAAGATGAGATCCATATCGACCGCCACGGAGTTCAGATCGTCCCCCTACGCCAAGGGAAGCCTCGACAATTCCATGAGACCACCCGGGAGGCACAATTCCTATTTGTCGGTGAGGGATGGTATCGCTTGCTTGACTGAGTCGCTGAGGGAGGAGGAGGCGGCAGAGGTTTGAGTGAGAACTAGATGGAGCGGAGGCGGCATGTGGAGGCGAGGAGGAGCGGCGGAGAAGGGGGGGCCGTGGTAGGAGAAGCGTATGGGGCCACATGCGGTGGGGTTGGGGCTGTGGGGTCTGCGCAGCAGTAGCATGTGTGTCCGGAAAATGTGCATCCCCTCGAACCAATCCTGCAGCACCCACGGTGGCGAATGCCTCGACCACGACAAGCTCCCCGTCTGCGTGCCTCCGTTTGCCGCGGGTGTGAGGTCCGGTCCGCGTGCGAGGGGATGTCCCCGCCGACATCGGCCTGGCGCCAATATGGCATCGCGCTTTTTGTACATCCATAGCCGTGGAATATGACGAAATGCGGTCCGCGACCGGTGAGCCCCATAATGGGCTTTCTTTCGAGAAATGGAGGCGGCCGGGAATGTCATGGTCGAGAATGTGTGTTGGGATGTTGTGGGCTGAGACTCTCCCCTAGCGTTACGGCATGCCTCGAACTACGGTGTGGGCTCTCACTGGCAGCTCGGAGTTGCCGCTGCTTGAGTCAAAGGTGGCGGTAGGGTCTGTCTTTGGGGGGTGGTGGTGGTGGGCGGGATGGCGTGGAGTGGCTGGAGTCTTGGGGGCAGCGGTCGCGAGGGGCCTGGGCTGGCGGCGTGGAGGCGTGGCCCGAGTGTAGCGATAACGGGCGTTCACCGACTTTCTGAAGTCGGAGCCGCCCGGCTCTTGCGGGGACCCTGGCTGGCACAGCAGGCCATCTCCCCGCCCGCACTACTGCGGTGACTATGAACCTCGGTAGGGAGACCCCTGGCTCTCGTCTATGGATGGTTGCCCGCGAACCCCGGAGCCCGTGCTCACGAGTAGCGGGGCGTGCTCGAGCCCCGCCAGGCGTCAAGGGCCGGGCTTCTTTGCCGATCTTACTCGAAGATCCCGAAGGCGTAATGCGGCCGCATGCGCAAGAAGCGGCAAGGCGCTCCCGCGCCATGGTGGTGGCTGCCTCCACCTCGACCGGCCCAGACACCGCGTGACCATCGTCTCACGTGATTGCGGCGCTCCCTCTCTGTGTCATGGTGTCGAGTGATGAACCACGAGTCTAGGGCGGCCCGCATGTCGGCGACCTCTTGCTCGGCTGTTGCGCTCGAAGTGTCGCGAGGCCAAGGCCATCTTCCACATCACGGCGTCGCGGGTCTCCAGAGCTGTGATGCGGTTCTTCGACCACCATTTGCCTTTTGAGCACATGGGATGCCGAGGACTCCATCTCCTTTGTCATGCGGCCCGGCGCACCTGTTAGCCTCAATACGAGCAGCTGTTAGCCTCCATTCCCGGCTTTGGCGTGGCTCCAATTCTTTTTGCCGAGGGGAGTTCCTATGTGGTGCGAGCAATCAATCCCTCCCGTAGGGCGGGCCTCATTTGAGGGGGCCCTAGCCTTAGCCCGAGCCTCCTTCTTCATGGAGGATGACTCTCCCCTGTCCATGATGGCTGATCGGGACCGTTTGGAGTACATGGCACTGTTGGAAGGGAATATGCTCTAGACTCTCCAAAGATTATTGTTCAAGAGCACACAAACTGGCTCATGAGGGTACCCCTTCTTCTCCTAAGAGTTTGGTATCATTAGTAGCAGCTGGATCTGAGGGGCAGGAGAGGCAGGCTTCTCCTTCTGTGCATCTCAATCCGCTAGCATTGCTTTCATATAATTTTGGACTCTTTATCATCTTCAATATGGTGCATTCATAACCTTTTATACATAGGTGCACATTTCTAGTTCTAACCAAATAAATTTGTTTCATTATGGATGTTAATTCAACCAAAAAGCTGCAACTGGCATAAGATTTGACTTGATGCACCTAGCTACTCTACCCAATTGCCACCTGATGTTCATTATATACATTTGCAACTGTCTAAGTTGGTCAACATCAAGATGTAATACCCTAAACTTGGTAGCTATAATCTTAAAAAATGTGTATTTATGATGGATGGCGGAACCATTTTCTTTGATTCTCTCTTGACAAGATGAGAGAAAGCTATTAGGATCTTTTTTTGGTATATAGGCATACCTAAATCTATTGAAGCTGACAACAAGATCCTTATCTGGCATTGCCTTATCTGCATGCAAGGTATGCTTTTCTGTAATGTATCTATGGTGACATATTCTTCAATATTGGTTGCAGACTTTATTTAGCCATATGCCTATGTAAAAGCATTCACATATGGGATGTTTATATATGTCTAGTGGATCTCTTTGCTCTTTTAACTTGTAGAGAAGATTGACTTTATTTACTATGTTAAAATTTGGTTATTTATTTATTTATTTATGTTCCTTGCCAACATGTCAGATTTGTCTTTTATAAGCTTGAAATAGATAAATTTATCTCTTGCATGTTCCGCCTTATTTGCAAAATTTCCTTGCCTTTCTTGATTTCTTATTTGATCAATTTGACTTTATCATTAGGTTGTTTGACCATTCTACAAGAACATTACAATCGAGTTTTATTTCGTTATTCTTAGAAGACATCTTGCAGATGATTCTATATCTTGCATGGTATCTCATTTATACAAGAAATATTGTTGAAATGTGATTGGTCTATTGTCTAAAACCATATTTATTTCATGTTGGTGAAAGGTTATTGACATGCAATTGTGTCAGTAACAATGTTGGGCACATGTTTACTAGTAGGAATTGAATTGGACTACCACATTTGAGCATGTTGCAATACCATAATGGATGGATAGCTCGTTTGTGATAGCTGAGCAATTTCTCTCTCCCACTAGGAATGGAGAAGGAATTACCACTCTTGAGCGCGTTGCAACACATGAATGCAAACGAACTTTAGATTTTACATGCGATGTACCATATTGATGGTTAATTTGAAAGTAGGTCTAATTATATCCACACATAGTCTCGCTGAGTGTTTGTATAAGGAAATGGCAAGTTAGGCGACATTCCAGCACAGTCAAAGCAGCCTCTGCCACCGTAGGCAACATTCCCTCAACATAAAAATTGGGCAGACTATTTTCAGCCCTTGACCCTTGCCAATTGAAGGTTGTGATCATGGTCTTTGCAGAATCGAGAATAACAGCAGAACAAGAGCCGGAATGCATAGGCAGAGAGCAAACTAACCATCACAAGGACAGATTTGTTTAAAGAAAAATTACCATGTGTCGTGAGTTTATTGTCTTAGAGGGCTGAAGATAATAGCCTGACTGATTTTTACGCACTATGTATTTGCACTTGTCAATCGCAAACTTTGCGGCCTAAGAAAACTACCCTTAGATTAGTCTCCACCGTCAGAGAGTCCCTCACAGCACATGGAATTTGAGCGCCTAGATAAGGAATTTGAACGCCTACTACAAGGGTTTTTCCTGCCACATGGGGGGTTTTTTCGTCCCAGTGGTAGAGACACATTGTATAAGGCTTTTGTGGTTTTCTTTTGTGTTTGGATACTATCTGATATATTGTATTGTGACCGTCTCATAGGCCAGTTGGCCTCCACGGACGTTAAAATATACTTCTTTCCTTCCTTCGATTAGATTTTATAAGTAGATAGATAGTAATTTTTACGTCATACCTTAAGCTTTACAGAGAAAGTGCCACGTCGATGGTTAATTAGGTAACTAAGGCTGGGATCGCACTTACTAGGCTGACCCAAGGTTAATACAGAAGGATCAAATAGCATAGTGCCATGTGGCAAAATGCAAAGAAGTTCGTATCGCACTTAAACGCCCAAACCGCCTGCGTTGTTTCGGCATGCGTCCAAGTTGTGGCGGGCGAGATTGCCCGCCCAAGTTCGGGCTGATGCACACGTGGAGGGAATTTGGAGGGAATTGCAGGGAATTTGGCGGGCGCTCCAAGTTCGGCAGGGAATTTGGCGGGCGCTCCAAGTTCGGCTTCAACAGCAGCAGGGAGTCCGCTAGCTCAGGCTATGGCAGCGATGGGGAGGAGAAAGCAGAAATCCGGCAGCAAGCATGCTTGCTGATCAACATGCCACAAATTGCTGGCGTTTTGCAGATCAAGAAATTTGATTTCAAGAATGATCTTGCCTGAACTACAAGAACAGACAACAGCAGCTTACCTGATTTCGCGCGTGGAGTTCGAAGAAGAAAGAGTTCGATGGCGGCTTCAAGTTTTGGCGCCTTCACGTTGTTCGATTCCAACGTGTAAGGCTGATGTGGCATATTGTTCCCTAGTAAGTGCGATCTCAATCCTCGGGCACCCACCTCCACCGAAACCGAAGCCTGCCCCAACAATTCCTAGCGAGTTCGGTCAGCCTAGTAAGTGCGATCCCAGCCTAAGAGAGAGTTGTTGGCAAAAGCTTAGGTTTAACCCATAGCTACCGGGAACCAAGTTCCCAACTCCGTTCCCGTTCCCAACTCCGTTCCCGAGGGTCCAGAGTTCCATAAGTTCCTACTTTAGTTCCCAGTAGAAAAGGGAATATACCCCGAATATACTCAAAGGATCCGTCGAATATACTCGAATATCCCGTTCCCATTACGTTCCCGTTCCCATCCGTTCCCGTTCCCGTTCCGAATTTTGGGTCCAAGTTCCCGTTCCCGTTCCCGTTCCGGGTAGCTATGGTTTAACCGTCTCCATTCACACGTCTTGACTAGTGCTTGAAAAAACACACTTGATATCGACGTGGCCAAATCTGGTGCACAAAAGGTCCGCCACCAAAGGACACGTGCAACGAACGGTCCGATTTATTGGCAATTGTCTACCTTTCGCACCGAGTATAAAATGAGCAGCATTGGCTATGGGGAAGAAGAGCAACCGGAAGTTCCTGGACAAAGACGGGAGGGGGAGGCCCCTTCCATTCTTCGATCGTAGCGCTTTTTCTTGGTCTGTTGCAATCGACCGCATCCATCTAGTGAGTTTCTTTTCTCGATTTCTTGTTATTAATCCCCGATTTTGCTAGGGTTTCGCCAAGATCTGAATTTTAAGGTCTTGGCTTTCTGCTTCTGGTTCGTCTCTCGGATTTGGATGTGATTACAAAGTGTATTGTCGAAGCATGTGACCCATTTGTTATGCAAATTATTTTTTAAGCCCTTGGCTTTCGGCTGCTTCGTCTCCTAGATTTTGATCTGAATACAAAGTATTTGGGCAGAAGCATGCGACGCATTGTTATTATGTTGTTAATTTTATGTTTCTAATCGTTTTTTTTTTTTTTGCAGATTCTAGCTTCACTAAAACTTTGTTATTGAATCATGTCTCATATCCTTCGTGTAGTTAATTTTTCTCTCAAGTTTATCAACATTTGTCATTGGGAAATGCAAAAGTGTTAAAGACATCGATATCCTTATATTTCCTTAATTCATCTTTTCACGTGGAAACCAGCGTGACCGCGATCGTGAACGTGCCCAAGCAAGAGCACAAAAGTTGGTGGTGGCAAGGGAAAGAACGATGATCTTACCCCAGAACAGAGAAGAGAAAGGCAAGTGTTTAGATTTTTGAGTTGTTTGTGGCATGCAGAAAATTTTGCTTGGCTGAAGAAATCGATCTGTTGTATACTCCATCTCCATTCTACTTGTAGAAAGATGAATATTAGAGTGATAGAGGAAATATTGGCAATTAACCGAAACTACTCAAAAGTTTTGGTATTGGCAATTAACCGAAACTACTCAAAAGTTTTGGTATTGGCAAACTCCTCTTGTAAACCTTGATCCAAGCCAGTATGAACCATCCTGCCTAATCAGCTGCATGTGTATAGACGAATCTGAAAAATTGTGCCCCCTTTCAAAATTGAAGTCATAGTAAGGAACCACGAGCTATTTCCATTGGTGTAGGTTACAGAATGTACCAATTCTTCATCATAGGTGATCTTGGGGGCTGCCTTTCCTACCAGTGCCAAAAACCCAGATTTTGCAAAATACAGCAATGGGAACAGTAGATCTTATGTAACTCCATAGTTCAGACACTATGCATTGGGATTGCAAAACAAGCTTGCATTTCTCATGTTAGCATTTGCAAACATGACAACTGCAAACACGTAATGATAATGTTAGTATAAGGTGCAAAATTGCTGCTTATGAATTGTTAAGGCTCTAGTTTGCAAACATTCATGCCCCTAATTCTCCTCTGTTCTTAGTAAGGAAATTAGGTTCTATGTGGTTATATATTTGGTGACATTCAGTTTTGCTACACAAAATGCTTCAAAATAACACAGGTACACAAAATGCTTCAAAATAACACAGGCAGTTGCATGTATTGAGCATAACTTTGCGCATGTACTAAATATGACATGGTACATCCATAATGCATTTATTAAATAGTACATCAAAGTTGACAGCGTGTTACTTTCTAGTTTCCTGTTCTACAATTAATGCTTGCTATAAACACCATTGATTTGTTGACTTGTTTTACAGGGATGCAAAAGCCCTTCAGGAGAAATTAGCCAAGAAGGCTGCACAGGCAAATGCTGCCCCAAATGGTGTTGGTAGTAAGGTTGTAGCAAAACATTAAGCTATAATTGCAAGTTTCACCAGGCACTACAAATCTTGATTTAATAAGTCCAGACAAATTATTTATGCTGGCCATTTGACTCACACTATCAATATGACTTTTATTTCTTAGATTGTCTGAGATCGAGTTCTATTTAGATCTGTGATGTGTGCATATAAAGTTGAGATGGACTGACCTTTACCTAGAGAAATTACTGTGAGTTGGTTTGAGCTGTCACATCAGGTAAAGTTTAGGGACATATGATAGAATGTAAAGTTTTTTCTGCATTGTTATGAAAATGGATGTGTTTTCGCAAATCAATGTAGGCCTACAATGATTCTAATTCATATTCTTTTGCTCATTATTTTTATTTTTCTGGTATAAAGCACCGTGGGAACTATTGTCATTTGCCTTTGTGATAATTCGATATTACATGGTTTCAAGAAAAGATTAAATGGCCCTCTGATTTTATGCTACTATAATGGCAGCGTTTGTTTTTGGGTATCCAAAGATGCTTGGTGTGGAGAAAAGTTCTTAATATAAATTGTACTTGTTGCTTGCACATCCCCTTTTTTTTGCATTGCTCGTGGGGGCCACCCTCTTGTTGTGTTAGCAGTTGGCGGCAGCGCCATCTCCCTCTCAGCCCATCTCTGTTGACGTGTCCAAGAGGCACAAGAAGTAATGGGTCTCTTCATGCATTTGTCCAATGCATATATTTCAGTCTATTGTAATCTTTTTGTTACACCATTTCAATACAAAACCCAACTATATATTCCCACCATATCTTGTTGTGCACTCTGTATTCACATGGTATCAGACGTCGGGTATGGCGCGTAAGAGCAAGGCCCAGTGCCGTGAAGAGATAAAGTGCAAGCTTGCTATACTTCGAGTGAACGAGTGCATTCAAAAGCGGTGCCGTTCTTATATTCGGCGACCCAAATTCCCTTGTTGTTTGCCAACGGAGAAGATCAAGCGTTTTTTAGCGCCTCTCCTTTTCTTGAAGCCAGGTATTTGCCTTTATTTGGCATTTATTTTTATTCTTAAGAAACTATAAGATGGCTGGGTCCTCATCTCAAGGGTTGGAGAAATTCCTTGAAAAGTTTTTAGAAAAATTTACTGGCCATAATTTTCATACCTGGTCCACAAAATTACAATTGATGCTAATGAGAGAAGCCACCTGGGGAGTAGTGGATAGGACAGAACCCAAACTTGTTGAGGCTGCCAAAATTTCTGAGTGGGAGCAAAGGGATCGTAAGGCCCTCACCACCATTGGTTTAGCCCTTGGAGAGGAGTATGTGCATTTGATAGACCTTACCAAATCTGCACATCATAATTGGAGCACTTTATTAACCGCGCGTTTGGAGGCTCATTAAGGCATGCGAGTTGTCCCTTAAGCAACAATTATTTGACCTAAAGATGGAGTCTAGTGAAGGGCCATTCTTTGAATATTTAAGCCGCATCGCGCTCCTTATTGTGCAATTGGCTCGTGTCAACGCCATTGTTTCTATGGAGGACGGATGGCGTGATACTTAAAGGACTTGCATCGATTATAAACATGTTGTCACCACGTTGACAAACATTCCTAATCAAACTATGGATACCCTTGTTTGCCCTTATGGAAGAAGAGACCAATTACTTCTTGTGCCTCTTGGACACGTCGCCAGAGATGGGCCGACAAAGAGATAGTGTCGCCAGCTCTCGCCGCTAAGCGCTAACACTCCCCCATCGGCCGGACTCTAGCTGACGGTGTCTTCGGATATATCTTTAATTGCTCACGAAAGCAGTCTAACTTATCTCGAGAGTGACTTTTTGTCAACCAAATCTGCTATCATGTCTTACGTTGGGCCGGTAGAGCAAGTTAATTACTCCATTCTTTACTTGCTCTGGGATAAAGTGATATCGGTGTCAATGTGTCTCGTTCTTGCATGATACTTGGAAGAATAGGCTAATTCCACGACACTCTTGTTGTCACAATAGAGAATGGTAGGTCCTTCTTGCGGAAGATAATTCCCCTTAGCAATTCTCTTAACCATATTACTTCTTGTCTTTGCAGAAGTAGCGACTATATATTCAACCGATTGCTTGATAGTGCAACTATAGGTTGCTTTTTACTCTTCAAGAGATAAGACAATTTCCCAAATAGAATATGAATCTTTGAAGTAGATCGTCTTGTATCTCGCTCTCTCGGTCAATCTACATCACAATATCCATAAAGTTGAAATGATTACGGATTTGGTTTTATAATTCGACACATAATTCTTGGTTCCTCAATATATCTCATTATTCTTTTGACTGACAAGCCAATGAAGGTGTCTGGATTATTCAAGAATTGGCTCAATACTCCAATTGAATATGCTATATGTCGGCCCTCGTGCATGGGGCCAAATAATTGAGGGAGCCAATTGCATGTCTATATGGGACATCCTTCATTGCATCTCTCTCTTGCTTTCGATAGAAGGGGACATATCATTTGTGTATGAGATATTAGATTCCATAGGTGTTGCTGCAGGATTAGCTTGATCCATTCCAAACCTATTCAAGATATCATCAATATAACGTGCTTGACTTAACTTCATCCATCCATTTTTGCGGTCTCGGATGATTTGAATTCCAAGAAAGTGGTGCACCTCCCCATGTTAGACATCGGAACTTCGGTGATAGTGGCTCTTCACTTGATAAATTTGCCAATAATAAAGGGTCATCAACATATAAGGCAACCATAACAAAGAACTCCCCCATACGGTGCACATATACATTACCATCAGCAGAGGTACTCCCAAAACCGAGACTAAGAAGGTGACCATTCATGCGATCAAACCAAGCTTTAGGGGACTGCTTCAAACCATATAATGCCTTTTTGAATTTACACACCAAGTTCTCGTGGCCTTCTGGTTGAGCCACATAAACTTCTTCATTTAGTGTGCCATGCAAGAAGGCAGTTTGAACGTCTAACTGATGGACCTCCAAGTTGGATTGAACCGCCATAGCAAGCAGAGTTCGAATGGATGACATACGCACCACGGGAGAAAATGTATCTGTAAAGTCAACACCAGCAATTTGTGAGAACCCACGGGCAACAAACCTTGCTTTAAAATGCTCAACTTGGCCTGCAGCATTGCGTTTGAATTTAAATAGCCACTTGGTAGTGACCACCTTTCTTTCAGGCGGGAGGGGAGTGAGTTCCCACGTTCCATTCTTCAATAAGGAATCATACTCAGATTGCATGGCTTGTCGCCATTGCTTGGCATGGGGACCTGATAAACCTTCTTGAACAGTTAATGGCTCTTGAGAGGCTTCATCGAGAGGCACCAAATCAATAGATTCATCATCTTGAATGATCATGTTCATCCATTGCTTATGGGTTCCTTGAGAAGCTTCTAATGCATCAGCCGCCTTAGAGGAAAGATAGCTGATTCTGCCAGATTGAGTTGAGCCACGATTTGGTTTGTTAGGATCCATTGTTGTAGGAATACCAGCAATACGACGTTCCTTTGCCTTGTGTGATCTACCAATATGTCGCCCTTGTCGAGATGAAGGGCCTGATTGATCTGGGTCAAGAGGAGGTGGATCCGCAATATCTCCTAAGGCTTCAAAAGGATTAAGTGCGACATCAGAATTAATAACATCATCAGAGGGATGTGGAATAGTTGCACTGGTAGATGGACAAGAAGCGTCTTGTTGGGCTCCCCCAGAATCTTCCATAAAGCAATCAACCAATTTCTCCAGGTTAAGGCGTCTATTCACTAGAACCTCTATCATAGGCTTGGTGAGATCTCCATAAAAGATATTCTCGTTAAAGATAACATCTCCAATATGCCCAATTTGCAAGCGCCTGGTTGTGAGGTTATATAGTCGATATGCTTTGTCTTCAAGAGAATACCCCACAAAGACACATTTTTTACTCTTGTCCTCCAACTTGTGTCTGAATTCATCAGGAATATAAGCATAGGCAAGGCACCCAAACGTGCGCAAGTGGCTAAGAGAGGGCACTCGATTCTCCCACAACTGGCATGGAGTTGATTTTTGAAGAGCCGCAGTAGGTAAACAGTTTCTAAGATATGCAGCAGTCATGATGGCTTCTCCCCAAAATTTATCAGGCATCCCAGCTAGTTTGAGCATGCATCGAGCACTTTCAACTAAAGTGCGGTTCATCCGTTCAGCAACCCCATTTTGTTGAGGTGTATAGGGGGTAGTGTATTGATGAACGATGCCATGCTCGGCACAATAATGGTCAAAACGGCCTGAAAAATATTCCCCTCCCCCATCACTTCGCAACACTCAAATCCTTCGTCCAATTTGGGTTTCAACTTCGGCCTTGAATAATCGAAACATGTCAGAAAGATTCAGACTTCCTGGCAATCGGGAACATGTTGCCCAATGCAAACTTTGACTCTTGGCAAGAAGAAGTACATCCTCACATTTATTGATGACTTCTCAAGATTTGTCACTGTGCGATTACTTGCCAGGAAGTCTGAAGTCTTTGACATGTTTCAATTATTCAAGGCCGAAGTTGAAACCCAAATTAGACGAAGGATTCGAGTGTTGCGAAGTGATGGAGGAGGGGAATATTTTTCAGGCCGTTTTGACCATTATTGTGCCGAGCATGGCATCGTTCATCAATACACTGCCCCCTATACACTTCAACAAAATGGGGTTGCTGAACGGATGAACCGACTTTAGTTGAAAGTGCTCGATGCATGCTCAAACTAGCTGGGATGCCCGATAAATTTTGGGGAGAAGCCATCATGACTGCTGCATATCTTAGAAACCGTTTACCTACTGCGGCTCTTCAAAAATAAACTCCATGCCAGTTGTGGAAGAATCGAGTGCCCTCTCTTAGCCACTTGCGCACGTTTGGGTGCCTTGCCTATGCTTATATTCCTGATGAACTTAGACACAAGTTGGAGGACAAGAGTCAAAAATGACTCTTTGTGGGGTATTCTCTTGAAGCCAAAGCATATCGACTATATAACCTCACAACCAGGCGCTTGCAAATTGGGCGTATTGGAGATGTTATCTTTAACGAGAATATCTTTTATGGAGATCTCACCAAGCCTATGATAGGGGTTCTAGTGCATAGACGCCTTAACCTGGAGAAATTGGTTGATTGCTTTATGGAAGATTCTGGGGGAGCCCAACAAGACGCTTCTTGTCCATCTACCAGTGCAACTATTCCACATCCCTCTGATGATGTTATTGATTCTGATGTCGCACTTAATCCTTTTGAAGCCTTAGGAGATATTGCGGATCCGCCTCCTCTTGACCCAGATCAATCAGGCCCTTCATCTCGACAAAGGGCGACATATTGGTAGATCACACAAGACAAAGGAACGTCGTATTGCTAGTATTCCTACAACAGTGGATCCTAACAAACCAAATCACGGCTCAACTAGATCTGGCAGAATCAGTTATCTTTCCTCTAATGCAGCTGATGCATTAGAAGCTTCTCAAGGAACCCATAAGCGATGGATGAACATGATCATTCAAGATGATGAATCCATTGATTTGGTGCCTCTCGATGAAGCCTCTCAAGAACCATTAACTGTTCAAGAAGCTTTATCAGGTCCCCATGCCAAGCAATGGCGACAAGCCATGCAATCTGAGTATGATTCCTTATTGAAGAATGGACCGTGGGAACTCACTCCTCTCCCACCTGAAAGAAAGATGGTCACTACCAAGTGGCTATTTAAATTCAAGCGCAATGCTGCAGGCCAAGGTGAGCTTTAAAGCAAGGTTCGTTGCCCGTGGGTTCTCACAAATTGCTGGTGTTGACTTTACAGATACATTTTCTCCCCTGGTGCGTATGTCATCCATTCGAACTCTGCTTGCTATGGCAGTTCAATCCAACTTGGAGGTCCATTAGTTAGACGTTCAAATTGCCTTCTTGCATGGCACACTAAATGAAGAAGTTTATGTGGCTCAACCAGAAGGTTATGTGAAGCCTGGCCACGAGAACTTGGTGTGTAAACTCAAAAAGGCATTATATGGTTTGAAGCAGTCCCCTAAAGCCTGGTTTGATCGCATGAATGGTCACCTTCTTAGTCTCAGTTTTGGGAGTACCTCTGCTGATGGTAATGTATATGTGCACCGTATGGGGGAGTTCTTTGTTATGGTTGCCTTATATGTTGATGACTGCCTATTATTGGCAAATTCTATTGTTCTCCTTAATCAAGTGAAGAGCCAGCTATCAGCCGAGTTCCAGATGTCTGGCATGGGGGAGGTGCACCACTTTCTTGGAATCCAAATCATCCGAGACCGCAAAAATGGATGGATGAAGTTAAGTCAAGCACGTATATTGACGATATCTTGAATAGGTTTGGAATGGATCAAGCTAATCCTGCAACAACACCTATGGAATCTAATATCTCATACACAAATGACATGTCCCCTTCTACTGAGCAAGAGAGAGATGCAACGAAGGATGTTCCATAGACATGCAATTGGCTCCCTGAATTATTTGGCTGTGCACGAGGCCAGACATAGCATATTCAGTTGGAGTATTGAGCCAAATCTTGAATAATCCAGGACACCTTCATTGGCTTGCTGTCAAAAGAATAGTGAGATATATTGGAGGAACCAGGAATTATGTGCTGAATTATAAAACCAGTCCAGAATCATTTCAACTTTATGGATATTGTGATGCAGATTGGGCTGGAGAGTGAGATACAAGACGATCTACTTCAGCATTCATATTCTATTTGGGAAATTGTCTTATCTCTTGGAAGAGTAAAAAGCAACTTATAGTTGCACTATCAAGCACTGAAGCTGAGTATATAGCTGCTACTTCTGCAGCACAAGAAGTAATATGGTTAAGAGAATTGCTAAGGGGAATTATGCTTCCGCAAGAAGGACCTACCATTCTCTATTGTGACAACAGAGTCTCGATTTACACTGCCCTTTACTCGTACATAATAATACACCTTAGGCTCAAGGCAGGTTATAATGTTCTTGCTTATGAGTTGTTGCACATACTTCTTTGTCAGACGTTGGTATATTTCCCCAAGTTTGGAAGACTCGAAAAATAATTTTCAATATATTGATGCCTTCTTATCAACCAAAGAGATTGTGGAAACGAAATCATCTAACATAACACATAATTTCAAATACTGAAGATAGATAATTTGTTGGATTGTAGTTTAAAAAAGTTGGTCCTCTTGTACGCTAGTAGTATAGTCCTGCAATGCAAATGAACTCTTCCGAACTTTGTATATGACAAAGCATGATGGACAAATGAATTGCAAAAAAGAAGGACATAAGATGTTATGCCAGTAGAAAAACAGAGGACAAAGCATGCTCGACAAATTAACCTTGGATCTATTACTGCCAGAGAAATTACAATAACAATTCTGCAGATCTAAACTCCAATAAACTTAAAGAAGGGCACCTGAAATCCAAAATTACCTGTGGCATTTCGCATTAGTAGAACCCTTATGCAATGATTGTTTGATTACCTGTGGCATTTTGCATCGAGAGAATTATTCAGGTCCTTTATGGAATGATTGTTGAAGTGCTTCGTTACACCACTAATTCTCTTGCATTATATATAAAAGCTTGATGTGTATTTATAGGCAGTGCATACCCAACAGATCGAACACCCAAAATTACCTGTGGCATTTCAAAATCACTTCTATATGAAAGAAGTTGACAAACTGCACCATCATACCACTGGTTTTATGGATGAAATCTGGATAAATTGATGCAAACATGCATGGCATTGAAGACCTAGGAGAAGGAACTCCACTATGTATTGGAACCTAAAAGCCAATGCACAACAACATAAACCTGATTATTTTAATTGCGGGCGTTAACTATGAAAACTGCAAAAGAATCACGTTAAAAACTTGGCAAAATATAATTTAGAGCTTGTTGTTCATAAAAATGTTGAAAATATTTGTATATTGACATGAATATATACCTAAAATATGTACTCCAGATTAATGATGGAGGAGTTCGGCCTAGGCTGGACAACAATCTATTTGCCATCCTTGTAAATCTACATGCCTCTTGCATTGACCTGATACAATATAATCATAATGCCCATTGGGACCAGATTGTGGGTAAAGGCCTAGAGCAAGAAATGGCTTTGGACATGTTGTATTATAGTTCCATCTCAAACTAGCTAAAGATTTCTCAAAACATTGGGTATCACCCCAGGCTAATAATAAGGATCTCCACAAGCCTTCTGCCAAGTGTCTCATTGATCCTTGTTTATGGAGAAGTACTAGTAAGGAAGCACAAACACACAAGAGCTAGTAAGGAAGCGGCGAATGCTTATAGCCTCGATCAATCCAATAATTATGGAATCTATTTCTTTGAAGGAAGCTATGAATGGACCATAAACAATATGTGGGAGGCTGCTCTTAACGCTAGAATGGTCCCGGGGACCATTCCTGATCCCTGGACCAAAATTGATCCAGTGGACCCACTGCCACTTAAACCATTATGTCCAAGAATAGAAGTTATTCGTAATATATCACCTCCATGTCAATTTTTACTTGATTCTTAATGACCTTGCAGAATCTCACGACCAATGAACTCGCCTATATGTTGTGGTGGTTGTCCAAATATTAGAGAATTTGCCAGTTTTGCAATCGTCCAGAACTGTATTCTTGGGTTTTTCTAGCATAGCCAGACCTAAAACTTGTTAAAATTGGAAGTACTTGCCTATTTATGACAGGATACATTGATTTGTATGTTTTCAGTATTGATTGCTATCATCTAACATCCGTGAAAGCCGCCAAACCCCATTTTGTTAAAAATTGCTGCTTGCGGTTTAGGAATTATTTCTCTCGTATTATTACAATTTTGACTTAATTCTTGTGGCCACGAGTTGTTAACTATATGAAGTACAATCTCATATTTTTTTGGAGTGTTCATAAGTTATATCAACTTCCAAATTTAATAGAGATTTCTATTAAATTTAGAAGTTGATATAACTTATGAATCTATTAAATTTGGAAGTTGATATAACTTATGAACACTCCAAAAAAATATGAGATGCTGAATTTCTTATACAGAATTTTGGATAAAATTATATGTTAAAATGCTCCAAAATCATCATCTATAAGTATCATGAGGGTAATGAATAAGCATTCTACTTATATCTACATAGGAAATTACTTTATCAACTTGCATATAGTGTAATTAGGGTTTAACCATGCAATTAACTAGATTTAAGGATGATGTACAACCATAGGATTAACACATTAGAGGCTAAAAAATTGAGTTAAATCCAAAATTATAGGTGAAGATCGAAAGCATTTACATAGCTAGTGATCTTTATTGATGAACGAAAGTGAAGATCTTAAAGTTTAACTATGCGAAGCATTAGGCCATATGACCTTTGATGCGACTTTCTCACTTTGTAGAAAACACGCTACATTTCTCCAAATAAGCCTTCCAAATGGTTCAAAAATATGACAAGGACATATGTATAGGTCCATTATGTAGATTGTATAGTCTTCTTGCAAAAAAATACGGAGAAACATAGTTATTTCTTACCAGTATAAAACTGGTATATCTATTGCTGCTATAAAGCATTGGAGTCTTAATAGGATAACGTTACATGTAGGTCATCTTTCATGTACACTATATTTTTCATGAACGTGGGCCTTCCTTTGCAATATAACTCTCTATTTTCATATTGAAATAACATAGTATTTGCAAGTTACGAATATAATTAAGCATGGTCCATATATGGTCCAGAACTAGACCATTGTATAGAGCATATATATCTCTCTCTAGCCCTATCCATTTTGTCCCCATAATAATACCATGGTTTCTTATATTTACTAATATAATTTTTGAAAAATATGAGTGGAAGTCCATGTAGATTCAATTGGTGAATAAGTACGCTATCAATTCATAGTTGTTCATTAGAGAGGATTTAAAAAAAAAAAGGTACAAACTAAGTTGCCACATAGGAAACCTCATGGGCCAATCGGATGCGCCTTATGTAGAGGTGATTAGATTCATTAGATTTTTTATGTACACGTGTCTAGAGTATATTGGCGGGCATCTGCCCGGGCAACGAGCTGCTGCCCGTAGAAGCTTGTCCTTTGTAGATTTGTCTCGATTCATTGCTTCTTGCCAGTTTTGTTTCTTGATTCTCACAATGAACTCTATTTCGCGGATGAGATTCCTGGCTGCCACCGTTAACTAGTCTATACAATTATCCCTTTGGCAATCCATGATGCTTTCGGGCTAGACCTCCTTGGCTGAATAAGGGAGATCTCCATTGTTTCAAATTACTTGAACTTCCGGTGTGTGTTTTGCTATCTTTATTTCTTAGAATTTCAGAAATAATGATGTGATTGTTTTTAACAAGTTTCTCAATTTCTCTTTGCATAGGTTTTTAACGATGGCATGGGAAGGAGAGCTGGAATCAATTAGGGTTCCTACAGATGATGGGGATATCTTATCCATCAGATTAGGTTCTTTTGTGACACTAAAACCATCAACAAGAGGTCCACATCGTGTCAAGCAGGCCCGCCAGAATGATTTAAAGGCTCATTGGAAAGCAAGAGTTCTGGCCTTTGAATTTGGTAGAAGCAATTTAGGTGTTAGAATTCAGCATATTTACAGTCCTACGGACATGGCAAATGAGATTATTTCCAAACGAAGAACCTTTCCAAAACTACAAGCAAATTGTAAGTGCCGTCAGATTTTGTTTCTTTTTATTTAGCTATTTGAAAACAGTAATCATTCTGCCATCGATCTATTATTTATGTTGGCAATATAAGAATTTTATAATATGTAGAAAGTGCCATGTATGCATTTGTTTTTAAGTTATCAATTTACAGTTTGATTTTTTCCATGTAGGGTTATGCTTATCTGAAGAAGAAGATATTGTTTCACCAGATAGTATAACCAGTATTTTTCATGCTTTTCACGTTGATGTTGGATCCGTCTTATTCGCGAATGAGATGCCTATTCAACTTCGTGATCAATGGATATGGTTTTATAAGTTCCTTTATCGGCCAAAGTCCAAACGAATGGAAGAAATCCCTTTGCCTATAGTAGCTGACATGGATCCAGGCCCGATTGATAGCATGTCTTTGCTGCTGGCAAGGAAAAAATTGATGGCAGAAATTCAGAATTCTTTGAAGGAACGCGGAAGTGTATGTGGGACAGCCAAGCTATTTTTACCCATCAATTTCTTTATTTCAATGTTCAAAAGTTGCGCAACGGTTAAAAAGACAATGAAAATGTTTACTATCAAAGATGCCACTGAGGATTTTCTAGAATCCATGTTGTTTACAGGATGGGAGGTTCGTGTTCATGATAAAGGAGCTGAAGATATTGAATGCAGGATAAAGACGAAGACCGTACATTTCAAATACTGCCTTAGAAGGCAAATTTTATATACAACTTTCAAATATAGAAGATATAGGCATGTGCTTACTGATTGCAAGTGGAATTGGATTCCACTTGAACAAGATGACGAAGATGGGAGTCATTCTGAAATTTTGAGAATTCCTTTCCATAAGAATGGTCATTTTCTAAAAGATATGGTTGTGGAAAGCGAATGGACTTTATTTGATATCCGTCGGCTCTTAGAGGCAGAGATGGCATTAAATTACTTCAAGTTCTTCATTAATGGAGAGAAGATAGGTCGAAGAAGAGAGGATGAAGTCAAAGCAAAAGATTGTATGCCTCCGAAAACTATTTCTATCCATGAGGATTAACTGTTGTAAATCATTGTAATTGCATTTGAATAATAGAAACTATTTTGGTCATGAATGTCTTCCTTTGTTCAATGATTATGCTTCTATAAATGCTACTGCAGATTAATTTTATGCTTTAAAAATGATGCCAATATCATTGTACTGTTTGCTTCAGAATGACGCAGACCCTTTGCACAAAATAAGTGCAACGAATACTAAAATTAACATGCTTTAGTTTTCAGAATGTACAGAGGTTGCATCGTATACGCAGCTTGCAGATATTGCAACATGACTTCATCATGGGTTCAGCATGAATATTCTGTTTGCATGTTTACGCGTGGAAGAATTTTCTTCTTTCTACAAGTTCAATATCTACAAGTTTATGATTTTTTGCTGCCTCCAATTCCATGCCTGGCGATCACGTCAAGCGAATTAGCATATGAGAAAGGTATGTTGTATGCATTAGGAGGAATCAATTTTGTTACAGGGAAGGCAGTTAGTCATGTGTATGCCATTAATTTGATACATGAATATAAGGAATGGTCAAAATCCCTAGCATGGCATCTGCCAGATGTGGGTTTGCATGCATTATGGCCAGAAGTAAAATATATGTTGCCGGTGGATGGGGAGAAGGATTTATGGCTCTTGCAACATCTGAGGTTTATGATGTCCAGAAAATAAAATGAAATCGTTGCCTGACTTGCCTAACCCTGAACCCATCTGCAAAGGTGCTGTGAGTGCAGATTATCTTAGTGGAATATTATGTGTGGTTTCAACTCAGATATTATACTATGCAATGCACTCTTGAGTGCGTATGGCAAGTGCGGTAGTGTGGAGGATGTTGAATGTGTATTTGCTAGTATTTCAAGGCCAGATGTAGTCTCATGCACTGCTGTGATTGCAGCATGCTTAGAGGATAATGTCTATAAGTGCGCAACTCAATTATAGGAGTAGTTTTAAACAATGTTACATTCATCACTGTACTTGATGCGTGTAGTATCATCATGACTTGCTGGAAGATAACAAGAGTGAGAAAGGAGTTAGCACTAGCAGTAGTAGCATAAGCTCTGAAAATTATATGGATATACATATGGAAGACATTGCAAATACATTTGAGTCTCCTGGTGTCTCCTGGTGCTTTTGATTCACAGTCTTGTTGTGGTACGAATCCTGCAAGTTTGGAAGTTGTTCTATTTTTTGTTCTTGTACATGTAAGAGAAGAAGGTTCGAATGCTAGATTTGTCCAAAGAAGATGCAATATAACGTTACAGGGTACAAGCATGTTAGCTTCACATTGGTGGTAAGGCTGTCGATTTCTAATCTCAAAATATGGTCATGCATATGCCAAAGTTGGACTCTCCTCAGCCACTTGACTGTGAGGCTTTCCATTTTGGCAAGTAAACACAAGCAACTTATCCAACTCAAGCAGCTAACGATGCCATTATTTTGGGGAAATTGAGTTGTCTTGTATCCCTTTTATTTGATTGTTCAATCCAGTGCTTTAGCACAGTTTTCCAACAGTTTCTTACCGATAATTATGTACGTATAATAGCGCTCCAGCCTTGATCTGCTTAGAATGGCACCTCCAAAAGGTGGAAGGAATAATGCTAGACAAGCTAGAAAGCAGAACACAATCGGAACGTGAAATTCTCAAATTTTCAAAATGTGAAATTCCATTATACAGGTTGCTGCAGTCAAGGCATATTTGATGCCACCGACTTGTACAAAACTGCCAGGCTTGATGAATTTGTGAGTTTGGAGGATTTGTTGGATACCTTCATGATGGTAAATCGTATTTTAAGTAGGTATGTTGCATTTACGGATACATCTAAAAACATATGATGCAGAGACATCATCTGCAAGCCTTGTAATGTAACAGTTGCATTGATGCAAGACTTCTCCAAGGAGATGCATGGAACGATGGCTTTTTTGTTGCCTAATGTCTACACAGGCATAACTACCTTGTACCTTCATTGTATAAGTTCATGGCAAAAGCTCTAGGTCATTGGATGTGTTGTTATTTTTAATATCTGTTAATCCAATATTTGCAATCTGTTAATCCAATATTTGCAACATTACTTCATAATTTGTGCAGGATAATTGTTCAAACAATTGAAGCTGTGCTTGATGGTCAGAATATAAGGTGGCCTATGACAGGCCTATTTTGGAATGAGAGAAATCTCTTTCTTTGTAAGATGCATCATTCGACTTAGCATCATAGAGGGCCTGGACTGGCATGACAATGAATCGAATAAAATATAGCATAGAGTTTTCCTAACCTGATGTAGAGCTCCCAAGCAGGCGCAACCTTTCAATATGCCCAAAAAAGTTACATTGTTTGGTTCTATGCCTTCTTCAAGCATATCCTCATAACATTCTAGGGCAAGGACACTTTCTGCATGGTGAGCATATCCAAAATCAGTGCACTCCATGATACAACATTCCGCCTTGGTAATTTCTTAAGGACCAACCATGCTTCTTCTAGACCTCCACATTTGATGTATACGTCTACAAGGGCACTCCCAACAACAATGTCATACTAAAGCCCTTTGTTATCCATAGTTTCACCAAATGCCAACAGTTTCACCATTTACCTATCCAACTATTCCTGCTGCTGTCAAAGAAGTATCTTGTAGTTTTGTTCAACAAACCCAACTCCTTGGACCTCGCATCTTTAATGAACATCTCCTGAATAGAGGCTCGTGAATCAAAGCGAAAGGAATAATGGGCAGCAAAAAGCAAAATTGATGTGCTCCAAAACTGTGATTTTGGAATCAAGGCTGAGGTGAAACAGAATTCTTTTGGAATTTATGTACTAGGGCCTTAAATTAATATTAAGAGAATAAAATCATGAGCCTTTCTGCTGCATGCATCAGGTGGTATGCACGTACTGAGAACAATAAGTGATCAAATTCTTACCTGCCATGACTCTTCTCCAATAAATGTGTATAGCTGGTATGTTTCCCTCAAATCTGGCAGGTGCACCTTTGCTTCCCCTTTACATTGGAAATACAAGCTTGGGTTCTTCCGAAACCACTCATGTGTTTTGTATATAGTGATGGACCCCAAGGTCACATTTTCATCGCCCCAAACACCAACTCTAAAACAATGCACATATAAAACAACTTCCAACTATGCCATTAATTTTTTTCAGTCATATGCTATAAAGCAAATCTTGATCCGCAATGAAATTGTAAGCTAAACACTGCGTACACTTCCACAGCCTGGATTTATACACATATAACAGAATTATATTGCCTTGCAAATGTGACAGATGATCAAAAGTTCATATTAAACAAAAAGAACAATGAATTCCTCAAAATTATGATTGAGTCATCAGAGAAGTGATAGTATGACCGATAATCTGATTCTTTTCAAGTTGAATGCTTGCAAGATCTGAAGATTGAGAAGAACCATATCAGGAAGCCAAAGCCATTAATTTTTTAACACGCATTTGACCACGGCTAGTCCTGTCATCTTCTGCCTCAATCAAATCTTTATAGTATTCCCATTTTCCATTTGCTGATGCATTCAAACTTGGAAGAAACTTTCTTGCTTTGACGCCTCCCATGGAAGGTTTTGCAGGTACATTTCCTCCTCTACTTTCATCCTTTTGAATTTTATAATTCCTTCCATGTAGACCAACTTCAGACAACACATTCTCAATGTCTTTCATGCTTTTTTCACTGGCTGATTTTGGCAATCTGTTCCATGCAAATAAAATACTCATATACACCATTTTGTCTATGATTCTAAGGAATGCATGAAGTGTGCAGAAATGCACCCTACTCAAAGGAATGTTTAATATTGGCTCCAATGACGTATCTTTCTCCTCTCTACATGGTGCACTATCTTGATCACATTGAAGAGTACTCTTATTAGCAAACCGAGCACTTGTAGATGATACAGGTTCCTTCATCCTATGCATACAATATATGCACGCATGTATGGTCTTCTGTCCACCATGTTTCATATTATACATGCATTTTATAGTCTTGAGATCTGCTGCCATATGCCACTCCACCTCATAGGATCCGTAGGATGGAACAATAAGCTTCTCGCCCTTATTGTGGGAAGCAATAAGTGATGGAAGAGACGAACGGTCAAACACCCATTTCAGCATACCATGACTCTCTTTGTCTACCTGAAATATGCCAAGCCACCATATATCATCTTCTGATTGCACAGAAAAGTTTTTCTTCTCATCTTCACTTGGTTTAAGAGCCCTGTTCATCAATGTCAATGAGACTCGCTCATACTTTTCCCCTGCTAATAATTGCATCTCGTCAAGCTTAATGACTACGACAAGCTTTCCTGCACATTCTTCCGTGCTCATATCATAATATTTAACCATCAATTGGAGCACGTTCTCTGCATTAAACCAGCAATTATTTTTCTCATTCAAACTGAAAGTGTCACTAACCTTTTTCTTGGCCCTTACATTCTTATTTTTCTCTAACTCATCCAAACTAATGCAAGCATCAATATGAGTCATCTCGCCTAAAAGCTTTGATATCTTTTCATTCCTTGCATTCCTACACATCCATACCGTCGATACTCGTGGAAGAGGCAACTTCTTTACACCAACTCCTGCAAAATTTCCTTGCAAAGACTTACATAATGCATGATAAGCTCTCCTACTAATTCCAGCACTATCGCATACGTACTGCACAAATTCAGGGCTTTGTTGCTTGCTTAATTCATCCAATACGATACTTATCAATGCACTCTTCAATGACTTTGAGCCTGGCAAGTCCATTAGCTTCAAGATATCTTCTTTTGTAGCAAGCCTTTTAAGAACAAAAGCCATTTTATCTCCACGAGTCTTCTTGCTTTCCTTCTCCGGATCTATCAGCTCTTTGATTGCTTTTATTCTTCTCTTTGTTCCACCACCTCCAGGTGCAAGGACACACATAGGCTTCATGCTCCTTTTTCTCTCTCTACATCCCATAGGAGTACGCTTCAAACGTTTCAATCTTCCCTCCAATGCATACTTCTCCTCTGCCAACCTTTTTGCTCGTAAACCTATTGACATGATATCAGACCTCATTTGAGTTATAACATTTGCATTTTTGCGTGTATCAATTCTTAGCTGGTCATTTTCCTCTCGTAGTTTCTCAAAATGTGTGTCGCTGCCAATGAATTGGCATAACATCGCAAAGAAAAATCAGAGTAGCTTAGGTGTTGGCAGTACCCAAGCAGGCCGTTATGACCCAATGATGTGAATTTGATCAGACCTGACGCGGAGTTGAAATCTGGATGGAGTTGAGTAAAAGGGTCTACTGGGTACAATGCACCTTTTGCCCATAAATCGATGTGCCTTGCTCCTTGGGCCCTCAAAGTATCATCATCAAAACTCTTATTCCTTGTTCCCTTTTTTCTGAGAGGCAGGCAACTTTGTGGTACTTCGACTCGGAATTGTCCAAGCCCTTCATCATGTACTTGGTTAGACTGCAATGAAAAATATGGAATTAGATATGCTGGTGACAAACCATAACAAGCACCCTAAGGAATTACATCAAGTAGACCAATGAATTGTACTTCAAATTTATGCGACAAAACTTGCTACTATACCCTGCAACATGTTAAGAATCATTTTATTCAACATGCACTATATATGTAATTAAGAATAAGTAGTGGCCTTGGAGTGCAGAAGCTGTTAATTCATCATCTGTTTCATCATATGCTCTGTCTATGGAGTCTATTAATGTACATGTGTTTTTATTGAAATAGAACGTCTTAAGATGTTTACAAGCTCTTGCAAATTTACAAGTCTTACAAGATGTAGCTGGACAACAAATTCATCCTAAGCTTCAAGGGGGCTATTTTCATTATTCTGTTTCTTTAGTAACCCTTTAGCCCACAGCAGAGCATGATCTCATAACCTAAGCCCAGTAGGAGTTGGTCAACCTTGAGATTATGATTTATTTGTGCAGTATGTTACCAATCTCATTGATCTGATATCTATTTTGGTCCCTCATGGTCCTTCAGTTACTTTCCTGTGGAACAAAAGATAGAAGAAAATCCGCAGGCATTATTTTGTTGCTTCACTGGGGGGATTATGAAACACACGCTTAACTATATTAAATTGACACCTCAGGCCAAGACAAACCTTATAATCTTGCACCTAGTCCTTAATACCTAAATAGGCATCTATTATAAACCAACTTTAAGCAAAAGTTGGTGAGACAAAGCCAGAGCAGGGTTTACAACATGCAAAGAAGGCCAATGTGTTTTTCTGGGACCCTAGTTAAGAGTATAGATATACGGAAGTCTGCAGGCACAATTTTGTTGGTGCTTGCCAACGACATAAGTACAGGCCAGACAGTAGGTCCACACTCTGGAGACAGATCATCCACCAGTTCCTTCTGACTTGCCAATGTCATAAGTATAAAAGGCCAAACATTAGGTCCACACTCTAGAGACAGATCATCCACCAGTTCCTTCTTATTCTCTTGTTTGAGTTGCATGCCAAGACGTCTATATGAAATTGCTGTCTGCCTTTGCAGGTAGCGAATTGCAATAATAGCATATAGAAGATCAAACTGCTTGCTCTCCACTAGAAGCATCAATCAATGCCTGCCCATTCATCACTAGGTACAGCACAGATATTTGACAGCAGTACATATGGTCCAGCCTTTTTTGGATCAGATTCAACTGCACATTTTGCAGCAAATTTTTCCTATTCCATATCACCATGCATTACACATGCACCAAGAAAAGCAGTCCAAGATGCAGTAGTAGGCTATGTAAATTGTACGCAACTTACAAGCTGGCTGTTTCAGATGAATGCACACATCTGTGCATCAATGACAGTTTGTGCAAGGCTGTCTTCCATGATTTTAAAAATGGCTCTTGCTTTACGACCTAATAAACAGAAACATTACAGCATGCATCCTCATATAATAACAATGCATTAGACTTACAAAGTAGTCACATACAAATTAAAGGATGAGAAACAAAAAGATTAAAATCTTTCAGCATAAAGCAATTACCTATCATGAATTTAAAAATGATAAGGGATTCAAAATATCTAGACAGTGAAGAATTGCATGCATAATACTACAATTTCACAACGTGTTAATCCACATGCGTCTAAGGGATTTGAACCCTTTTATAACTATCATAGCTCCCATTGCATCCAAGACAACCTGTTCCTTTCCAAGTTATGAAACATATGTTCCATGTCCTTCATTATCCAGTGAGAAAAGGCAGCAATAGTTCAGATTTTTAATAGCTCAGATTCTTACGCCGAATTATCTACATAATGGGCATACTGTAGATGTACAAATGGAATGGTTTTTAAAAGAGGTGTTCAAATGCTTCTGTTTATTCAATAAATTATACAGCGTGATCTAAGGTTTAAGAAATAGAGCAGAATATATTGATGAGACAAAGAACATTAGCAGCACCAAATGCCAAGCTAGTAATTTGCCATAAATTTGAAGAGTTATCTGCACATAAATTATTCAAACAGTAATTATAATGTGAAAGCTTGCTTGTAAAAGATGACATACTTGAGTATAATACTAGCAGGATTGTAAGGATGCTTTCAAACTCAATAAATAGAAGAAGGGTTTAGAATGCTGACCATTATTTGGAGAGCACGGTCAAGGCAGTACAATTGATGAAGTTTTAAATTTCAAAGCTTCCATTCCCAAATTTCAAAGACATTCATTTCGAAATTCAAAAGGCAAGGAATTTAAATTTCAGACCTCCCATTCCCCAATTTCAAAGACATTCATTTCGAAATTCAAAAGGCAAGGAATTCCAAGACATCCATTTCGAAATTGAATGCAAAGAATCCCATCTCAAAGTCAATCTGGTGCGAAAACATTTTGAAATTTGAATTTGAAAAAACGTGGCAGAGACAGTTGTATACGAACCTAGATACGGTGGCTTCTTCCTCAACATTCTTCTCATCGAGCGTACAGTATGCCAATCGATCTCCAGATCTCTTCAGTTTGTCTGCTAGTGAAGTAAAAACAAAACGGGGCAGAAACCCTATTTCGTCGGGCAGCCCGTTCCTTTTTTTTTTCCATTGCCACGTTGGCATCTCTAAGAAGGGCCTTTTTTTTTAATACTCTCCCTAATGTTGTGCTTAAACATTGCCCTCAAATTATACAAGCTCGTCTAACCAACCAATTTTATCCTATAGAGAACTGCGCATAACATATATTCCAAAGTTGAGATCAAAATTGATAAATATGTTGCTTCTATTAATTTTTAAACTTTCAGTCCTGTGGACCAATAATGGTCTGCAAGTGGAACTGCACATAGTAGTCTAACATGACTTTTCATGGTCATAAACTTGCATATTTTTCTTTAGATTTTTTTTTGCATTGATTTCATGACATGGGACATTTTGAGAATGTAATCTCTAGTTACATCTTGAGGCATAAATCTAGAATAAACGTAGAAGACGTATTTGAAGTTGATGCTATAAAGATTAATCCAAATCTAAAGGTTATCGTCAACAAATATTTTCAATTACTCAAGTGGATCAGAAGCTATTCATATCCCAAAATTCAACTTGAGATCGATTAACATAAGAAGTTATTGATTTTAAATGGACCTATGAACCAGTAATGGGCTCAAGTACAGAAACTTTTCTTGATTTCTTGTGACCATGTCTTTTGCGTTTTCTATGAGCTTATTTTTGCATTGGTTTCATATCATTTTGAACTTTCATACTATAAATTTTTGGAGGACATCATAGACTAAATTTTGCTCTATATACGGAAATATTAATCATTATTACAAGTATCCCAAAACTGATTATCAAATTCAAGGCCAATCAAGATGGGATGGAGGATCTTGTCAGTTGCTTACATATCAAATATTAGCTCAAAATGCATTTCCTTGTAAAAATTGTTGTATGTAAACTACAACTGCCTTCTGGGGATCATAATTGGTTCTGAGGAGGCAGAAAACAGTTTTGACCCTGTCATGTTTGAATAGCCCTATCTTTCTTCACAGACTTCGGATTGACATGAGGTTTTTTGTATCTTTTTCTCTATGTCATGTAGAAAAATATTATGGTAATAAGAAATTTTGAAAAAATATTTTCGTCAAGGCAGTTTAACTTTATTTAAAAATGAACCTTTTGGTACTTGACCCTGCTAGAGCATTAACTTACAAGAATAGAGCTATATATATTTCTAGATATTTTTCTAGTGGAGCATGACTGCTATATATGAACTCCTAAGAAGGGTTCAAATAGATTTTGTGTCATTGATTTTATACGAATTTTAAAGTGAGCACTGCAAACGGACCATTTTTGGTCCATCATGGGACCACTCTAGTCGTAATATTGAATTTTAGTCCCTTCAATGAAATCAAGCATAGCATCTAGTTCCACTTCAAAATGGCAGACAAGCTATCAGTTGTAACTGGTTGTTTATGGTGAAATATACAGCTCAAGGCTCTATAGAACATTTTAAAGCAAGATTAGTTGCTAGATGGTTCACATAGATTACTAGCTTGTATTTCATGGTAACATTTTCTCTAGTAGTAAAGCTTGTGTCGATCAGGGCCCTATTACATAGATGTCAAGATAAGATAAGATAAGTTAAATTTTTTACGTTCACAGGGATCCTAATGGACTATGGGACAAGTACAGAGCAAAAAGCAGAAGCCCAAACGAAACATGGAGACTAAGCCCCATCACAAAATGACAAAGGAAATAAAAGAGCAAAAGTGGAAGCAACTAAAGGGAACCCAACCAGGATTTCTACAGCCACTGATAAAAAACGAGAGTTACTTTTTAACCAGATTCAGGTTTTAAACATTGAAAAAATGTAAGAAGGATCATGAGATACTTGTAGGGAACAACTCATTTTCGGCTGCATTTTGAAGGAATGGGAAATGCAATATTGATTGACTATAGAAAAGCAGATCGGCAGAAGATTCAGATTCAAAGAAGTCAACTTCTGGATATTCTTTGCTCAATTTCATGGGTTCAAAGAAGCAAGCACTAGTTGCATTTTCCAGTACAAAAGTGGAGTATAAAGCACCGACTCATGCAGCAAAAGAAGGTATTTAATTAAGGAGGTTGCTAAAAGGGTTACATCATGAATGTGTAGCAGATCCAATAGTAATATTCAATGATAGTCAGGATTCTATTGTGCTGACGAAGCATCTTAAGTATCATGCTAGAACGAAGCACATTCAAGCACAATTTTATTTTATCAGAGACCAAGTTAATGAAGAGGCTTCCGAGCTGATTTATATTTGCACAAATGAAATGGTAATGTGCGTATTAGCCATTGGCCAAAGACAAGTTTGAGAGTCATAGAGCTTCTCTTGGTATGGTCAGTTTGAGTGACAATGGTAACAGTAGACTTGGAACAATTGGGAATGTTAAGAATGTCTTGTACAGTCCACCGTCATCATCCGACGTGGCTGCCACATCTGAGCCACAAGAGGTGGTTGTTGCCAAAGTGCATAGCTGCATTGATAACGGAAAGAAACAGATGTAATTGAACTATTCTATCATTTTTCTATCGTTGTGGGCTATGGCAAGGGCTAGTCTTGCCTCTACATCAGTAGATATTTAAGACTCATCGCTTGCTGATTCATTGGAGGTGACAATAGCAACAAGCGAATGCCCTCTACGCTTTACAAAGACACTTGATCAATTTTACTAGAATGAATACACTAAAGTGCATAGCTTTATTGAAATAAAAGAATAAATTTAGAGTCCTTCAAGAATCTATAATTTGGAAAGAAAAATTAGTTGAGTTTCCAATGGTTTTGGCACTATAGTTGGTTAGGGTTGCTATTCTAGGGAATAGTTTTTCGAGAATCGTATGGTATGTGGATGCCTGTATTTAAGGCCATACATTACGGTTTGGTATTTTCATTTTAAAGAAACTCGGGTGGGGCGAATTGAAGGATGTTTTTTTGGATGATTTTCTTCCTCGAATAGCGCAAAGAAGAGCGAGTTTGGTGGAGGTGAACCTGGAGAGCCTTGATATGAATTTTTTGGAATATTGTGTGTCATGTACCTTGCTATTCTTGTAGCTGGTGGCGGCTGCATGGGCCTGAGCCAAGAAAAACAAGATAAAGCTTACCCTTGAATTCTTAGGTTTTGTCCTGCTTGCTTGGAGTTGGCGAAATTTGCTTGCACTTGATTTACGCCACTTGGGAAGTGTCCGACATCTCTTTTTGATTATCCTTATACGTTTAGTGGTAGCCAAAATTTCTCTGTGGTCTTGGAGCTGGCCAAAAACCATCATTGGATCATCTTAGGGTTTCAAATCTGGCTGATTGTTCTTAATGATGGATTCTTGGAGCCATGCCAAGGCTGTTTCCTAGTTTCAGAGCTTTTTAGCTTGTTATTTGATTGTGTGTTCGTTTGTGCTTAAGAACATTTGTAATGCAGATGATATACTATCTAGTGTCCCAAAAAGAATTATTGGTCCTGGCTCTCATGTGATGAAGAAGTGCCCCGTGTGGTTTGAGATATCCAGGCCTCTGGCCCCTTCTCCTACATCCCCTGTGTATTAGTTTTGAAGAGGATACATCTTTGAATTAGAACCTGGAATTGCCAATGGATATATTCCATAAACTGGACATTACGATAATTGACTTACTCTGTTTGGTTTCATATCTATAAGACGGGCTCCAAGTATTTTGTTTTGTTTGGTTAAACAAATTTTGTAGCATGCACATGAACATGTAGGATTCAACAAGTTCTTGTGTTTTAAGAAGTAATTCAAAAGAACAAATCGTTTCAAAACATTTTATTTGATTCAATTATTATTTTAGAGTAACCTTTACGCGCTACCTAGCATCTTATGCCAACATGCTAAAAGATGATACCCAGCAATACACAATCCCATAGCAAGCAAATACCCTCCTCGACAAGTTTGAGGGGAAAGCTACAAATCTCCAAGATACTATGGGCCTTCATAGATATTCCGCTCGCCTAAGGGTTGAATTGGTCTCTACAAGACAATTTATCAAGAAAGCGTGCATTAAGTATGGCTATATAAAAAATAACATTATTTTCTCAAAACAAGTATTCGCCAATTTATTTGCTAGATTCGAGAGAATGCACCTACCACTATATCAACAATTACACCTGGAATATTATCGCATTCTTCATTAGAATAGAAGAATGCATGCCGTGAATAGTAAATATTAGTGCACTCTTTGTATAAACACTAAAAGCGCATCGTTTTTAACCCACTTAGACTAATTAAGAGAGATTTTAATATTAGATAATAGGATTTATTACACAAGTCAGTTGACCTTTACCAAAATGCCCCCGGTCCTTTGCATAAATTACCAAAATACACCTAAAAATAAAGTGTTTGGCTAAAATGGTAACAATTTCTTTATGATTGATCAAACCAGAAAGTGGCCTTCATAAAACTTATAGATCAAGATGAGGCCTTTCCTATGACAATAGGATTATTCAAGTTATAGTGTTTTAAACACTTGTTTCAAAAACCAACTCAAAAAAGCCTAACTTGTGTCCAATTTAGATGAATTTAATCTTGTTGAATCATGATCCTCAACTTTCCCGAAGACAATTTCTGCATTTGATCAGCCACAAAAACTATATTAAAGGGTATTTTGGTAATTTTTGCAGAGGGGCATTTTCGTAATTTTCTCGATTTATTATTAGGACTTGGTGTTCAAACCATAAATCAAGGAAGAGTTCAAATGAAAATGATAACTGCTGAATCACATCAGCCCATACCAGGGCGGCTTCTTAATGAGGCCGGAGGGAGCATTAACCCTTGTTTGAAGAACATCCAATTTGAAATAATTGCAGAAATCCACTTGTAACACAACATGTAGAAAAAAATCAAGGGGTGACTATTAGTTAGAGTCTAGATGTCATTTCCTAGCATTAATTGGCAAAGGTAAGCAAAGTTTCTAATGTTGTGCTAGCAAGGACTTCCATGGTTATTGGATCTTTCTCGATCTTAAACTCAGGTCTACAATCATGTTAGCAAGCACTTGTACCTTATTCATAGTCTTCAATATGAATGGCATTCTGCTTACTGATGCAATTTCTATATGACATGATATTTCTTGCACAACCTCTTGAGTAATTGCTATTATTTCGAACAAGTTCAGCTTTTTAAAATAGAGCTGCAGAAATGGATCTCTCTGCAGATTGATCGAAGCAATGAGGCACCGGATTGTATGACTGTAGCAGAGAAGGGTGCTGAAACTCTACAAATGACGCAAGTAGTGGCTTTGGATGATCTATATAACAACTAAATCACCAGTGGTAGAATTTCTTGGTCTAAATCTAGCTTGACTACATTTGACCACATTGTTCTCTTCAGCCCAATCACTAATTTTTTTAATCCAAGATTATAGCAATGGTGGGTTTGGAAGGGGTGGGTGCGTGCGTGCGTGCGTGCGTGCGTGTGTGTGTGTGAGTGAGAGAGAGAGAGAGAGAGAGAGAGAGAGAGAGAGAGAGAGAGAGAGAGAGAGAGAGAGAGAGAGTACAATATTCATGGCAATGGTATGATTATCTCCAACAAATTGCATGAATTGGAAGACCTGGGAGGCTGACACCTTCACTGGAGTTTCTAAACCCATCATAAAAGACAAGTGTCAAACCCAACAACAGATTAAAGGGAACAATCAGAAATATCAACAGACTTGATACCTAGCAGGAACCAATCAACTCCTTCAGTGCATGGTGGTGTAGTCAGAGAGCCCCTATAGTGAACATATTTCAAGTTCTGCATACTCTCATTGTCAAAGACCTTACTGAACCAAAGTAAAAGCATGTCTAATGCGTGCATGCAAATTGCCCCCCAGACTACGCATACAATTTAGTTATTCTTACATCTGGAAGAAGTGAAGCAGGGGTGAGAGAATTCTTTTTGTAGCATCGTAGACTTCCTCGGCATTCGGAGTAAGGATCCCTGAGTATCAAAGCAAGTAGATATTAACAAGTCTCAGCATAGTGTACGGATAAGTGCCATTAAAGGCACAAAATCAGGACATACTAAAAGCATGAAAGGTTTCAAAGTAAAACATGTCAATTGTAAGAAGAAATGGCCATATAAACGTCAAGTACTCGAACAATTAGAAATTCAGTTTGCACTAAGTAAATCATAGCCATACTATATTGCAGGCCGTATTATCTTTTTCTGTGAAGATTCGATATGAAGTGGACACGTGCGACTAGTTCAAAACCATTAACTAAAGTATTAACTGAGAAACAATAGACCTTTTCCCTAATCCCTCCATTTCTGCAATATTGAAAAAATCCGTTTTAAGCTGGGGGGAATTATTTTATGGTCTGCTTCTGAAACTTACTAAACCAGTGTTCAAGAAGTTAATTTTATTCTGCACGTACATTTGTAGTGACAGATATATTCCCAGCTTCTTTAAACAGCAGGACTAAAGAATGGCAAGCTAAAAGCCTTTAACAATTGTCCACACTGGACTTTGGTTGTGGGCTCGACAATTGCTCTCTTATTACGTTGTTAATTGAAGCATATGTTTATAGCACATATTATCCTGACTCATTTATGAGGTTGCTAGGCGTAATTAATTTTTATTATGGCTAATAAGCTAGAAATTATACCATTTTCTGCCATATTGTATAGGACTGTTCTTAAGAGCCTCTGACAAGCATCGATTTGGACGGATGCCATTGGCTGCTTCAAGCATGACTCTGTAAAGTATTGAAAAACCAGCTTATCAGTTAGCATTAGGCCAATAACATAAGGAAATAAGCTTGATCAAAGATGAAATAAAAATAATGCAAGTGCTTTCATAGAGCATTGCAACAGGCCAGAAACTTATTGATGATACTAATGCTTCAATCAAGTTCTTGGCTTTCTTTTACCACAAATTTGATAGTTGAATCATCTCTTCTACAACCATTATACTTCCTGGCAAATTGGCATGAATGTCAAACCTGAAAGAATATGTTTGTCTTACCCCACTACAGCAAGACTCTTCATCCTCGCGTCCACTGCAATCATATAGTTGTATTATAATACTTTGTTTTCTATTGAGAGATAAAAACTGCTGCAAGAGTAAAAAAGCATGCATGAGACAACGGCAGTAACAGAATGTACAAGAATAAGAAATACATTTGTTGAGCAATTAAGCGCATGAGATACGCACAGTGCACAAGATGTGCCTCCATTGCATAGCGTTTTCCATCAAATAAGTGCTCTGAAGGTGTATGAAAATGGAACTGCAAAAGCCTAAGCTCCCGTCCCCCAACCTTCAACTTGTTTCCTCCATCAGTGAAGTTTACCTGCAAAGCTAGTATATTTTAATTTATCTAGTAGAAAGAATCGCATTTTATTCTAAAAAGAACACATGCTTAAGGAAAATCAAGAAAACTGGGAGAATGATTAGCTGTGTGAGTAAGATTATGGGTTCAAGGAAGAGAGTGCATAATTTGCCATATAACAGGGATACGCAAATAGGAAATATTGGCAGTTGCAAATTGGATAGAAATACCCTTGTTTTGGTGATTTGTATTCAGTGTCTCTAAGGTAAGCTTCAAAGTATATTCGCATTTAACATCCGTCTTTTTAAAGGTAGTGAACAATAAATTAGCCCAGGAGCCTTTATCAGGAAATGCACAATATATGACTCTACAAACACTAAAGTTACTAGGGAACTGGAAAACAAAACTCACCTGCTTTGTGCCCTGTGCAGTAGTGAGAAATGAAGCAGGCAAACTAGTACCATATTCAAACACAAGGGGACCAAGAGACTCCCCATGCTTTAAACTGCTGAATTCAAGGTTAACAGGAGACTGTTCCTTTCCAAATGAGCACAAGCCTCCCCATTGTGCATCTTCACCGTAGCTCCAACTCTGCGCCATTGTTTGATTGGCAGGAAGGGAAGGTGCAAGTGTTGATAGTGCTGACAGAATTGCATGGCGCCGTGGAAAAGGACAGGGACATTGGGGAAGACGAATGGGTTCATTGGAGATTGTCGGAATTGAGCATGCCCTAGGCGCAAGCCACGAAGAGGCCATAAGATTCTATGGTTAAGCTGTCTGGACCTGTGAAATTTTTCCCTTCTGTTGGTTCCTTCCAAGCACTCGTTTTTCTATGTATCCTACTATATCTTCTTTAGGTGAATATTTTTTGGACGGCTCAAACTACTTCCGGCCAACGTATTTTTGGCCACTACCAATACCATGGTTTGTGTGCATCGAATGTTTCAGCAATGCATAGTTTCACTTAAAGCTCCCATAGTCCGGCTATGGATGGGTAACACACCCACGCAACCAACGTCTGAGATTTGATCTTAGCATTAAAACTTGAGGGCCAGGTTGTTAAGGACATGTCCAAGCTCTAAGTCTTTCTAGAAGCAATGCTCTGACGTGATTCATATGATCTCTAAAAACAAGGCATTCCTCAAGAGTATCAAAGGCATTAGCAAGAAAGATAGAAGCAATGCTCTCACGTGATTCATATGATCTCTAAAAACACCCTTTCCTCAAGAAAGAGGCATTCCTCAAGAATATCAAAGGCATTAGTAAGAAAGATTGAAGATCATGGGTAATTCTAGCAAAGTGGTTTGCCATCTCAACAACATAGAAAAGGACCATTAAATAGCATTTCTAGTTTCCCAATTATGCCTCTTTACTGACCTTACTAGTTCAATCTATCAACGTGTGAATTGCTTAGTAAACTTAAGAGTTGGATCATGGGTCCATCCACTTCTATAGCAGTTGCCATACCAGGAAAGCATGCCCAAAACATAAAAGAAAAGAGCCTTATATTTGGAAAAGAAGATGACTAGTCTTCTTCAAGGATCTGGATTGGCACATGACAGTGTTCTTAAACATGCTCAAGATAGAACTGCCAAGTCTTATTAGTTCTTCACTTGACCCTCATAAAATGCACTTGGACCTCTAAGGTGTATTTGGGTGTATGAACTTATGCATATGCAGCTATCAATGTGTATTGCTTTCCGGGGGAGTTTTTTTTTTTCATGTCGGTACATCTTTACTTGTACTTCCCCCTCTTGTTACATAAAATCTGACTTCCTTTCACCCCACCACGCACGCGCATACGCATGCACGCAGAGAGAGGGGGGGGAAGGAGGAAATGAAATGAAATTTGATTATTGCATCTATGAGACCACCAGGTCTATAAGATGTTCAACTTGACATTATAAAATAAATCATCTAATGCATTCTCGATAGTAATGCATTAGTCTCTCCTACCTCTAATTCATCTGCTTTTAAGGTTCTTAAAACATCGTCTTTACACTCAAAAATATCTATGATACATGTTCCAATATGCGATCCTGAAAAATCAAAGAAAACCATCAATGTCTCAGCACATACATCATACTTCTCTCAGATATCTCTGTAAGCAAAGCAATGCAGAAATACATGTTCCTAAGTATCTCTGCCTCATATATCTTGCATAGCCTAAGCTTGTGAGGAATATCCTCCACGCCTACTTCAACACCAAGCCTTATGTGGCGTAGCCTCATCCTGCGGATGGCATGTCTATGCCATTGGAAATTCCCTCGCCAAATACTTTGCCTCACCGCAATGTAGGATTAATATGAGTCCTATAAAACTCTTTTTCTTGCCCGTCTCTCCATGTCTTCTGAAGAACATCCATTTTGATCCATGTGCAGATATCAGCTTTGTGCAATACTAAATCATGAATATACATCTCCCATCGCGCCATCCACTGAGTGGCGCCAACTAGCCCTTAACTCATGTCTTCTCCAAAGCTAAGTGTGGTAAACTCTCTTCGGGCATAATATATAACACCTTATAGACAAAATTAAGGAGTCTGCAAAGCACGTCTGCCTTCGGTGTGAGTATCCCACATTTTGCTAACACTGTATCATAGGAAATTTGCATTTTTGTTCTAAGTTCAAATCAAAAGAATTTCTTTTGAACTTTCTCAATCTTTTTCTAAGTCTCCAATGTCAATCCAGGACCCCATACTTCACATCCATACAAAACCACAGATTGGACCCGGTGTTATATAAAGCATTCTTTTCAAGCTAAAGCTCCATATCTCTACTTTGGCACATCTATGTTGCATTGCATACAAGTGTTTTGAGGTCATCGTTTACTTTTGGCTCCTTTGCTTAGTTCCAATTTGGACTCTTAGCCACTAATATTCCAAAGGTACTTCTAGCTATTGGTAATTTCTACAAGTTTACTTTGATCATAGAACTTTAAATTATCGGGTCTTGTTCGCTTTGAACACAATCATGTTGGTCTTATCCATATTAATGCATCACAAAATAATAAAAGTGTATCAAAATGCCTTTGCAACTCTTGTATGCTCTTAGATAGCAATACCACATTATCGAGATATAAAAAGTAGCATAAGAACATACCCATTTGTAGGCATCCCATCTTTACCATGGTCTGCATCCAAACATTCAAGTTGGTCTATAAAAGATCAAATAATGTAAAGGTGACACAAGACACCTGTTTTTACTCCCACATTGCTCTCTACAAAATCATTATAGTTGGAAAGGACAATTGAACCAATACCTTTCATAAATCTTTCCAACTACTTGTTCAGGTATTCAAATGGGAATGCTTAAGTCATCCATTCTTTCCCATAAAAATTTTCATTTCACCATATCAAAAGCCTTGGAGAAGTTAACAAAGGCAACATATAGGGGCTTCTTTCTCCCAACGACAGAATCTATCATTGCACTCTAGTGACCAAATGGTCAATAAGACAGTTTGGGTCTCTTGTCTCACTGCTCTAGCATTATCATCAAAGAGTGAAACTACTTTGTTTATTTACCATGCTTGCGGGGAAGCCCTCGTAGAATCGCATTAAACAATTTTAACAAGATAGCAAACAACTCCATCACCCTGCCCACTTAAACATTTTTTAGGTAAGACCGTCCACATTAGCGGCTTTATTATTAGACAACTTTTTAAAAGCTGTAATGTATATCATCAAAAGAGTGAACAAAGATATTTCCTATCATACATGCCATGCGCACAAGTTCATTTCCTTAATTTGGAATGTGGGTACAATTTTGTATTTGCTCAAGACACGCAGCATTCAATGTAAGCTAACATTTGATATGTCTTTAACCTATCCCCAAAAGGATTTGGATGCTTAAGAGGTCCATTACCATTTCTTTGATGCTTTTTATGCGGATGTGCCTTTTCTTTCTCTTATCCAATTTGACATACTTATAGTTTCATTGATTGATTTTGGATTACATACACTCCTTAAACCCGACCCCTTGTTCTCTACATTCTGGTCAAACCACCCATTGCATGGTAATCCCTTCCTTTGTCGATCACGAGCTAAAACACATCATTGTATATCAATCACCAAGTGTGTCAAAGTACCACTAATCTCGAGATCTTTGCCAGGGCCATGATATCAATGAACTTTCCCTCAAGGATCCTTAAGGACCCCATCATATCTCATCTTGATTTTAGAGCTTGGATAGATGAAGCATGCGTAAATATTGCCTATAGCGTGCTTATGAAAATTGGCACATAGTCTGACTCAATCCTTTCACTTGTCGATAGAAAGATTGACCATCTAATTAATAAATCTTTGGCTTGGCTAAAATATAGTCCACCACACTTGCATTCCACATAGAGTACCTTTTTCAATTAGGAAGTTGCTGTACCACCGTACATATAATCATATCAAGGCCACTCCAAAACCCTAAGCCTCCATTCTCTTTTTTATCCATTCAGGTGCATCGATTTAAACCCCATAATAGGAAGCTCTAACTCTTCTTTTTTACGTCTCAAAAGAATATTACATCTACATTACTTAAAATATCCCCATAGCATCAAATTTGGCTTGCTTTAGTATATTGATATTCCTTAAAGCAGAAGCTTAATAATCGGGTTTCTATCGGTGCATTTTTCCACGTCCTTTCCTCCATAACAATATATCCCTTCCTCAAAATAACTATCAATTGTTCTTGCATCTTTTAATTTCTAAATTCCTGTCTCTCACTCAATATATTCCTTTGTCGGATCATCATTAATCCATATCTTCTCTCCCTCAACAAGCATGCGCTTGCTCAAGCCACTCATCTTATTCTCCTTATTTAAAAAAATTTCACAATAATGTACCATTATTGCAAAGTTTACCCACCCAAAATGTTGTTTAGCGTTTGGGTTAAAGGGATCTCACAAAATGACCCTCTATGAGAACCCTTGGATCAAGCGGAGAATCCCTTCTTTGAGAGTGTCACTTTCGGGATTTTTGCAAAGAGAAAAGAAAGAAAGGGAAGGAGAGAATAATACAAAGCGGTGAGCTGAAATAAGGCTTTCTTAATATCAACTTGATAAGAATATGAACTCGTCAAGAGAGGAAAACAATAGAGATAAGGCTAAAATCTCATTTTAAAACTTGAGATCTATCTCTACTCATATACATGGTACATGACCTTGGGCCCCAAAAGGAAATAGATATGTAGCGAGTCTCGAGTTACCAACTCTGGATCAAAGGCGATTTTTAAAGGGGAATCTGGCCTTCTTTATGTAATGGAATCTCATTGACTTTGGACTATACTTCAGGAGGCTATCATTTATGGTTACAGGTCTCTTCTTTGGTAGGCGTGGTCTTAACGTGGATTTTGGCGATTGGCGTGGGTCTACTACCCGTCTTGACCTAATGCCTTATTCTGCCGCTCAAAATTAGTCTTGAGAATAGTCCACGTACCCTGGACATGCAGGTTAACCTCCCCACCAAATGATACTTTCGATTGGAAAGGCGAGGAAGAACGATCCTAGGGGCGGGAAGTGTCCAGGGAACCTGCTTTGGAAATCATCTTGTATTATGGTGGCCACATTATGATACTTCGTGATGAGTTCTTGCACATCTCTTAGCACATCCGAGTGTTAGGGTAGTGAAGAGGTGTCCAGTAAGGTATTTTGATACATGTCTTCAAGACGCGAGGAGGGCTTAGCGAAATTTAATATTGGCCTTTCGATGAGAGAGCTCATCTGAAGGCCAAAAGGCACTACTGGCGGCATTGGGATTGCAATAATAAAATGGGGTGCTTGCATGCAGGAACGGAGGAGACATTTCAACGGCTGTCGCGAGAGCGGCTTGGCGATGAGCTGGCTGATCCGAGGAGATGTAGCGGCCAGCTCAAAATGCAGGTGAGACCAGACGGTTGGTGATACGCCAGCCTCATTCATTAGGGATATAAATCCAATTTAGAATTGTGCTCAAAGTTCTCTTGCGGATAGGCTGACAAACAAAGCGTGGATCCAGGAGGAATGCGTAGAGATGTGAGGTGGAAGTCTAATGCCGTGGCGGCCAGGCAGATTGTCCAAAATGGAAATATTAGGATGTGAGATATTGACGGTAAGAGCTCCCGAGGATACATCTGATTGATTTTCGGGGAGGGCTGCATCATGGACCACATGCGATCCGCGAATTCAGCAGGGATATCAGCATCTAAAGTCACGACACATTATTCTCGGTGCGAGCGAGGGAGCAAAATTATTACCCGCGGGAAGAGGACCCATTCGCGATAAGGAATGAATGCATTTATCGAGTAGACGCGAAGAGTGTTGAATCCTCCAAGATGTTGTAAAATAGATTTGGGCAAAGCTGAATCCCCATATTTTCATTCAAATTTTCTGGCCAGGGTCGCGAGTTTGTGAAATCAAAGAGGTGATATAGTGTTAAGCCGTATATACTCATCCTTGAAGGCGTTATTTACGTAATGGGTCTGAGAGATTTGTTTATTCTCCGGACTGACAAAGCCATTTAGCATTTTCATTTACTCTTTTGAAAGCCGCGGCTTTTGCCATCATCAAACTTATTGAGGAATTAATGCGCGGATAGAAATCATGAATGACATATGCCATGGGTTGAACCGGGCAAAAATAAAGAAATGGGATCATCCGCAATTAAGGAGGCCATATACCAAGAGAGCATAAAGAGACCTTTGTCTTGATGGATAGATCATGCCAAATGGTGGATATCATTAGTGTGAGGGCTCATGAATTTTTGCCATTGAGAATACCATAGCGAGGGAAAAGATGAAATGAAGCATGAGACAACATAGTCGGATAAGCTTGTGGGTGTTGAAATCCATGGAATGTGGGGCCTAGCGAAGATATGTCTCAATGCGACTCACGAGAACTTCTTCGGATTGAATAGCTGTTTCAAGCTGATGTTTCCATGTCATAGATTTTATTATCCTTCGGCTAGAAGGTGCCGCGTGACTAATCTGAATCTTCTATGAGTCGTGGCACAATGATGATGGCCGGATCTTGAGTAGAAAGAGCTGTAATTGAAGACTAGCAATTTTGTGTAAGCCAATGCTTCTATTTCTCGGCTTACCGCACAAGTTAGTGCAAAACCGTATCTATTTGCTAGTTGACCTTCTAGAAGCGGAGGATATCACGGGGACATCTCCTCGAACTCTGAGATGAAGGTACAGCCAGATTGTAATCATTGTGTAACCCTATATACAAATCTTAGGCGTATTGGAGAATTTATCTTTATCTTTAGAGTTAGACGAAGTTCTACGAATAGTGGCTTATGGTGAACTGGCGGTCTTCCTAGCATTAACATTCTTGTCTTGTTCACCTTTGAAATCACGGTATGTAGTAAGAAAGCGACATGCTTCACGTTGAAAGGTATCTATTTAGAGTTTGAACGAGTGGTGGCAGCTGAATTCCACGATGAAGCGATATCAGAGTGGAATCCATATATTCTTTGGCCTTGATCATAGATTGCTCTACCCGAATCTTGAAGTCGAGCAGCCATTCCGGCCTCACTTACTCATATTGTCCTGAGGAAACATTAATGCATTTTGAGGAGTAGCCAGAGGTTGAAGACTTGCAGGAGGGTCGCTGGAATAGCTGAGGATCACGATCTTATTTGAGAACTTCTTGAGGAGGTATGAATTTTTTGTTGGGCTGAGAGGATGGGACATTTGATGGTAGGACCCCACTGTGGCTGCTTGAGGTGAGTGGGGATGGTTTTCCGCCGGGATGAGTGGCCAGGGGGT
>JAJEKV010000013.1:6080186-6334575 GCA_021234155.1 Isoetes taiwanensis | reverse complement strand
TGTATGCGCCTTGTTCAAATTCCCGTATTACTGAAGCTTATTGCAAAATTTCCTTACGCATAGCACGGTATTGAAGCATGGTACGAGATGCCAGGTACTGTATTCCTACTATTTGAAGCTGATTTTGGCGAAGGTTTTTCATATATAATTAAAAAGAATAAGATTTGACAGATATATATATTATTTCAGTTTGAAGTAATACTTAAGCGAGGAGCTTGGGGAAACGCATTTTGCATGGTCAGAGGATAGTTTTTAGGACTTACATTTCTAGCACAAGGTTTTGAAAAGTTTCCTAGCGGCTGTAATGTGGCAGATCTGGTTTTGAGCCAAGAAATATTTAAGAGCACTACGCTTATTCAGGACCCAGCTTTACAACTGGCATGATTTCACGGCACTTTACAGTTACAGCTACCGCAATTTAAAATGCTGTCCGTTAGACAAGAGATTAGCTTTACTCTAGGAAAATTCTTGCTGCTGCAGCTTGAGATTTATTTTGGAGATTAGATGAGCCAGAATAGATAAAGGCGGGCCCCCTATCAGCCAATTTTTTGTCAAAATAAGGTGGGTTAACTTTCCGCAACCTAGTAGTTGATTCTCATTAGCCCGCAATAAAAATCCACAATGTGAATTAAGCACTTGCTTTTTGCGATCCCCGAGTTGTTGGAGCAGCTCCGGTCTACGCGCTTTCGCTATTTTCTGAAAGATTGATCTTCACCTTGCCTACAGGCTTGTATTTTGGTTCATGCGTGATGAATAAGAGGAACAGCACACGTTTTAAAAATACTTAGTATAGCCATTTTGAGTACGGTGGCAATCATTTAGATTACTGGCCTCCCGCGGTATTTCCAGCCTCTGCCAGCCGTCTGAAGAACAAAGCTTCGGCATTACTGTCATTTCGCATAGAAACTGCGCTGAGCATGGGTTTATATACTGGCGGAGGTATCCAATTCATCGGGAATGCGTAGGTTCCTTTGGTACACCCCTAGAAATCGCCATGGCTAACCAACTTTACAAAAATTGAATCTTTTATGAAAATGCGTTATCAGCTGGGCACCAACCGTTTGAGGCTTTGCTCAGGCCCCATTGATCATATCAATTCATACCAGGCCAGTACTCACAGGCCAGTATCTTGCATATAGCGGTGTTGGGATTATTAGAATTGTGTACTTCCTTTACAGCCATGCGTTTGGGAAGGTAATAAGCCCATAAAATACGTATATTTCCAGGTGCAGAGTCACTATACAAGTCATCTCCATAGCCTTACTTATACCATAGAGTTAGCGGCATAAGTGCATGTCTGAAGTTATTTAAAAGCTATATTACAGACGGCTTATTGGTGAAGACCATTTTTCCGTGAGAGCTGGCCACAACTTTACATTTGGGCGCATGCTGCAGACTACCCACTGGCCCAGCCGTGGCGGGAATGAGCATCAACCCTAACACATAAATGGCCAAAACCCTAACCCTAGAGCCCATTTTTCACAGAAACATCCCAACAATACATGAACCTTCTTTCGCGCTTCGAAGCTACGTTTTGAAGCAGATTATATAGCATAGGCTATACAGCAAACACGAGAAAGCATTATTACGCCTTTGGAGGTGAGGCTACCCAGGCTGCCACCTAGAAGACCCGCTGGAGGACGCCAGAGGAGGGGCCAGAGGAGGGGTTCACCGGGGGCAGTATTTGGATTAGGTTCTTTCGCGAGATCCTCGGAAGTTGGGACTCCGGATAATTAGCATTTAAATGTCTCTAAGTAGAGCCTTCCTAGATACCTGCGTATAGATCTTGAACCCCTAATCAATGAACCCATGTTAAGATGTATATGATTAGGTTTAAGATGTTCTTCTTATTATGATCATATTATGTGGATATGTGATATTGGTTGATCATGTTTGCTCCTCTTGTATTGTGTGGGAAGGTAGGAACCCACAAAGTAGCCATTACTTAGTAATGGCTTCCTAGTTTAGACCCTTTAGTTCTAATGATATCGCGTGGCATGGAACCCCTTGCGGGTGTGTGCAACGGTATGACCGACACGGTCTGCTTGGGGACTAGAGCGTCTACGGAAGGAGAGTCCACTGCTGGCGCAACTCTTTGGGGACCTCATGGCGGGCCTACGCTTATGGCGGTCACTTGAGTGGGCGGGCATGGAGTGCAGGTAATGGTGTATTTTGCCTCTCGAAATTTCTACAGGAGGTAAGCCGAGTCAAAATTTTTGTTATTTTAGAGGTTAATCGGGTAAGAATGTCATTAATGTCGCCCGCGATTCTCCTAGCGGCAAATGGAACCTCTGAGGCAGCAGAGAGGAAGGGAGGTGAGGCAGCCTACTTGCCTCAGATGGGTAGGGAGATGCAGCACCGGGAGGCTGATCTCGTTGGGTGATACCATGAGATTGCATATCCAGGAAGAGCTAAGAGTAAATTACCGAGCGATCCTTATAGCCATCTGCAAAAGTATGCGGGATGTGATGAGGTAATAAGCCATTGTATAACCCATTATACGTCATTATTTATACGGCTGCGATGCAAAATACTTTTTATCATACAGCCAGCCACTGCTTCCTTCGATCTACACTCCCCGAAAAAGGAATTCACGAGCCTTGGTGGGGAGCTCTCATGTTTTGTAGCACTCATATTTTATGCTCTGTTGTATAATATATGGATCTATAGGATGTACTCCCCTTGAGTGAATTCGATGCTCATATTCTTATTAAGTCGGCTGAGAAGCATTGTTTATATACTTAAGAACATTTATAAGGCCATAAAGGGGAAGGGGCGCAAAGACACCTTCATGTCCCCTTCCTTTTCGAGGATACCACCAGGTCGCAAGGATAAAGCGGAAAGGGAAACCCACAGATGCGGTCCGAGAAGGGGCTGGATGGGGAATTTCCTCTGAGTGTATGGCCGGTAGAGTATATTTTGTAAAGGGCGTCCGCACTTTTGACCGCGTCTCACTAAAAAGAATGTGTCATTTGAATGGAGTGTAGAAGCAGAAACCACTTTCGTGATTTTAAAATATACTTTAACCATGACACCAGTTCTTGCATATGCAAATCCTTCATGCCTATATATTGTCGAAGCAGATGCTTCTGATTTTGCAATATCCTATCACAGGAGCGGGATGACCATGAACTACATTTGATTATCTATCACTCTTGGAAGTTCCAAGCTGTAGAAATCAACTATACGATTTATGACAAGGAACTTTTGGCAATAGTTGATTCTTTCAAGGAATGGGGATAATTTCTGGAAGGAGTTGATTATTTCAAGGAATGGGAGATTGAGGGAAGAATCTCATATAAAATTTATATCGATCATCAAATCTAGGGTATAAGCGGGTTGCTTAAAACATGGCTAGGCCCGGTGGCATGTAAGAGTATTCTCCTGGATTGATTTTGTGATCAACTACTACCCTGGATCCCTCCAAGAGGAGCCTGATGCCTTGTCTTTACGCTTGTATCTTGAGCCTAGCCTAGTGGTCCCTCATTTTGATCAATACGGCCGGGCAAGCTGAGTACCATTTCAGTTAAGTATCTTTGGCGCTCGGATTCTGAAGTTTGGCTTTATGCAGTGCATTGCTACATTAACAAATTTGACCAGATTGTTGATGATGTAATTGAACATTACACTTCAGTGAAAGCTACTATGAAACATTGTAAGTTTCCTTTTGTACTCTTTTGTGTTAAACTTGTGACTGAAGATCTTAATTTTAATATTCCTACTATTTAATGATTTGTGAGTTTCTATATAATTAAAAAAGAATAGGTATTGAATATATATTATTTCCGGTTTGAAGTATTACTTAGCGGGGAGCTTAGGTAAGGCATATGAATTCAGAGATAGTTTTGGACTTACTTGGGAAATTTTTCCTAACAAGGTTTGAAAGTTTCCCCAACGCTGTAATGTGGCAAATCTAGTTTTCCGACAAAAAGGCGGCAAAACTTCCCTTGTTCAGACCTTGCTAACATGATTCCTTTTTAGTGCTTATTTAAATCTGTCCATTAGACAAGATTAGCTTTATATAGGGAAAGTTACTGAAATACCCTTAATTGTTGCTAAAATTAGACAGACAGATAGACCGACCCTCAACCAATTTTTTTTGTCAAAAATAAAGATGATTCTTTGCGCCTAGTGGTTGATTATCGTGGCCACAATAAAATCACAATGTCGAATTAGCACCCACTTTTTTTTATCCCAGAGTTGTTGGAGCAGCTCCAGTCTGCTCGCTATTTTACGAAGATTGATCTTCATAGTGCCTACAACCTTATTTGGATTCATAAGGGTGATGAATGGAAGACAACGTTTCATACGCAATATGGCCATTTTGAATTACCACGGTATGCTCATTTTAAGACCCACTAATGCTCCAAGCGATTGTTAGGCCTTATAGCGATGATGAAAGTACCCGAGAGGCATGCTCGACGTATCCTTCATAAGCTTCATGAGCATGGGTTATATGCCGTACGGAAATTATCAATTCATGAGGATCTTTACGTGGAATTCCTTTCAGTACACCTAAATCCGCCATGGCTAACAACACACAAAAAGGGTAATCTTTTACATGAGAAATCACGTTATCGATGGGCACTTTCCAACCGCGTTTGGCTATCGGAGTACCGCATTGATCATTATCAGTTTAAGCCTGAGGCGAATTGCTCCTGAATGGTATCACTCTTTACGATTGTTGGGATTTATTAGGAGGAGGATTTGTCATTTTCGCTGTCGGCGGCGTTTTAGGGGAAAAGGTATCGCCATAAATAAGCCTATTTCCACGATTCGATCCTTTTACTCACCGTCTCTCCGCTTGGCCCCATTTACTTAACCACTTTTATAGGTTAAGCGGCATAGGGTGCATGTCTAAGTTATTCATATAACTTAGACAACCTTGGAGTAAGACCATTTCCGTGGCCTTAGCAGCCGGGCACGCCACCCGCAGACTACTACCTATTGGAGCCCGCGTGGCGGTGAGAGCATCCGAAAGCCTAACCTGCGCCAGCCATAGCGAAACCCTAACCCTAGAAGGCCGTTTTCACGCATCCCACAGCAATCACAGCTCGCGGCACCGAGCTACGGTTTTGAAGGCAGATTATAATAGCATGGGGCACAGCTACGGTAACGGCCCCGGAAATATACCCACATATACAAATTAAAAGGAAACTTCACCGAGCCCGCCTCCGAGATTGCATGGAACACTTTAGGGAATGGAGAGTTCACCTCAGAAGGGCCGGTATTTAAGATTGGGATTCTTTTCGCCGAGATCATCACGGAAGTTGGGACTCGAGATGAATTATATTCGTGGCTCTCAAATGGGGCGGCCACTGTGATCACCACCTCACATTGTAGTCTTGGACCCCTAATCGACGAACCCCATGTTACAGATGTATGCTGATTCAGGTTTTTGGAGTATTCTTCTTATTATGATCATGTTATGTGGATATGTGATATTGAGTTTGATCAAAGTATTTTCCTCTTGTATTTGGGAAGGGGAGCCTGCAAGACCTAAATAGCAAGCCATACAATACTCTAAGATTTAAAACCCTTTAGATTCCTATTATTACATACTTTGCAGCTTTGTGCACCAAGGAACCTTGCGAGGGCTATGGTAACTGACTCGACACGGATAAAGGACTAGAAGCGTCTCTGGAGGAGGAGAGTCCCACTGCTTTGCGCGGCCTCTTTTGAGGACCTCATGGCCCGGGCCTTTCCCAGCTTGGCGGTCACCCAGTGGGCCGGGCATGGAGTACAAGGAGCAATATAAGTGTGGCCTGCCCCTCTCTCAAAGGCTGGGGTGGCGGTCACGAGCTGTTGTTTTGGGGGTTAAGTGAGGGTAAAAGAATCGTGTGTAAGCCACGATTCTCTAGCATTTCCGTCATGGAACCTCTAGGCGGGGAAGGGGAGGTGGAACCCTTCACGCCTCGATGGGTGGGGAGATGCAACACTGGAGGCCGATCTCGTCGGGTGATACCATGAGGATTTGCGCCATCTCCGGGAGGGGCTGGAGGTGTTACGAGGGCCCAGATCTTGAAAGGCCCATGCAGTTGTACTGGGAGGAGGCGGGGATGGAGTGGTCAACCACAGCCATTGTCTATAGCCGACCCAGTCATTGTTATGACTGGAGTGCGCGCTCTATCTTGGCAAGCCTAGCCATGATCCTGCACCTCATGAGTGCGAGCCTTGGGTAGGGAGTCTCATGTTTTATGGCGCCCATGTTTTATCTCCTATTGTATCCTATGGATCTATGGATGTGCTACCCTTAGGGGTAGTTAGATGCTATTATTTATTTGTTGAGTGGCGACATTATTTATGCTTAGTTGTTATAGGGCCATAGGGGGAAAGGAAGCGCCAAGACACCATATATCCCCTTCGCGCCTGGGGATTGCTTACGGGTGTGAGGATAGCTGGAGACACACAGCAGATGCTTGGTCAGAGGTTTGGATGGAGATTTTCTGATGCATGAGGAGATTAAAAAGCAGGGCAGATATACTTCAAAGGAGATGGCCTTACCGGTGCGAAAACTCACTTCGTGATTTTAAAATGCTCGCTAACCATGACACGGTTCTGCATATACACAAATCCCTTCACATGCCTATATATATTGTAGGCGGATGCTTGATTTTACCAATAATATCTATCGCAGGCGGGGATGACCATGAACTACATTTGATTATCATATGCATGGCTACGGAGGTTCCCCGAGAACGTAGAGAATCGACTATACGATTTATGACAAGGAACTTTTGGCAATGATTGGATTCTTTTCAAGGAATGGGGATAATTTGCGGAAGGAGTTGATTATTTCAAGAAGATAGGAGATTCAGCGAGGAAGAATCTTAGCAGCAGAGCTAGCAATATGGGTCGTCGAAAGAATCTGAGAACATTTTGGTATGTAGTGCACCGGCTACCGCCAGCTACGGCCCGATTAGCATAACAAAGTATTCTCCTAAGTCGATTTTTGTGATCACAGCTGCACCACCCAACAACGGATGCACTCAGAAGGAACTGATGCTTGACGATAACACTAGCGGCATCTTGAAGGCTACTGGCTACAGTGGTCCTCTCTGTTTCGGTGTGAAGGACATTTGGTTTCCTTTGCGACTGGAGTTCATTTGTCTTTAACATGATTATGAAGGATTTGGCACATGGGTGCGCGTGCTACATTAACAAATTTGACAGTTGTTGATGATGTAATTCAGAACTTAATTACGCTGATTAAAGCTACTATGAAACATTGTAAAGTTTCCTTTTGTACTCTTTTGTGTTAAACTTGTAATTTGAGATCTTAATTTTAAGATTTATCGACTTTAAATTTCCCTACTATTTGTGATTTGTGAGGTTTCTATATAATTAAAAAAGAAGAATAGGTATTGAATATATAGTATTTCGGTTTTGAGTATTGCTTAGCAGGGGAGCTTAGAAGTACGCATTTATGAATTAGAATAGTTTAGGACTTGGGGGAGATTTTTTTCCTGTTTCAGGTTTGAAAGTTTACTGGCGGTACGTATTAATACAACTGGAAGTCTGGTTTTCGGAGCAAAGAAGAACGACAGAAGAACTTCCGCTGGAGACAGCACTACAACATGATTCCTTTTGAGTGCTTATTTAATCATCCATTAGACAAAGACCAACTTTATATAGGGAGAAATTCTTTGAAGTACTTGCGCTTGGTATTTTAACTAAGGAGATTGAATTGAATGGAGCAGGATAAATGAACCTCGGCTCCAGTTTTTTTGTCCAAAAATAAAGATGATTTAACTGGCCTGAGTGGTTGGTTGCTCAAGGCTAAGCCCCAAATAAGAAATCTTGTCTAGCCGGTGCTTTCCCACTTTTTTACGATCCACGAGGTTGTTTGGAGGCTGACTCAGGTAAAAGCTTTCGCATTTTATTTCTGAGAAGATTGATCTTCATAATTTATACGACGCTATTTGGATTCATGGGTGATGAATGGAGAGAACTTAGCATTTCATCACTTAATACTGGCCATTTTAGTACTGATATCATTTAGACCCACTAATGCTCCAAGCGGTGTTTAGGCATGACCGTGATTGCTTCGAAGAACTGCTGAGAGCATGCTTTCCGGCGTATCCTTCATAAGCTTCATGAGCATGGGTTATATGCCAAAAGCGGAAGTGTCAATTCGCCGAGGATCTTTACGTAGGTTCTTTGTTACACCCTAAATCATATAGAAATAACGCCAACACCCAAAGGAATTGAATCTTTTATGTCGTTATCCAATATAGGCACCATGGTTGGGAGCTTCATCGGAATTACCCATTGATCCATGCTCCAATTCCTTACGGACCGTTACTCACAGGCCAGGTATCACTCTTGGTGCTTGGGATTGTGGGAGGTGTCCTTCCCTTTTGTGTGGCGTTTGAGGAAAATATAAGCCATAAATAAAGTACCTGTTTCCGAGGGTCCGTCACTATCTGATCTATCTCCATAGCCTTATATACACCATAGGATTCGCTGGCATAGAGGTGCATGTCTAAGTTATTCATATAACTTAGACAATAGGTAAGACCATTTCCGCACGTGAAGCGCCTTAACTTATTGGGCACCCGCCACTGCGAACCTACTAATGGAGCCACGTGTGAATGACATCAGCCTAACCTATAAATGGCAAACCTAACCTAGGACATTTTCACGAGAAAACCAACAATGCAGCCAGGAGCCTTCTTTGGCGCTTGAAACTACATTTTTGAGCGGTGCTAATAGCATAGGTTAGCCGCGGCTTCCCAGCGGAAGCGTGTACCGCGCCTTTGGAGTAAAACTTCCTTAATGCCTCGAGACCAAAGCCAGGACCTGCCAGGGAATGAGGAGGAATTTCATAGGGAATTATTTTTGGATTAGGGTTGGCTGGGATCTCATGGAAGTTGGGACTCGGTGAAGATGCTCATTTTAGTATCGCATCGTGAGCCTTCCTAGATACCCTCAAGTATAGATCTTGAACCTAATCAATAGACCCATATTTAGATGTAACATGATTAGGGTTTTAGGAATGTTCTTCTTATTATGATCTATGTTATGTGGATATGTGATGTTGGTTGGTCATGTTTGCTCCTCTATGCGTAAATTTGGGAAGGGGGTAGAGACCTAGTAGCCACTACACTTAGTAGCATGCTCCCTGGTTTAGACCACGCTTTAGTTCCTATTGACCATGCGGCTGCATTGCGCTAAGGAACCACTTTAGGACCTTGATGTATTCGGCGCTGGAATAGCTGGGGACTAGAGATGCGGAGGAGGAGTCCTGCTTTGAGAGCAACCTCACCCCAGGACCTCGCATAGCCCGAGGCCTAAGCTTATAGTAAGTCACTTGAGAGTAAAGTGGGCATGGAGTCACAGGAGCAATGTTAATAGCCACAGCACTCTCAAGAGGCTACCCAGGAGTAGCCCCAGTGCAGTATTGTTTTGGGGGTTAAATTAGGGTAAGAATGGGTATTGTATCGCCCGCGATTTACTCCTGCCTTCCGTGGAACCTCTGAAGTAGCCGGGGAAAGAAGTGGAACCGCCCTACTGCCTCGATGGGCCAGGGGTAACTGGAAGCGATCTCGATAAGGTGATACCATGAATTGCATATCCAGAGAGCTTCAAGAGTAAAATGCGAGAGCCGATGCTGGCCGCATGCACGCAAAGTAATATACCACGAGGAGAAGCCGGAGATGAGTAGTCAACCTAGCCCAATTGTCTATGGCACGACCCGATCCGTACATTTATGACACCGATGCTGCTCTACATCTTTGTAAGCCTTTAATACGCATCGATTACTGCTGTCCCCAGCAATGCAGGCAGCTTAGGTGGTGGGAGCTCTCTCATATTTTATAGCATATATTTTATCTCTATTACAATACATGCAGTAATGGATCTATATGGATAGCCACTGCTGCCGGGGTAGATTCAATCTCATATTATTTATTAAATCTTTTGACATTATTTACAGCCTTCGCGTTGTTATAGGAAGGCCATGCCAGGGGGAAGAAGGGGTAGAGACGCATTTCGTGAAATACCTTCACGCTTTTAGGGATACTGCACGAAAGGTGTAGGGATAGCGGGGAGGGCCCACGCGCAGATGCTGATTCCGAAGGGCTACGGATGAGAATTTTCCTCTTTAGTGTATAGTGAGCTGCGTATGTTTGTAAAGGCGTCACACTTTGACACGTCTCACTAAAAAGAATGTGTCATTTGAATGGAGTGTAGAAGCAGAAACCACTTTCGTGATTTTAAAATAACAACACGCGCCCTTGAGTTTCATATACGAATCAACTACGTACCCACCGCCTGTTAGCCGAAGCGGTGCTTACGATTTTGCAATATCCATCCGCAGGGGCCAGGATGACCATGAACTACATTTGATTATCTATCACTCTTGGAAGTTCCAAGCTGTAGAAATCAACTATACGATTTATGACAAGGAACTTTTGGCAATAGTTGATTCTTTCAAGGAATGGGGATAATTTCTGGAAGGAGTTGATTATTTCAAGGAATGGGGAGATTAGGGAAGAATCTCGCCCATAAGCTACTCATAGATCGTCAGAATCTGGAACACGTTTTTTGGTATGGCAGGTTGGCAAAGGCGCACGTGGCTGGAAGCCAGGTGGCATACTTAAGTATTCTCCTGGATTGATTTTGTGATCAACTACTACCCTGGATCCCTCCAAGAGGAGCGGTCTGTCTTCACGCTTGTATCTTCAGGCCTAGCCCTGGTGGTCCCTCATTTTGATCGGCAATCACAAGTTATTCCTGGGGGCACGATAGAAACTGCAACCCCATGGCCACCACTTTGTTCGAGAGGACACATGATACATCTTTGTTAGAGTTTGTTCGGTCATCTCTCCCTCGATCCCTGCGACAAGAGATGTATTTTACATATTGGCTTAAGCGTATCTCTCACTCCAGCCGAATCGATTGGACCACGCGGTTTGCAATATAAACTAGGTGGTGCTTCACCAGGCTTCCAGGATTCTTGAGGGCTTGCCATGACTTGCCTTACCCGAGGAGCACTTTGGATTAGCCCAAGACTCTTGAACTTATTAGGCGAGAATATTAGTGGCTTTGGAAGGCTACCGTGCAGCCGAAGTTTTTCATTGATCTATGATACACCGCTATAGGCGAAGGTTTGGAGACATCTTATAGCGAGTGCTTCTTCCATCACGTACTGCAGCATGTTACTGGAATGATGGACCTTAGGAAGGAAATATTTACGTGGATTTTTATTCTATGAATTTACCCACTCTCTCAAAGCCATGATGCCATCATGGCCATTGTTGATTGCTTCTTTAAGATGACTCATTTTATTCCTTCACTGTCACCATCAACAGTAAGGGAAGCACTAATCTTTTACTTCGTGATCAGACTTCATGAATTTCCATATCGCCAGTGATTGTGGACCTTCTCACGATTTACAATGCGGTGGTTTTGGAAGAGCTTTTGGGCTATTGCACATATGGAGTTGGCTTTCGTTGAAACTTTTCTGCATAATCATCCGGAGAGAGAAGTATGAAAGTAAGAGGAAGGGCGAATTACTTTTAAAATTCAGGACTCGCAAACAACATTTTGAGATTGGCTTTTATGGAGTTACAAGCAAGATGATTGTAGTCTAAAATTCGAGTTCACCACAAGTTTAGCCCTCTTAACAAGACATGCTTCCGCCTGCTGACGGGGCTTCAGTTCTTTTAGAGCTACGGGGATACATTAGAATACTCTTGGTATCCTTGAGGTAACTGGCTATGTCCCGTCACACCCAGCTGGAGTGTTGAATCACCGACTTTAGAAGCTCCAGGCTATTCAATGAATTTTCGCGTACATACTATGCGGGAAGGCTCCGAGATGTTACATTGACATTGTGGCCGGATTTTGCCGCATCATGAGGGGAGGCTCTTACATGTTTCCTCTTGGTAGCCTTAACCAGCTTCCATATAAAATTTTCCACACAAACAAAAGCAGGCTTTAAGCAGCCTTGAAAGTATCCAGAAATGCATGGCTTTCCAGTCCCGTGATATTTGTAATTCTGCTCTCCCCACTCCCTCGACTATTACGCATTTTATATCCCAGTATTTCCTTATTTTGATGTGGAGTTGCTGGCCTAATCCTTTCGCGTTAAATTTCCATGCCATTTCTACCAGTGGAAATTCATGATCACGAGGAATTTGAAGTTCAAGAAATTTTGGACTCCAAGTTTCTGCAACATCGTCTTTATTATTTGGTCGATTGGGAAGGATATTCTCCAAGTGAAAGAACCTGGAAACTTGACTTGCCAAGAATCTATCTAACGGTCCTGAGAAAGTTTTAGAGTTTCATCGACGTTATCCAGATAAGCCAAGTTTGAGTCCTTCGGCTCTGCTCCACAACCTTATTATCATCATCAGAGGGGATGGTATGACCATCCTACAAGTCTTATACTCATATCTATAAAGACAATCATCACATGGATACAAAAGAATAGTTGCATGAGGCAATATTCGAGCTTATAACTCTTTAATTACCAAGCCTTTTTGTACTTTTGCCAGCCTTTAAGTTTTGGTATTAGGATCCTAGATTCCACCCGTCCATAAGCATTCCAAGACTCCCGAGGAGTCAGTAGGCTATATACTTGGCTTCCAAATGCTGAGGAGTCTCGTAAAAATCACAGCTAATTAGGGAATTTTACAACTTTTGGCCCAGCGTTTAAAGCACTTTAAGTCTTTGTGGCGAGAACTGCATGAGACGTCGAAGCCCGTCACACCTTCTCCCTCCTTTTCCACAGAAGCGCGAAAGCACTTCGAGGGTCCGGTGTTTCAAGCGGTGATGATGGAGGCATGGGTATGAGATGATTTTCCACGGCTTGTCAGTGCATTTTGGTCGAGAGGTGAAGCCCCGCGAGGAAGAAACTTGGCGGGTTGAGAGAAAATAATATCCGCGGATGAGATTAGGATTACATTTTGGACAAAGAAATGAGCAAGGAAGAATCACATATTGTGCAAGAGGAAACGTCTTTAAAGAGGAGGATTTGGAGACACTCTGTAGAAAAATCATACAAAATTGTCACAACAAAGTAGAAGGCAATACGGCCAGTACACATGGCTGGTTTTGAGAAAATTGCGCAGATCAGTAGCACTTTGAGGGAACGCAAGAAGTAAAGAGGCTGAGAAAGGGTGCTGGCACGTGCGTGCCAAAGGAATACCCGACTTGATAAGGCCAGAGAGGTAAAGCTGAGGAGGTAGGATGTTTGCCTGGCGTATTTAGAAGCAGAAATGAAATACAAAGCCAAAAGAGGTGGCAATTTGGAATCAAATAAGATGGAGTGCAATATGATAGAAAACATAAAAACCACCCCAGAGAGAATGCTGATTTTTAAAGGAGATTTGGGAAAATTAAGTGTTACTTATCACCCAAAGGAATGCTGGAGGTAGGGAGGTGAGGAGCTGGTGAGAGGAAGAGCCTCTAGAATTCACTGATGATGTTGAAAAGAAGAGAATTTGAGAAACCTTGGAGTTTTGAAAAGGCGAGATACACACCCAAATGATTTGGCTACTAAAACTGGGGAGGGAGTTCAAGCTTAATCCCAGAGAGCATGGAGTTAGGCTGAGAAATTAAAAAATTTAAGGCTAGGAAACATCCCGAATGGAAACAACCGCAGAAGAACCAAGTACAAAAGCAATGAACCCTACAATACGGTAATGGCGGGTCAAATGATATAACTCAAACGAGGAGTTAAAGTTCGAAGAAGAGCAGAGGGCTTACTTTGCACATTTCACTGCACGCTACGCTGATTTTGTGGAAGCGAAGGAAATGGATACTCCTGCATGACATTTAGCGCATCTCTTATTATCCCGAAAAGGATAAGTTGTTAATTGCAAGATCCATTTTATACATGTTGACATGTGATGCGGAATTCAGAAGGCTTACAGTTAAGTTTCGCCTTTAGTTATACGCCGGTATCCTTGCAGCTTGTTGTTCATTGGAGGATAATGTATTCATGGTTTTGCCTGAAGTGCCCGGGAAAGTGTATTTGGCGAGCTGAACAGCCATGTGCGGGTGCTTCAAATAGTACACCAAAAAGGATGTATTATCCATCCCCTACCTGGGGCCAAGGAGTCTCTGCCCAGCCAGGGGTTCAAGAAGGAACAAATGAGTGCGCTTTATTTAGAAAGGTACTACACTGCACCAAAGTCACTATGAGATGCAGTCAATTTGGCAGGCTGAGATTTGAATACAACGTGAACCCACTGCTACTACGATCCAAGAAGTACATCCCAGAAACTTCTAGAAACCACGGCGCGATTGTAAAACCACGGCGCGTTGTGGGAAAAACTAGCGGACCCACGATTGTACACAGCTGAAACACCACAAGGAAGTTGAGGGAGTAATTCAAAGCCAGTTCAGGGAGCAACCACAGGTGGATATTTGCTTGAGAGGAGAGGAAGCGGGAGGAGGAAGGGCAAGAGGGGTAAGGCGGAGGATAGCAAAGATTATTGAGCTTACCAAGAAGAGAGAACAAAGTAGCTAATACTTCAAGATCACGACGGTCCCCTCTAAATCTCTGACACCACACACCTATGAAATTATTGTTCACAAAGAAGGAAATGGGGAATGAGGGCCCTCCGGGGTTCCTGGGTGGCACGATCTTCCCAGCAAAGCAAATTAACGCCAACAACCTTTTGGAAAGGTGGCATTCTTTGGCAAAGCCGCGACTTGAATTGTTTAACTTAAACGATACAGATATTATTGATTTTTTCTTTTTATTTACCTTCTTTTGTGGCAGAGGATTACCCAGTTGTTCAATGGAGATTAGGAAGGGAATCCTAGCATTGATGCTGAGAAAGGAGTTTCTACACATTAAACCCATTTCATTTTCAAATCTTCATCACTATTTATTTCAAATACAGCCTTAGTAATTCATAGCATTTGTGGCGAATTCATTAGGGATGTTCTGGCGTCCTTCGTATTATTGATTTTGGCGGCGGCAAAAGATAAACTCTATTGACAGATTTACGTATGGTGTGTTGGTAAAACATTTAGTGCAAATGAACACACATATGGCGGGAAAGCCCGAGGTTGTGACAATGACATACACTACTGCTGGAAAAAAGTATTATTGAACCGAGAGCGGTGTTAAAGACTTTGTTACACATAAGTATTTGTGTTGGTATATAGTCATCAATGCAACTCTCTAATGTGGAAGAAGATGTCTTTTTACTTAGAGTACTATGTCAGTGATTTGAGGAATGAGGATTTTCAGTTTTGTATGGGGGCGAGGGAAAATGTGTCAACGGAACGTTTTCCGCCACTTAACAAACACATTTTGTCGAATGTGACCAGAGCAAAGCGGGAAAATAACATATGGGGTCATGCCAGATTCAAGGTAGACTTGGCTTCTGGCTTGATGATTCGGTACCAGTCTTTACCTTACTTGATCCACGAAATTTACGCTGGTACGCATTCAAGGATGGATGTCGCATGATGAAGTGCTAGCGGTGCTCTTTAAAGATGGAAGGAAATGCTTTGCGGGGGGCCAAGGCTGAGGAAAAAATGAAGTTACTTGGTAGAAGAACACACCGCGGGGATGAAAGCGTGCACTAAGAGCTGAGATAGAGGTCCCTTGAAGCTATGCTTGGAAAGACTTTACGGAAAACAATTCGCGATTAGCGAGGTTTGTGAATGAGATTGGAAGTTTATGAGTGATGAACTTTGTCATTTCCTCCATTCTTGTGATTAAGCACGAGACGTTTTACTTGATTATTGGCACGGTTGTCGTTTTATTTTAGGCCAGAGGAATCCACAAAGCTTTTAAAGTATACCGTCTTTGTCTTAGTTTAAAAGTGTTTTAGCTTCCATATTGTACGCCAACAACAGTTCCCGATGCAGGAGAGGAAAACTTTATACATGGTTTTTGCTATATTATTTGCTATCTACTTCAATCTTGTTGCAAGGGATCATAAAACTTATCAGGTGGCTTAAAAAAATTTACTGCAGAGTTGCTAAAGTCTAGTATGAGTCTTAATAAGAATCGCACGCCTTCTTACATCATAGGTAACCCGATTTACTACTAAATATATAGTTATACTTATGCTTGAGAAAGTGTAATGTCATCCAAGTACTTCTTATCATCTGATTCAAGAGTCTGATCATATTATTCAGCTTCATATATATTTGTTTAAAGCTGAAATTTGTTTTGTGCATGGTGCTGCCATTGTGTTTTCACGTTACTTACCACTTTCTACCTACAAAGCCTTCTTTGAAATAATTCAAAAGTGCTTGAAGGTGTTTGAAACTAATTAAAGAGCTAGAAATCTTGGCCCACATTCAAAAGCCGAGGAATCACAGATGGTGCATTACAAGGAGATTCTGGAAGCCTATGGCTATGTTTGATAGATGAATAGGAAATAATAACATTTGATAGGAAGAGCAAAAAGAAAACTTTTTGATAGGAACAAAAACTTTTGATGAACCAAAAGGAAAGCATATAAAACTAAGATTTTTTTGCACAAGAAAAGGCCACATAGGGGCCTTACGATTGTCTTACGAGATATAAACAAAATTTTTTACAAAAAAGGCCCACCAGAGGCCGATTAATGTGAGGTGTCTTTTAGGAGGTGGAGTGTCTTGGGGGTGTCTTGGGGGCTTTGGGGCTTCTTGGTTGGACTAGACTCCTCCACACACATTCTCCCTCAATTCCCGCCTCCTGCTGCCTTTTGAGGTAGAGCTCTTGCAGCTACTTGACTACTCGAAAGATCGAGGCAAACAGCTGCCTTTCGCCACGCCTCTTCCTCAAAGCCTCTTCATGGCAATAAAGCATATTTTGCATGCTTCATCCCTCCTCTTCCTCGAGATTCTCCTCTCTTCTTCTTGAGAATTCTCCACTTCTCACTCCACTTCTGCTTTCGACCTTGTAAAGCAAAAGCATCAGTAATTTAGAACAAAGAGAAAACTAGGAAACAAAAGAAAAAGGTACCAGGGAAGCAAAGAATACAGCTAACACAACTGCACTCACCGATTATTTACGAGAAATGTTTTTGTTTTTGCGAGAATCTCAGGCGAAGCAGCTCACGAAAAATGGCGTTCTTTAGCCAGTGATGCGGGCAGCATCAAAAAGCATCTTCGGGGCTGCCAAGCACGTAACCGGTGCTTGATTTCATTTGCACATGCGAGAGCCATTCTGAAAAGAGTTTGGAGCGAATCGCAGATTCTCGAGGAAGCGTAAGAAAACCAAATCTATGATTAGGGGCCTGAGTGCTTAAATCTATGCTTAAAGTGGCGTGATTATCACCAAAACCTCCACCCACAGCGCGGAGAACAATTGGAGTGCGTAGCAGGGCTTAAATATTTGATGCGACCATTGGAATTGACACATGTCACATCGAGAAATGCCTTGACAATATAATTTTGCAGAATGTTGGGATAGTGATGGTACCAAAATAAATGGTATGCAAATCTGTTCTTAAACGAAAGCAATTCCAGCTTCATTTTAGGAAATGCGTGTCCATACACCGCTGCTTATTGCATCCTCACTATCTTCTTTTTTATTTTTGGGAGCATGTTGGGTTAAGGTGCGAGGAGCCTTGTAGCATCTTACGCGCATCTTTGGCGTTCCCCTTCCCGGCTGCCAAGCTCCTCCTGCGGGGCAGCGGCGAAATTTGTGTGGCCGATAGTACCAAGAATTTGAAGTGCGGTGATATCATGCTCTCACGACTTTTGCTATAAGTTTTTTGCTATACATTTTAAGCCGAGAATGGCGCATTAAATTCTTGCGCCCGGTAAATGTTGATCTTGAGTGGGATCATATGGTAGTAAATTGCAACAAAATCGAGGAGGGTTCTCTTGCTAAAAACTAAATCTAATTATTTTATTTGGGATTCAAGCTCCTCTTGCTTTTGGAGTGTTCTTGGAAGGAAGGTAGAAGTTTTGTACCATTTTATCACCAAAGCGTACGTAAAAGATCCATCCGCAGTTTGATTATCCTCATGTCTTTCACTAGTTTCATCCTTGCTTCAATGGCCTGTTTTCCCACTTTTAACTATTTTTGGGAAGCTCTTTTTGGATTATTGTTGGGGCTAGAAATAAAGGATTCTCGCCCGATGCGTGACAATAGTGCTTCTATAGTTAATGAAGGATTGTGGCTTCCTTCACTCTAGTATGAACTTTCTCTATTTATCCTCTAAAATTTATGCAATGGGATGATCCTTACTCCCTTTTAACGAGGGTAGAAGCGGAAAAACTTTTTACATGTTTGGAAGAGGAGAGGGAAAGCGTGCTCACTCCGATTCTCTAGGTACACACAGAGTATTCTAGAGGCATCATGTAAATGTTTATTTGCCCAGCCGCTTTTCTCCCATTTGCAAATAAGCCTGTTATACGTTTTAACGGTAGGATTTCCTCCATTTCTTGGAATAAGCCCATTCTTGAATTCATTTGTTTTTATTTTGAGTTAATGGGAGAAACAGCAGTATGCTTGGATAGAGCTATTAGGAAATACTTCTTTAAATACTATTTAAGCGGTGTTTGGTGATTGGTCCTGAATTTTTCACATGTCGAGGATTCAAAGCGGTACATGTCTGTTCATGTTAGCTTGCGTGATCTGCGGATACTTGGGAAATGTCATATGAGTGCAGCCTTTGTCTTATGGTTGTAGATAGTGTCATCGGCATCATACAAAAGAAACTTCGAGAACATGACGCAGGGGACTGTCCGATATTGATTTTGGTTATAAATGCGAAGATGCATCTTTTGAGGTACGTGAATGCTCGATGCAATGTAGTCATAAAGATTCAAATCTACATTAGCAGAGACACGCTTCTACGCTCTAAAATTTGCGATTGTCTTTGAAGCGAGTCTCAATAAACATTTAGTCTCAAATATTGCTTTAGAGGCAGCGGTTGAAAGGTGATTTGACAGCCGCGCTATGCGGCGCAGCATAACGCACAATCCCCATTACTTCCTGCAACAACATTGCCACGTGATTCTTGAGTGCTTGAGCGCGGCGGCCAGCGGAATGGGAGGCTCCCGGGGAGAGCTACAGTTTTTGTATATCTTATTCATACTAGCTTACATCATCTGTAGAACTTACTTAGAGTCATGTGGTACCTTGCCCTATAAAACACGTAGATAGTATCATCGGCATCATGCAAAATGGGGAGAATATTGCAAGCCATTTTCTACTGCACTAGTATTAAACAATGTGTTGATTCATTTGCCTCTAGGTAGTATATTTTCCATAGTAATGTTATATTGGTTTTAAAAGAGCTTTTGCGTCACAGAGGAGGTGCATTTTGTTGGGGAATTTGTTGGAATAGAAAGTGTTAGGTTTTCATAAATCCATCGCTTCAAAGCTAAATAAGCGATCAATAGGTTTTAGTTACTTTTACTCTACGGGGCATTCCTCCTCCCCTTCCTCATGTGATTTTGAGGACCGCATATAGAAAGATGCATTTACACTAAAAGCTATAGGTTGCAGTTCTTGATTTGGATCCAATTTCATCCATGCGCACTTTATTTTCACGCCGATTACATCTGATTTGGAATTCATGGGCACATTACTGAAAATCCAGAGTTTCTTTGTGAAAAGTGTTTATAGAGCCGTTTTCGAGTCATCGAGGAAGGGGTAGCCAGAACTTCTAGGTGAATATTTGTTTCAAGGACTTTTGGTGCGAGCTTTTGCTTTTTGCAAGAGTCTGGCCGGGTGTAAATCCACATATAAAAGCCACTTTGCCCTTTTTCTCCACGGCATTTTCTTCCGTAGCCTATAATGGCCTACTCGTTTTTGTTCTTCTAAATGCTTGAGAGAAAATCTTTGCTTGAGGCAATAATGCTGACCCCTAGCGTCTTTGTGAGAGCGTTTTTAGATTTAGGGAGTGCATATCCAATTACGAAGGTTTTCAAAATCATGTGGCAGCTATATGTTCCATGCACATGGAGACCTACATAGAAATTAGTATTAGTAAAAATGAGTCCAATATCACAGGGGAAGTCACATATTTACATTTTGTAAGCGGTGAAATTGAAAGCTAGAAGTGTGGAAATTGAAAGCCAGAAGTGAATATGGCATAGGAACAAAGCACACCTAAGGTATGCATATTAAATACCTCTTTGGGACTGTATGATGTTTACTGCATCTTGCATTTGAAGTACTTGGCGGAGGAGATTTTGGCAAACGGCACACTTTAGTAAATTGTCATGCTCTTTTTAGGCAATAGTCTTCACTTTAGTGCATAAGATTTATAAATTAGTGGGGCAATGTTTCCGGCTACTAGATTTGTGCAATTTGGCAATGCGTGATGTGAAATTACATATTTTACATAAGTCAGATCACAGCAGCTCTATATAATTCCTTTGCAGGTTTACGGCCGGAAGGACCATTTGTCACTACTAGGGAGAGCTTTTTGCTCATTGTTTTACATCATCACGGCGCAAAGCGCGGCGGGTTGTTGACATCATTTGATGGATTTCCAGCTGTTGTGTTTCTATTGAAGTCATGGAAAAGCAGTTGTAAGATCCTTTTCTGACTGTTTACCTTAGTAAAGGAGAGGTTTATGCTATTTAGCCCAGGTTTTCTGAGGTTTTCCCGGAGCAAGATGAAAGAATCGAGATGGAATGAGAGAAAGAGGTTACAAGCGCGCTGGCACGGATAATAGCCAGCGATTTGGCCTTTGGAGGTAAAATTTTGTGGAAAGCTATGATAATTTGCTTTAGTAGCTTTTGGTGTGAGAGAATCCAGTGAAGATTGAGGATGATGGATTAAAAGTCGAAGCCACGCTGGGTAGCCATGAGAGAAGGTTGCGGGTCCCACAATTGTCATTAATGATATCCTCTGAGAGTCTGCAGGGCGCGTATTTAAAGCGAGAGGCCGAGTAGTGGGAGGCAAAGGAAAGCTTAGCAAAAAATAAGCTAGAAGCTTTTGTTTTCTCATACATGCACATGATTTTATAGATTTGTTACGTGAATCGCTAATATTGTTTATAAATTTAATGCATAAGTAATATATAATGGTTTTAAATTCTCTAACTCTAGCGATCTTGCTCTCATTTATGAACTTGAGGCATGTGATTCCACACTCCTCTTTTACTTGATTTTGATTTGTCGTGCAAGATAGATTTGATTATGCGAGAGTTTATTTTCTCTTTATACGCCTACGAGTTATTGAAATTGGATCACATTTTACCTATTTGTACATGAGTGGGAAGGATAGATCAATGAGCTATTTGCTTTTAAAGTTTACTATGGGAATGGACTTGAAGCGATTCCTGATGGGCAATTTTACGTGCTTGACTAAGCGGAGGCTTCGCATATCTTGATTGGTAAAGTCAAGGCATAAGAAGATAAACAGAGTTTGAGTTTATAAATCCATGCTTGTAATGTAACTTAAGAACCCCACAACGCCGCCTATTTAGGTACATGATTATTACATTTACTATAATGCAAAATTGATCCGGAATTTTAATATGATTACTGGCTTTTGTTAAGTGGATTTGAACTCCACTTATAGACATGCATCTCAACAATCTCAACATAGGTAACCCTGTGGCAGGCTAAGGAGGAGGAGGCCTGCACTGTGGCGGTTTGGGATGAAAAGCATCTGTATTACATGCAAAATATATTCAAATCTATTATGATTCTAGCAGCTTTCTACTGATGGACTGCGAACTCCAGCGCCAAAGCGTATCACACAAATAATATCTCAAAGTAAATCTGCGGAGAGGGTAAATGCTAGACTTCTTGATACTTGAGCTTTCCCGATGCCAGAATATTGATTGTGTAATATTATTGTGGTAGTAGTAGTAGGAATCTTACACCGCAAAAGAGTAGCGTCCCCGATTGTCATCCAAAACAAAAGATATGTTATCTTGCCATACTTTTACACTTTAAGATGGATTTTATAGCCTTACGATACAGAACATTTATACAGCAACAAATCCACAAAATTGCTTTAAATTCTCCAGCTATATCTTAGCAGCTTAGCCCAGGTACACACATTGCCTGAAAGAAGATGTAGGATTCTTACATAGAAACTGTACTATTAGGGAATGTCACAATGAAGCTTTATTCGACCAACAATACACAATTTTACAGTAGGAATTGAAGCATCGAGCTATATAGGCATGGAAGCTACTTGGACCTTCCTCAAACCCCGAATGTTATGCAGCAAAATTAGATTAACACATACGAAGCCGCAGGAGTTTGGAGGCCTAATTTTGGAGGAAAGAAATGTCTAAACCGAGCCGAGGACACATGGCCCAGGAGCTAGGGGCAGTGGGTGTAGGGGGATTTGAGAATATGCACTAGCCTACGGCTTACCCCAACAAAAAGCGACTTCATGTTTTGACTGCGAGGGAATTCCCAGGAGGCGTGGCAGGTGGTTGTGCCATTGGAAGCCAGCTGTCAGGAGTGTTGGGACTTGGGGATGGCAGTGCAAGCCACCCCAGACATATCCCGAAGATGCTGATATTGTGCGGGAGGGTGATTTAAATGGGAAGCGGTGGCCCACATGCAGTTTCCATGTTGTTACACTTTGGAGTATGGCTCTTGAAAGGACAGAAAATTGCCATTGGTGCCGCGTGTTAGTATGAGAAGGATGAACACGAGGCATGCGGAAGGCATTCAAGGCGATGATGGAGATGCACCACCAAGCGAGGGCAATAATGGAGGAAGGGTTGGTTGCACAAAAGCTAAACTGGCGTGAAATTCACAAATCACGCACCTATTCACGATCTTGAGAAGGATCAGGCCAAGGATGCGGCTGCAATAGAGCTTTGGAAGGATAGAAGTTAATAAATTTTGTTGTTCAAGTAGGGAAGGTTTCGTGCCACATTTCCAGCTTACCTCCTCCGGCTCCTTGGACCTATACATAGGAAGGTTAAAGTTACTTGGGAAATGACTTTACGATCACAGTACATTGCGAAATATAATAACTGCTCAACACGCATTGTAGGGAGATTGTCTAGATGAATTTGAAGCCAACTTGTTGAGATATTCTAACATGTTGGGTAAAAGAAGTTTCACTCCGAAGTATATACATGCGAGAGGGCGCTTTGGAATAGGAAGGGCATAACCCGCACAGTGAAGACATTGTTTTGTGATGGGGAAGGCTTGGTTTTAAGGCTTGAGCATAGGTCACATGGCAGCGATTAGTGATTATGGAAAGCTTCTACTGAGGATTTTCTGCCAGTACCAACATTGTTGTTACATTGGTATAGATCTGAGTCGCTGGCGTGTAGGGGACGTAGTATGCGGAGGCACATGTGTTTTGCACATTTATATTCATGGCCGCACCATAAGAGCGCGGCGGGGAAGAGCTACAGCAACCTATAAGCCGCCCAATGAGCTTCACATCGGCCAGAAGCGAGATGTCCCTAGAGTTCTTTGGGGCCGAGGTTCTTCATGATGTGAATCCATTGGAATTCATGGACATAACCTCTATTTTGCGCCAAAAAATATTTTTTGTATTTGCATATGAACTTCGGTATATCATTTAACATTTTGTTTTGAACCGTAGTATGTGTGCACTTTAAAAGAGATTTGTTTACTATCATATGTGTCTATTGCATCTACGCATGTTTGCGTACGGATGCATTGCGCATTTCATGACATGAAACACGCAGCTAACACGCATAGAGAGTGCCCGGCTACTTGCGGCATCCACACGACTAATTACTTTTACACGTCGCTGCGTTGGTTATTAATATATATACAAATGTGTGCCTTCGTCAGGTGCTGGAGCAACAAATGAAAGCAGAAAGAATTACGCTAATTGGTTAAGTGCCAAAATTACATTGTTATTGGTGGCCGCCAGATTTTTTCATGGGTCTCTGTGAAATTTGTACATATGCATTGCCTTCTATTTTGTCCATATCAATTTAGGATATCTTACCGCATGGTGCTGGGGGCTTTAGAGGGTTTTAGTGAGCAACATGTGCTTTGGGAGATTTACCAGAGGGAATTGATGAAAATACAGGTCCACTTCAGGAATGGCTTTGCTCATGCACTCAAATTTTTGCCCCATCCAAATAACTTTTGTATGAATCTTCAAGTGTGTGCATTTGGGTTACGTGCACTTGAGGATGCTCAAAGTCCACACATATACGAGATTGTCTGCCTCGGCATTCAGCTGCAAAAGTATCACCTACCTCTGCCGTCTGGTCCGTTTCGGTGGCTTGTTCCAGAGTGCTCGGCGCATGGCCTACTCCAACTCCGCTGGTTTTAAGAGTGGGTTTGCCACCAAACTACAGCCATTGATGCAGGGGAGTCCCAATTATGATCATGCAAAACAAAAGCGAGAAACATGACATGCATCTATGAAGCAACTGTTGTTTGGTCTACCTCCTGTAGCCAGTGCGTCTGATGAATCTTCTTGTGCTTTAAGTGTTTCAATTTCATATTCTTCATGTTTTGCCACAGCAGGCATGTTCAATTTTCCCAAAATATCTTTTTGATCTCATCTGTTTTCATCAAAGCTGGTAGGCTAGCTTTGGGAAATAATATTACCTGAGAGAATTTTAGTATCTTTGGCATGTATAGGTTTACTTTTTACTTTCCATTGGGTTTGGAGTTGTTTTCCTTACTTAGTAGCCTTTTGATAGCAGCACACGCACCATCATATTTCACCTTTACACCGCCAGGCGGGTGGCAAAGGAAGTAGTTCACACTGACTGCGCGTAGATTTCATTTGTGAAATTGCGCTGTAAGGAAAAGGTTTAGAAAGCCTTTACGGATTGGCTGATCGCGGCCATCCTCCAAACTGATAGCCTCATATACTCTATTTCCCTGTTTCAGCCAGCCCGCAGCCACCGCCCATCACACAGCAAGCTGATGTTCACAAATAATGAGTCATGCACTTTATCATGTGAAATGCTTAAGTATGATCTCTTTTGCGCAGAGAGTCTTCCCACCACCATTGTTGAGTCACAATATTCCTGATCTGCTCCAATCTTACGTGCTTTTTTTTTCTTCTTTGGGCTGATTAATTTGTATGTGCGCGCGAGGGAGCGAGGAATACTCCGGCACTTTTGTCATGTCTATATGTTATGAGAACAAGTATAGAAACGATGCAGCCATGCCAGTGCATTGGCCAGGGCTCATGCGGATCTTGGTCGCATGGTACTACGCAAAGTCAATAGCGAGATACAATTGCTTATCTTCACGGAAATGATAAACTTACACAATTTTAAAGCTGATTGGCACCAATATTTGCTATATAATTATTGTGTGGAACAAATGCGGTACAGCTATTTACATCCCTCTTGAAACTCGCGCAGGACTTCTCTCATACAACACTAATCTCGAGCGAGGTTTGTACCTCAAAGCCTTTTTCTTGGATCACTTTAATTCTACATCTTTGATCCGCGAGTTTGCTTTTTCAAATGTCTTCGAAGAGTAACTAGTAGTGACGTGCCATCGTTTTCACATGGACATTTTCTAAATTCCTATCCAACCCATTTTTACCGCACGCCAACATCAAGCGGTTATGATCAGAGCCGCCATAAATATCACGCCGCAGCTGCGCTGGGGACCGCTTCTCCATAAGTCAGCGCGGTGCACTTGATTGTATCGCCCGGCGTGCGGAGGCGGGGCCACGCAGAATCTCGCGTTAAGTTGCGGTTGTCATGAACTCCCTTTTTAGATTTTCGCAGAACATTCCACGATCACAGCGGTATACATTCAAAATTTCAAGTGGTAGATGCAACAACATGTATGCCTCCTCCGCGCATCTCCTTACAAACTTCGGTTTCCCAGTCATCTCGAAAGTGCGCATTACGGGTGCGGTAGGGGATTCTCATCTCACTAGGCACACTGCTGAGATGGGAATTACATTTGCTTCACAGGGGAAGTAAGTAGCCAGATGCCCAAATAAATGCTACAACATGGCCAGACACTTACTAGCCATGAGGACTGAGATACTTTGTAGGTGGCTTCAAGAGGTGGGTGGATGTTAAGATTAACTGACTCTTGTCTGTGATACACACATACGCATCCTCACGTCTTTTCTTGTTATGGAGAAACTCTTGTATTTTACACATCCGAGAACTTGATAAACGAAGCTTCTATTGTAATCTAACATACTTTATCCACGTAAAACTACACTCCTCTGAACATTGACCAAGGTCCTTCCCTTTGTTAGCTTGCACTTGCCTAGCACGAAAAGCATTTGAGAGTGAACTTGCAAAGGGATCTTTACGAGGAGCAATCTGACCATACTACGATTACACGATTCTGATGGCCGGCCTGCATTTTTGAAAGTACTTTCTTCTTTGCCGCAGGTAATAAATTTGGACTTTTCGCGCACGAAGCATGTCGCTGATTCCTCTGCTCATACTTATGTTTACCTTGCGGTATTGTTTTAAGCCTAGGGGTCTAACTTCACCATTTTAACCGCGGCCTGCGCCAGTAACTTCGCTTAGATTTTGTTTATAGAAGCTGATTGAAGGTAAAATCCCTTCACTTGCACTCCCAAGGAAGGGGCATCAGGGGTCGGTAGCTACATCAAATGTCATCCCGGCATTTTGTACTGCTAATTTTGGTTTAGATAGCCTGCATAAATTTCTCACGAAATTTCTCTTATTCTAGCGGTCACTCGATCTACGTTTTCTTATTCTTCTTTGAAGGCGAATCTTTAGAAGGGAATTCTTCTTCATTCTTTGCACCTTCTTTGCATATAGTCTACTTGCCTGCGATCTCTCAATTTCCCAATGCTTTGCATCAATGGCTACATAGAAGTGAGCAGGGGAGGAAGGAATTACAGGTTTTCATCTTATCCGGAAGTTTAAATTGACTCTGATACTGGGAGATTGGTGAGGGGCAGGGGTATTTGAATTCGGTTAGGAGCGAATTCAGCACGGAAACAGAAAATTAGTCCCCTCCATTTGCTTGAATTCCAAGATAGGGGCCAGCGCCATCCAAACAAACTCTGCGGTTCTCTTTCCACGACTGTCATTTGTGTGACGCTATGTCAGATTGATCAATCACGCATGCGTGCGTGTTTTAAAATACGCCCGATTTTAAAGCACTTATGCGGCGATAGGGCGATGATTGCTGATGTAGATTTTGCACCACAGCAGTATTTAGAGCGCTAAGAACCCAAAACCCCCATAGAATTAAGCCCCTAATACCACATAGAAACCCGATGTAAAGTCCACCTCAACGATTCCCAATTATTGTGAACTTTTATACCGGACCCTAGATGGTGCTCTTGTGACTCTTCAAGTGAAAGTAATAAAATACTAATTAAATGATCACTTGGAATTCCCTGCAAGGATTTAGTTAAACCCTAACATGCAATAGCATCCCGCGATCTTTGCAATAACCTAGTAGCGAGAAACTACTGATATCACGATGTCCCACATGCAAAAGGCGCTACGCCGATACGCTTTTATATTGTTAGCGCATGGCTAGCAAGAAGCTTTGAGCAATGGTCCTGTAGTACATCAACTTATACTAAGATAATGGTAAAATGTAGACACCTTGCGGTACCTAATGCTGCATCAAATCCTAACTTATTAATTGCTAGTCAACTGAAAAGTATTGTAAAGTGGCCAGGTCAAAGAGGTTATCAAGTTAATAATTTAATATAAGTTTTACATAAGAATCCAAATCAATCATCATGAACTAAAATTCACAATGCCATAACCAATTCCTTGAATTAAATTTAAGCAAGCATGATCCTAGATCATGACAAGACACATAAATGCAACAGAGCTTTTATACACACCTTCCTAGTATTCACTTTTCAATATTTCAAGACCATGCTCTTCATGATCCTTATGACCACCAGGTCACAGTTAAGTCGCTAACACCACCTTACAAGGCTGCAATTTAATCTTGAATACCTACTTAATACGAAAAGAGACAATATAGAGTTGCGGTATTACCACAGTATGAATGATAATTCCAATATCATCAGGGTATACATGGTGATCACAATATTACCGTATAAATGAGCTGATACAGTTTCACCATATTCTCTTTAACCCACGACTAACCGCGAATTGGTTGCCTTAGATGATCCCAACCTGAAGTTTAGGTTCCCGAGAACTCCCCAGCGCACAAATGGCATTGATCCCGAGGGATGGAGTTTGAAGCCAGCTTCAGCAGTTCTATCTCAGGAACCTAACATACGTGTGATGTTGCTTTCGAAGGAGCCCAAATGCTCCTAACAGCGAAACAACTCACAATAGACACTAGTTTTGGGCGAGTCATAAGGCGAATTGATCACTGATCGGTCGAAATAACTCAACGTGGGGACACATGAGAGATCAAGCAGTATAGATCAGCGAGGAACTCTAATAATCATAGCTCGAAGAATATCTTTTTGTGATTTTCAAAGCCTTGTAATCCCTTATATCGTAGTTAGGGTTAAAGATTAGCGAAAAGGCACCATGAGGCTTTATTCGGCTTCGGATTGAGCCCTTTACAAGTATAAATACACGAGGAAACTTTTACAGAGGCTGGATTAATTTGCCTAATACAAGCTTCGATGCCACAGACCCAATTTTGCCTTTGAAAGCAGTAGACCAACCGGGTGTTGCCACCTCAGTCCCTTAAACCCAATGGTTTGTCTTTTTTATAAAGGCCCCTTTAACATTTATTTAAATGTCACTTTATATAGAGCACGCATTTAAAATTACCCCAACAACTGCTTCTTGGCGATTCTTGGAATATTTGAGCCACCCGGTAGCACTCAAGACCAACTCCTAGTCCCAAGGTTTGCAAGCGCGGCTTGTCCTTGGACCATAACACCAGCACCTAAAGCAATTCCAGCGCCTAAAGCAATTCTAGCACCTATGACGGTTCCAGCATGCTCCCAACACCTCAAATTCCTGATCATGATGTAGGTCTTGACACATCCGATCAAGGAGGAGAACTTGACCCATCTGATCTAGATGGTGAAATTGATCATCCTGGTCAAGAAAGAGTTGAAGAAGAGCTTGGTTCGAGGAAAAAGGAAGCGTTTTCCTCCTCAGAAGTTTGCCTTCTATGCTGAAATTATGCCCAACATTATATGGAGTTTTGTGGTGCTATATCATCATTGAACCCACCAGCTATCATGAAGCTATTTCATGTGCTGATGCACCTCATTGGCAGCAGGCAATGAAATACAAAATGGCTTCTATTATTCAAAATAGCACTTGGGATTTGATTCCTCTTCCTCACGATCGGAAGGTCGTTGGTAATAAATGGGTCTACAAATTTAAGCTCCATCCTGATGGCACCAATTGGCCAGCTGGCTTCATAAGTCATCACAGTATCTGGTAATTTTATTCCAGGATAAGGTTTTTGTCAGGAGTTAGCATTAGAGGCGGTCACGGGTAGCCCATTGCAATTTGGAAGCGTGAGGCAGGACTCTTCCCAAGTCAAACAAGGCCGGGGATCTTGCAGGCCGCCTCCACGGGAAGGAGGCAACCTTTTACGGCCGAGCGACTCCTCAGGCGTATGCTAATGACCACCCTCCGGGCTTCGATTACCTTATCCGTTGAATCCTGACCGGGGGCCGCATTGCGAACGCTCAAAAAAATCCAAGATTGGTTGCAGGGAACTTATCAGAGCAGCGGGCGTCTGCGATAGCGGCCGTGTATAAACCAAAGTGTTTTATCATTCGGGCTCTACGGAGGCCCCGAAACGGACATTCGAATTCGCCACATCGTTCGGAATGACAAAATTACCCTAGCGACATGGTTACATGGTCTGAGAAAGGAACGCGTACGCCCTACATTGTAGCATTCAACATCCATCTCCCATGCCAATTGACTACCAGGATGCTGAATATGAGCTACTTTGGCACTTCTGGTAGAATCAGAAACTATAAAGCACACTTGGTTGCACAGGTTTTCGACCAGCAATATGGCATTGATTACTTGGAAACATTTTCTCTAATGGTCAAGATGATGAGCATTCGCATTCTTCTTACATTTGCTGCTCATTATAATCTTGAGGTTCATCAAACATATGTCAAAACATCATTTGTACTGGCAAACTTGATGGAAAAATATATATGAAGCAACCTCAGGGTTATGTCAAAGCTGGTGCTGAGTATTTAAGCCCATTGAGGCTGATTCTAATGTCTACATCTGTCATCAATGCAAGTTCTTCTTCATCCTTGCTTGCAACGATAATGAGCACATTGCCGAATTCAAGACAAGGCATGCTGCTAAGTTTCCAATGGTAGACTTGGGTAAAGCTCGCTATTGTTTGAGTTTACAAATTGCAAGAGACCGGAACAACGTGATTTTTCATATCTCTCAAACGAAGTACATTGAGTTGATTGCAATTCGTCTAGAGTCCCTATGAATCCAGGTTCTCTGCTCACCAAGAAAGATTGCCCACAATCTGATATTGGGCATCTTTCTATGGCAAATATTTCATTTCGGCAATCGATTGACAGCCTCATGTATTGCATGGTTTGCACCAGACCTGATATTGCATTTGCTCTTACAGCTCTCATCCAATTTTTGGCAGATCTATGTAAGCATTGGGAAATGGCTAAGTACATTCTCAGATACCTAAAAGGTACTGCTGATTATGGCCTTACATATCATAACAATAGTGATGCCTTTCCATTACTAATATACAGTGATTCCTCACTTAACGATGTAATGGACAACTCTAAACCCATATCGAGCATTTGTTTTATGCTTGCCAATACTGTCATTACTTGGATCAGAAAGAAATAGGACCATGTATCTCTTTCTTCCACTGAAATAGAATATGTTGCAGCATCTATAGCAGCCCGTGAGATCATTAGTTTGAAGGATTTTCTTGCAGGCATTTGACAACACACTCCGAAAAGCAAGGATGCTTATGGATAACAAAGATGGCATTGATTGGTGCTACGCTAAAGTTCGGCATCCAAAGTCTAAGCATGTTCCCAGGAATTACTGTTTGTGAAGGATCTTGTAGCTGATAAACAGGTTCAGATCGAGCATGTTCCTACATGGGACAATACCGTCGATCTCTTGCCGAAGCCGTTGGCTCGCGAGCTCTTTGAGCGACATTGACTTGATATTAGTCTTGGTTGAGCATGGTTGAGCATGGAGATGGTGACCTCTCATCAAGTGTCGAGATATATGATGTCATGATCACCATCTTGCTGCTAGATGTAGCACTTACAGTACTCAAAGCATACGTGCTGATTAAGCACTTTATCAGAGTCTAGCAAAGGCCCATCACTTGTCATAATCAGCTCCAGTATAATTAGGAGTGGTTGACGAAATCCTGCTTAATGGGAGCAATTGTGCACACAAAAGATTCCAAATAAATTTTTGTTGTCATCGATTCTTCTAGCTAGATTTCAATGATGTACACTTTAAATTCAATGTGACTCGATACAAAGGTTACCCTAAGTAGAAAAAAATTCTGGAAATATTTGATTTGTTACAAGATGATCCCAAAGCTCTGCAGGTGTTGCTCGAAGAAAATCACAAACTAATCTCTCAATGCTTAGAAGTCAAGGAATCTGTTAATCACTGCCCCCCTACAAAGTCAACAGTCGTATTGTTAAGATTCTTAGACCAGAGAAGAATTAGAGAGTTTGAGCTTTTTTGTGTCAAGAAAAAGAGTTCGAACAAAAATAGGTGCTATTTTTTAGTAAATAAATGCATCTAATTTTTTTGCCAATCTATATCATGGTCTCCAATTAGGTGGGTGTGTGGTTATACGTTGCCAATGTGGCATGATAGTGTCATATGTTGCCACCATGGCATGATGTTATAGTGCATGCATCATATGTTTATCCAATTAGACATTGCCAATGTGGCATGATGTTTTGGTGTCTAATGTTGCCAATGTGGCACATGTCCAATTAAATGCTGCCAATGTGGCATGTAAAAATTGCTTGTTCTTTTTGTTCTTCTTCTTCCATCTATTCTTCTTCTTCTGACCCTTCTAAATGACGTTTCATTAGTTCACTGTTCTTGAGCATGGGGGATGAAATACATTGGTTTTGAAAATCGCCAAAGGCACTTTCTCCCTTAATCGTATAGTTGGGTGGCATCTCTTCATATGCATTGCTCACAGGCATGCTTTCGTATTCTTTGAGTTCATACTTGCATCAATAGGTAAACTCTAGGTTTTTAAGGAAGCTTTCTTGTAGAGTCATGTTTTAATGTATTTGGACCTTTCTAGACCCTAGACCCCTTTCTAGACCCCAGTATGTTGAATTTTGCATCTTGCCATTTAGTTATACTCGATCTTGAGAGGGTTAATATTAACATATGGTGTTTGATGTGTAACTATCCACAATTGCTCATATACTTCACATTTTTATCTAGTCAGCATTTGTTATGCAGATTACTCCTCCACAGAATTTATAGACATCCAGTTTCTCTCTTTACAAGAGTTGGTTGGTCTATGTAGGTTTAATTGAATGCCTTTAGATTAAATGTTAGCATTGTGACTTTGGAAAGACCCTTGTACGAGTTGGTTAGTTGGAGGTTATGGTGTTTATTTGAGCACAAGTATGTTCAGAGAATAGTAAGAAGGATAGGATGTTTTGGAATCAGCAAAGAAATGGAGTTAAAATAGGCATTGAAGGCATCAGTGGTTTAAAGGGCCGTACTCAACATACCAATTGTTGTTGTAGAGCAGACGAGAATTTATCCTTGTCCTCAAAAAGAATCGAGAAAGGATCCATACATATCAATGGCGGCTTATGATTGTAATACATGGATATATCTTGTTGAAACGCCTCTCGGTGAGGATCACGGTTGAAATGTCCACAAGCAGTAATTTGTACTATCTCCTACTTGAGAAGATAGCAGCCACAAATCTTCACTATCTTTCACGATATTTTTTGTGCTCTCATTACGAAGGACTCCATTGAAGTTGCCAGTTATGCAGCGAAGGGGATCTTTTGATAGTGTGAAGGGGATTGATCATCAAATTTGTTTCTTTATATCCACACGAAGAAACTCAAGATATTCTAGGATGTGAGAAAAAAGAATATTAGAATCACGCATTCAAATTTGGAAATAATTCAAAATGACCACATATACTCTCCATAAGCATCCATTTTTACATCATAGTTAGTACCATATTTTCTTTGTGAGCTGATGAAAGTAGGTTCAAGAAGTCAAATTGAAAATGAATTTTGATCCAAACAATAAAAGCCTCTTATTTCCATATAGCACCGATTCCTAGATTTTTCATATATTCCAAAAGAACAATATAAGCAATGGTGTTATAAATTATCATCAGATTGGAGAAAGGGAAGAAGATCATGATTGTTGGCAATTCCAAATTTAGCACAAGCTGGGACCAAAAGACATTTAGCTTATTACAAAAGAATATATGACACATACTCTCTTCAGCATACATAATAGAGACGACTAGCTATAATGTTTGGATTTCTTCTAGATAAAATTGAAAGATTATTCAAAAGCGCCGTGTAATAAACCAAATAAAATAAAGAATCTTTGGAGGATAGTAGGAATTCTAGACATTATGAAAAGAGCCTTTAGCCCGTCAAGGAATTGATTACTTATTTTAATAAAAGCTTTGCTCTGTTAGCATTAGAATGAGAATGAGAATGAGAATGATTTTTATGGAGTCACTTGAGGCCAATGGAGGCCTATGGGACCCCTACAAGGAGAAGCGCCAGCAAACTTGTGCTTTAATAGGGTTAAAACCCAGCGAAGGGTTTTAGGGAAAAAGCAGTAAGCGGTAATAAGAATCGTCAAGCGTACAGAAACCACATCAATGTATATATACCACGTCAAGTGTGTGCTTTCCGAGGACATAGCTGATCTACATGTCCATAACCTCTGAAGGTATGATCCCAGCACGCGTATGGATCTCTTTGTGCTCAATGTCACATGTAATGGGCGGCGGGCGACCAACTCAGCATAAGCGGCGTCAATTTGATCATATGCTGGGCAACTTTGAAGGGTATGAGATTCATCCTCAATAGCTCCCATTTGGCGGCATTAGCCGAGAGCCTTAGCCTGTCTGGCGTGGCTCACCAAAATCTCTCCAATTCGAAGATGATGTACTTACAATGCGAATGGAGGCAATGAGTGCATGCACACAAAACTGGAGCAGAGTAAGATACTTAGCCGAGGGTACTGGCATTCGCGGGCCCCACCGTTCCAATGTGGAAGGATTTATGTGGCTGATAAGTGTGATGGTCTTGACATGTTCCAAGAGCGGTGGCATCCCAAAGCTTGCTGAGGAAGCAAAGCGTCAGATATTACCTCAAGCTATGGCGTCACGCCTCTGTTTGCATATCATATGCACTGTGCTCTGCATTCCATCTAGCCAACCATTGAGCTCTCTTTTCCCTCCGGTGAGCCTTGGCTCACGGCCCCATTGCCATGATATAAGCTAATTTAGGGGAGGCGAGCATGCGTCCATATTGACCACCACGAGAAATAGAGGCCGCCCTCTGAAGAGGCAAGAATCTGTCTCACGTAGTAGAATTTGATATGGAATTTGTGGACTTCACCCCTAGTGCTCATACTAAGAAGGCTTCTGGACTGCTCCCAAGTCATTCCAAGTAGCAAGTGATACTCTTTGGGCCCCATACTTCACAGAGTATAAAGGGCCAGGGCTCTACTAAGACCTTGGTGAGGTGTGGCCCGATGGAGCTAATCGCTAACTTCTGCTCTATGATGACTATTGTTTTTGCATTGCATATAGGTACCTTCCATTTCTTGAGTCACTTTCGTGTGTAGTATGGATGTGTCGGTGCATAGTAAGAGGAAACTCCACTCCCAAATACTTGTATGTGGATGCAACTTCCCACATTCTGGCCTTGGTAACTGAAAGGAAGGAACCCTCGGTGGCTGATGAAGATGATATGAAAACCACCTTAGTCTTGGCGAGGTTAGTAGCATATCGATTAAGCTTGGCGAGAATGTAATCCGGAATTTATCGGATAATAGATTTACATGTCTATTTGGTGTGTAAGCTAGGAGGTCCACATCAGCATATATTAAGCTGTCTGATGATCTGATAAGAGAAGGTGAGTTCCATACGCCCCCATTATCGACAAGCGACTCTCAATTGATCAATGTAGAGCCTAAACAATGTTGAAGGAGAGAGGGCATCCACTGGCAATTTCCCAGATATTACTATCAAATGGTTGGCTTATGCGCTGCAGCGACCCGAGCATCTTTCATATAGCACAGCCTGCTTTGCATTACGCAAATCTCACGGGAACCCCGGTATTGCAATCTTGCCCATAGTTTTCCCGAGCCCGCAGTGTCAAGCGCCCATAAAATCCACAAAGCAACAATATAGATCGGCGGTTCTGTTGTCTTCAATCGAGTTCATAGCGTGAAGATGTGGTCAATGGTTGAGGTGGGAGTGCAGATCACACTTTGGGTGGGCCACCTCTGCTTGCTTCTGCCCGGCCGTCAGCTGGCGCTTTCGAGAATCCCGGTAGCGATTTTGCAAACAAGGCCCGACCATGATTGTTACATTGGTGGGTGGGCGTGTGGGTCACACGCCTTATAGATAGAACAACTCGCTGTGTGGTCCCTTTGCAGCGGGAAGCCCTTCTGTAATGCTTGTTGAACAAAGCGGTCGTACTGAGTATTATGGGCGCCCCTGCCCACTTAAGCAATTCTGTGCGCATACCATCCAAATGCAGGGCTTTCCCATTGGCAAGACGTTGTAAAGAAAGCCTTGTTCCGCGTCAGAATGTGATTTCAGCCTTTGGGCCTTTAAAGGAAGTAATCTTGCATGGCTGCACCACACGGTCATTATGCATTTTGTTGCAAGTATTTACTCCTTTGCTCGGGGAGTGAGTATTCACGTGGGGAACATCTTGGCTTTCCTAAGAACCCTTAGCCGAGGAGAAGGTCTGGGGGTGGCGTTCGAGGAAGGTAAAACATTTCTCTTTGATCTTGTACGCAATGTGCACGGCTTTCTTAGCTTTAAGAAAGATCGCGGTCTTTGTCTTACTTCTTGCGTAATGAGCGTAAAGCGGGGTCTGTGACTTGGCGAACCCGGCGTTTGTGTTCCTTGCACTCGCATCAAACCGTGATTCACGTGGGAAGAAAGAGCATTGTACACATGCGTGACCTTATACTCCACTTTATCATTTATGGAGCCAGTCTCGCTTTCCAAGGTTTGGGGAATAGAAGTGGAAAGAGTTTTCTAATATAAGGAAGTAAAGATCTTCTTATCGAGGAGAAGTACCCTTGATGATATATTTTGATCTAAGTCAAGAAATTATCCTACCTCCAGAAAAAGATCGCGAATATATATCGAGATACCATCATACCATTTCTTATAAATCCTCCAAAATGCCTAATTGCCAGCAGCGAGAAGAATTATGGTAAAAGCTAGAATTGGATTCCGAGAAAATAGATAAGATCAAGCACACATGAAGTTTATCTCTTGAGATAGAAATTCAAAGCTAGGAGAAAATAGAATTCAAAGCCTTGAGTGGGAAATTACACACATTGGGCGGGAGAAATATTAGAGTTTGGCTTCATATGAATGAAGCGAGTGGGAGGCGGTGTTGGATAGAAGGATGGCCATAAGGATGACATTGTTGATCCAAAACATTTGATAAACTTGGGCGAGGAGGCGGCTCCTGAATAACCTTCCACACACAAACTTGCCTGTTAATGATTGAGCATGAAGGAATAAGTTCTTACAGCCAAGGCCATCTAATTTTTTCGATTTACAAATGGAGCCCCAATTAACAAGATGACTACCCTTCCAAATGAAATTCCTAATGATTGTCTCCAGTTCCAAATAAATGAGTTTGGGAGCAACTAAGGCAGAGGAGAAATAAACATGAGAACCTGCTAGAACGGAATTTGCAATAATAGTTCTACCAGCAAGAGAAAAAGAAGTCCTATAAATATTTAACTTCTTCTTTATTTTTGTAAGAATAGGATCCACGGACCTTTAATGCTATTATTCAGAGAAAGAGGCATGCCCAGTAATTTAGTAGCTTGCTTAGAGAAGAGGACTTTAATGCCAGCCAAATTTTGATGAAAAATATCTCTAATGATCAAGCTTTTATCAATATTAAGCTGGACTCCTAAAGCAGCTGAGAATTGATTTAAGATTTTGAGGAAGAACTCAATGTTTGCCATGTTAGCATCAAGGAAAGAGGAGTCATCAGTATATTGAAGAATAGTAAGGGATTCATCAGATTCTGGAAGTTTAAGTCCCTTAAATAGACCAAGATTCTGATAATGAAGAATGGCTTTAGTAAGCAACTCATACATACAAAGAAAAGGAGAGAAATTAAAGGGAGCAAAAGAGGTAAGCCTTGCGCCCACCACAAGAGAGAGAGGAAGAAAAACCCGAGGAAGGAACATCATTAATAAGAACAACAGAATTTGACCTTGAATTTAGGCCAAAGATGAGATTTTTAAGCTTGGAAGGAAAGCCAAGTTTAGAATAGCAAAGTCCAAGAAATCCCATCTAATTGTATGAATCAAAGAAACTGCGGCTTAAAATCCGGCAGGGGAGAACACAGTGCAGCAGGATCTTGTTCCAATGTAACCCTTCCATAGCAACAATATAATTATCAAGAATATATCTATTTGATAGGAAGGCAGACTGATTATTACTGATATTCTTTTGCATAAAGCTTTTAATCTTGGAGGCAATAATTTTAGCACAAAGCTTGTAAGTGGTGTTTGTGAGAGATATAGGTCTCCAATCTTGAAATTTAGAAGGATGATCAATCTTAGGAATCAAGGAGATAAATCTTTTCGAGATGGAAGGATAGAAGATGCTGGATTCAGAAGAAAGCATGCACAAGGAGATAAGATCATGCAAGAATATCCGAATTTAATATAGGAGACTTCGGCGGGGAAGGCCATCAAGGCCAGGAGATTTCCCTTTACTAAAAGAGTTTTAGAGAACTTAAGATTTCATCTTGATTTGAATCTAAGATAATGGCACATTTGGATCTGTTCAACTTCATACCTGAAACCTGCCCAAACTTATCCATAGCTTCTAAAAAATTAGCCAGACTTGCACCCCCATCCTTCAAGAAGACAAAGGTGTCATCTGCATACTGCATCATCAGGAAAAAATCCTCTTGTTGAGGGTTCAGGTGAGGCAATTGAAGATAATTCATTTGTTTCTTCATATGCAGGTAGGTCACCAATCTTGTAACTATTTCAGCAACCATTAAGCAGTTTTGTCCAACATTAAAGTCATTGGTCAAAGTGGGGCTACAAAAATTCTGGGGATCCCCTAGCTCTTAATAATATAGTCAAAGGACTATAAGAGTCTGTGATCAATAAAAGTAAAAGGATTCTGATCATATCTCCTTCTTTGTCCTTGGGCGGTAGGATGGGAATAATATCTGTCATAGCCCGGCACACATGTGTACTTCTCATGTCTGCAATTGTAGCGAATAAAGCCTCGCTGGTAAAGATTGGAAAGCTGACCATCCGGGGAAGTTTCTATGGCGGGGGACACGCCAAAAGGTAGCATGGACAGATCTAATAAAACCGAAGAAGAAGAGATTGGACTAGAGTTGCAAATCAGCATACATCAAGCTCAAGCTCACGGCTGACTAAGCGGTTGGAGATCTATATATGGCAATAATCCTTTTCCAGCTATCAAACTTATTAGATGCTTGGGTGGAGACCTCCCAACTGTTGGCCAGTGGAACTCTTACTCATTTGCTACATTCGGCATTTTTTCCAAGCGAGTCATGGCCCCGGACTCACCTCTCATATTCTTAGAAGAACCCTTGAGGGCTGGGAATAAGGCCTCTCGTGCTCTCAGACCTCCTACCTTAGATGCGGATGTGGAAAGATAAATTTCTTTTGGCACCACGATCAGCTTGTTGGGAATAAGTACATCTTGCATTCCAATACCCTAAAAGTCTGAACCAATGGGCCAGAGGTTGAATTTGTGTAAATTTGAAGATTTGACATACAAAGAAGTGGTGGATTTGGATTTCACATTAAAAGATAAGATAAAGGCTTTCAGTGTTGGATAAGAAGATCTTTTTATAGGATTATGGAGTCTATTTCTCATCACTCGAGCTAGCTTTGGCATCTAACCAATGTAGACGAACAATAAGGAAACATATAAGGTTGGACATCTACGGGCACTACTTCAAACTACTCCATCAAAAGGAAGTAGATTATGGGGATGTAGTGAAGGAAGGTTGGCTAAGATCTGTGCTAAAAGTTGGAAGACATATGGAAAGGTTTGCTAAAATGATGACATTCATATGGCTAGCCATTCATCAATCTCACGCAAACTAATGCACAGCAAAGGGATAAATATGATAATTTGGTTACCAAATTGTCCCCTAAGATGCGGTAGGAAGAAGCTTCCAATCATGTCTTTCTATGCCCAAAAGGTCGATGAATTTTGGACTGGACAACTCAAACCAATCTTGGCTTCCTAGAGACGTGCGGAATTTTAGATGGAGCGTCAAAGAGATGATCAATTCTACTTTCGGACTACATTTCTTTGGATGAGTGAACCATAGGAATCACGGTAGCTCTGCCCAGCACAAAATGTTAACATTCTTTGGAAGCTAGCTTTCTTGTACGCCTTACAGATATGGCTATGGCTCACAAGATTCACAAAGAGACAAAATATGGTAAAGCACGGAATCAAATTGGAAGATTCCAAAGGCTTATATAACAATTTATGACTCTAGCGATGTCCATGGGTGTGCTTCCGCAGTCAGCGAAGACTTGTGAATGGGGGCCGCCTTCTCGATGGGAGGATAACTTTGATGATATGAGGCAGGGTTCTCGGTTCTCCGAATTCTCTCGAGGTCACGTTATCCTCCTTAAGCGAGAGATGATCCACTCCTCAACCATCAAAAAAGGATTCTTGGACAAGCACGAGGTCTGGAGATATAACAATCTGACCAGCACTACGCTCCACAGCCTACCATAAATGGCAGCAAAAAAGGGAGGCTAGCGTTTTGATGCTCTTAGATTTCACAAGTTATATAGCATTAAACTTGATGAAATGCTCAACATATTGGAGAATACAACAGTGAAGGATAAATATACGGGATCTCTAGATCGCGATTATCTGATTGAAAACTTCTTCTTCTTTGGGAGAATTGTTCTTGCTATTTTTGAACTGAGATGCTTGTAATCTCTGATTTTCTTGTTGCACTCCATGATATAAGGAATTCTGAGACAATTGGTGTCATGTGCACCCTCTAATATGTATTTACTCTAAATGAATAGAAAAAACAACCTTGCCATCACAAAAAAAAAAAAAAAGATTTCCTCTGAGAAGGCAAAACAATCACAGAGGCATCCATACTGTCAGGAGCAATAGGGAGGATATTGTCCATTAGAGTCATAAAATCCATTTTGCATCCGACTTGTCATTACATGAGGAATAGGGAGATACAATGAAAGAGAGATCATAAATTTTAGCAGAAGATATTTGGCAATGTCACTCTAGGAGGTGTATTTGTTACCATTGTCATCCTCAATCTCAGTAATAGAGTTTCTTAACAACCTGCTTTTAGCGACTCCGAAGAAAAACTTAGTACTGTCAGAATCCATATCATTAATATATTTTATTTTACATCTGATAGCAGAACTTCTTGCCTCCATTTCTTCAATAAACTTAATTCTCCTCTCCAAAATATCCTCACCCAACTGAAGATTGGAATTACAAGGGTTATTTTGAAGGAGGGATCTAATTTCCTTCATATACATCAGAAGCTGATTTTTCTCTTTACAACATTCTTCGTGCTTAGTTTTAGACCAGTTCTTGATCCAATCCTTGATTTTCTTGACTTTTGAATAGAAATACTTCACAGAATTGTATTGACTATCAAAAGTGTCATTCTCATTCAAGTTTTCAGTCAAATTCTCATAGAAACTCTTGAATTGAGTACAAAACTTCTCATTATCAAGAAGGGAAGCATTGAACTTGTAAGGAGTACTTTCAGTTCTTTGAAATTTAGTAACATGAGAAGTGTACAGAAATTGAGGCTGATGGTCAGAGATAGTTCCCTCATCACTAGTGACATGGTTGTTATCCCAAAAGGCAGTAGAGGGATTAGACACATAAAATCTGTCTAAGTGCTATAGACTCTTGCATTGTCCTTTTGCTTATTTGACCAGGTATAAGTAGAGGTAGATGAGGGGATATGAATCAAACCATTTTCAGAGATAAGGGAATCCCAATTAAACTTTTCAGCCCTAGTCATGTTTATTTTATTTCCCAATTTGAGATCTCAAGAAGGAATTATTGTGAAATCCCGGCTTAACAATCAGGTTATCAATGCTTTCTGAGTAGTCAACGGTTGTTTATTTCCATCCATATAGGCTCCTATCTTTTTTTTTGATTTAAAAATGCGAGCATAGACATTATGTATGCAAAAAGTAGAGTTGGAAATGAGCAATAATGAAAGCACTTAGATCTTGGAAGAATTTGTTATAAAATTGATGATGATTGATATACTTCCAAATGATAAATTTAAATACTTGGCACGGAAAGAATCAATCCAAATAGAGGAGGGCGCAAGATAAATCCAATCACCCAAATTTCCACACTCAAAGGAAGGTAACTTTAGTTCTTGCAATAGAATAATATCTGCATTATAAAGCCTGATTTGAGCAATGGCAGGTCTTCTTTTTAAGGGACCTTTGATGCCTCTAAGATTACAAGAAAAAATCTTCATCAAATATAAGCAAAGGCAAAGGAATGACAGAGAAGGAGTCTTACCTTCTGGACCTTGAGAATTTTCTTTTATTGTTTTTACTTCTAGTATTTTGAGCAAGGATTTTATTAAATCCACATAAGACTTTTCCTAAGCTACTCATTTTTCTTGGCCTTTTTTTTTTAATTGATCCTTCTCTGACTTAGGAGTATGTTTAGGATTCTCTAGAAGGTACCCTTCCTTTCCCCAATTTTCTTTATTACTTTCATATCCTTCACTATCACTTGAGTCAGGAAATCCACCAGGAGAAAATTGAAACATAGAATTAATTTTCCTATTACTCAAGGTAGAACTGAGAACTTGCCTGGTATTTTCCTTTTCTTGAAGGGGTCTTGAAGCTCCTTCCTTTCCATAACTCTATGCTCTGGAGTCTCAGCAACAAACTGACTATCTTTATCATGAGTCCCTAATACTTGAGAATCTTTATGCCCTTGTGAATACTGACTGATCTCTACTTGCAAAGAAGTCAGCTGATCTGCAAACTTATACTTTTGGAGGACTAACAGGGCATTCCATTATTGGAGAATCCAGATCAATTAGGGAAGGCAAGGAAGCAGGAGTCAAAGTAGGAGGATCAGGTAATTCAGCAATTTGAGCTGGGAAGGTTATATGAGGCTTAGGATTATGGTTTGAATCATAAACTTTGCTCTTGTCTAAATTAGAATCTAATTCACCATTGAAGTTAGATAATACCTGATAAGGATTTTGATATCATCAGACTTATCTCCAATAGTTTGACTTACATGATCAACCATATGTGAGTCAATAGGATTTGTAGACTCCAAAAGCTTTTGAGTTTGCTGAGTCTCTGTAACTGGCAAATTTTTCTTTAGATTTGAATCCTTACAATTAGAATTCAGTTGAGCAAGTTTAAAAGGAAGGCCCACAATTTATCAAGTTTGATACCACATTTCTGAACTTTTATAATCACAGCAGATTGAGACAAAGCATCAATTTTTGAATGAACAAATAGGAAGATTCAAGGAAATACCATTGTAGATGTTGAGTTTTTGATCATTTAGGTACAGAGGTTTGGTTCGCCTGAGTCTGTCATCCAAAGCAACATCCAAACGAATCTCAGGATGATTTCGAGCAATGCCATAAGGAACTGGAATATGAGCAGCAAGTGGATGAAGAATGCCTCTATGGTCGGGATTAGCACAAAGATTATCTCAAAAAGGAACATCATGGGAAATAGGATCTATTAATGACTTTTGATGGAGCAAATTATGAAAATTTCTGAACAGAATAGTATTCTTAGGCTTTTCTTGAAAAGATTGCAACTTTTGCAGCAGAAAAGAACGTTTTGGAGCCGGAAGATTGACAAAGGAATGAAGGAATGCCAAATGTTTAGGGTTTTTGGGACAATTAGAATCCATTGCGTAAAGTTCAGGGTGAAACAACAAAAGTACATGCAAGAAATGAACAACAAAAAGGGGAAAAAGGGAAACAGGAGAAAGAAACCTTTGGCGAATTCCCCTCAAATTGGGCTGTCTTGCTGTGAATATACTTCAACAAAGATTTTGTGGTCTAACCAATCACAATGCACCCGAAACATTCCTGCAGGAGCAATGGCACTAGATCCAACAAATTCTTCCAGCCAAGAATTAGTAATTTCAACTTCAAACTCAATTGTACTGGGAACAAAGGTGTATTCTAATGAGAAAAAAATTCTAGGAAAGAGTTGTTGAACGATCAAAGAGTTCCAGAGTTCCGTAGCCCTTTCAAAAAACTACACGTAATTCTAATTTTTTCTCTGATAATTGCAAAAACTACTGTCTCCATGAGAAAGCCGATGGTGATTGAATTCTTGCCGCATAAATATGATGATTTTATATTCAAATTGTAGCTTCGAATGTGAAGAATCTCACATTAGCTACCCCTCTACAAGGGCGGCAATTGATATGCACGAATTCTACTTCAGATCTCAGTGCAATTGCTTTCTCCCCACTTTTTTTGGCAAGAAAATATTTCGAACAGAAAAAATGGGATAAAGACAAAATTTCCAAGAAAATAGGCGCACTCCATTTTTTCTCTGTGTCCCCCCTAAGTTCCATTAGTTTCATTTGTGCGATCCATTTGCGTGAATCTGTTGTATGAGTTCGGTTGCATACTTTTGCAAACTTCTCAAGTTCTATTGTGGTGCTTTCATGCTTTAGGTTTGCATTGTTTGAAGGATAAGGATGTTCTGTTCTCAAATTTACGAGTTTAGACGTTCCCATTTGAATTTCATAGGGTGTATATATTTGTTAGCTTAGGACAATACAGTGTCATCGTTGCAATGGTTGGTTGGCACATGAGAGGCATAATTGGATGTCTTGTGATTTAATAGCCTTAGGATTGCATCTTCAAGGACCCTTGAACGAAGTGTTTGCTTTGACTATGGTGGTTTTGAAGTTGTTAAGCTCAATAGTTTGATTGCTTGCTCTTGTGTCCTTGCTCATTTACATGTTGATAGAGCGTTTCTTTCATGTCCTCTTTTGGTGTTGTTAGTTGTTTGGATCTGCCTTTGTCTCATGATCTCAATTCTTGCACTCAAACTCGTGTTCCGTCTTTCTTTGTTTCCTTTGCATTAAGTGTGGCATCGAACCGTTTCTCTTGTAGGCTTTATTTAGTTGTTTATCTTGGGTGCTTAAAAGACAACCTTCATGCTGGTACTTTCTTGCTTAGATTTGGTCACCAGGCTTTGTTTAGCTTTAGAGTCTAGAGATGAGTCTATGCTCTTTTATGTCCCCTTATCCACGTCGTCAAGGTTGCGCTAGGAGTGTTGGTGGCTTCCTAATCTTGTAGATTTGGTGATGTGGTCATTGTCTGGTAGATTCTTTTACTTTTCTCTGCCTCTCTTTTCAGGATGGTTGTTGGTCTGTGTTGGTGTTCAACTAGGCTCCATAAGTATGATTTATCTGCGTTCCGAGATAAGCAGATAAATTCGCTTCTTGAGGCTAGTTGATGTGTTCCCTCTAGAGTATTTAAGTCTGTTTCCACCTCCTTTCTCTCCATCAGCCGCTCTTGAGCCTCTCCTTCTTAGGTCGCTTGTCCCACCCTCCCACCCTCATTTCTTCGGGCCTTTTTAGTTCTCAAGTATCTCCTTATTTGGTCAATGGTCTCATGCTTCTATAGTTGCTGATCTTGAGTCCTCGTGCAATGACCGATGGTCGTCGTGCCAAGTATCGATATTGGTAATGGTTCGCTTTTCATGATTGATAGTCTTTTTTTGGTGTGCCTTTGTTTTCTAGTCTTTCGTTCATTCAAGGATTTGGTGATGTTATGATGGTCCTCGTGCTAGCGAGAGGTTGGCCCTTGCGCTAGGTAGCGAGACAAGTTGTGGATGTTGTGGTGGACCTCGTGCCATGAGTGTTGGCCCTCGTGCCATAGACGTGCTTGGGTTAGGGCCCTCATGTCGGTGGATGTTGCATTTGGTGGTTTTTGCAGGTTACAGGTCGAGGTCAATTGGCATGGTTGCATTTATCCCCGCAATTGGTTGGCTTGCAGATGGATGGCCTTGTAGGCATGAGGCACCTCGTGGAGTTAGGTGGTTGTTAGGATGAGTGGATGTTCCTCTCGATTTTTGATGAACTCTTATGCTGTTGGGGTCATTGTTTTGCGAACAATGGAGTTGCAGGCTTAAAGTTTTTTTCATTATCACCTTGTAGTCCACTATACAAGTTTGTCATGGTATTTGATTATACTTGTATACCCAAAAAGGCCAGTGGGCATGAGGGATTTTGTTGGAAGTGTTCTAAGAATATGATGTACATTTTCATTTGGAAGTAAAGAGGATGGCTCCTATGGCTCATTCATTCATTATTAGGATGGTTGTTGATCTATGTTGGAGTTCAACTAGGCTCTAGAAATCATTGATTATTAAGGTGGAAACCTAACCCTAAACCCTAATTCGAATTTAGGGCTTAACCTAATATTAAAAAGGCTAGATTAGTAAATTCGTTAATGATAACTAATCTAGAATTGCCACCTGGCCCAAATTGATTGGGCAAGGCAAAACTGCTAACTTGGGATACCCAAATTGGAGCTTCCACCCCAATTTGCCAAAATCGAATTGGGGGACATGGGTGGAGGAGGAGCTGCTGTTCAACTCTGTTCCAGCCAGAGGTATGGAGAGCCAGAGAGATAATGGGTCTAGCTATGATTCCGATTAGTACGTAGATAGTTTGGATTCTTAATCAGTCGTAGGATTAACCCTTATATGAGTAGTTGTTTGCTTTGACTTTATCTCATGTTCTATTTAATATTATGGAAAGATGTTCTGTGATAGTTCTCTTTCTGTCCTCCTGTGTTGTATGGGTTAAGGGGGGTAGAGACCTAAAGGCCATCTAGAAAGTAGAGATGCTCTAGCTATAACCCCTTAGATCCCATTAAATGCAGCCTATGCACAAGAGCCCACATGGCTGAGGATGCTATGTTGTGATTCAGCACCAGATAACGGGTATGATGGTGAAACAGGGATGGGATCTTTGGCTTTAGTCACTGAAGGGGCCAGATATGGGTCTGACACTCCCTGGGATGCAGGAGACATGCCTATAAGGACGTCCTAGACTCGAACGGACGCGGTGAGCCGACCTTTAGATCTAGCACACCCAGAATTCCATTGTGCCCGGGGAGGGGACGCCTCTCTGATCTGCCTCATCGGACTGGGGAGATGTAACTTGGAGTAGTCTCATAGGGTGATTCCATGAGATTGCATCTCCGGAAGGGGTGGATGTTTTAGCGTGCCCTGACCGTCAGTCGACCCCCTTGAGTCTAAACCCGGGGTAGAAGCCTCATTTATGGTGCATTTTCTATGTATATTGGCCTCATATTGTTATTCGTATTGATGATGGATGGACCACCCTTCGTGGTGGTATATTATTTATCTGTATGGTTGCCAGGTGCTAATATGTATGTATGCTTCCACTGTATAGGATTCCCATAGAGGACGTGGGATGAATGACACCTCTGTGTCCTTCACCCTGACACTTGGCCAAGTGGTCCGAGTTAGATGGAGGGCCTTTCCATGGTGTATGATAGGGGCATCCCCTCCCCCTTCCCCCCATTTAGACTGCTTATTCCAAACATATTTTGTAACATATCTTCCAAAATTATATTAGTGCACTCGATCTGTCCATCCGTCTAAGGATGATAGGATGTGCTCATCCAAAGCTTCATCTTAGTAGTGTTGAAGAAGTCCTTCCATAGGGCGCTCATAAACTTTGGATCGCGTTCTGACACTATTGCTCTAGGCGTACCATGTATAGAGCAACATGGCATTCTATCCGCTATTCTATATGGCAAGAAATGTGCCATCTTGTACAACTTGTCTACTACCACCATTAAGGCATCATGACCTTTTGGTATTGGAAGTCATGTGGGAATTACATGGGAGATGACAACCTTACCCTTAGCATCTGAAATTTCCAAAAGCTCAAGCAGACTTGGGATTTGAAGCTATTCTACCTTCGTCTGCTGACACAATTGATTGCCATGTGTCATCCGCTATTCTATATGGCAAGAAATGTGCCATCTTGTACAACTTGTCTACTACCACCATTAAGGCATCATGATTTTGGTATTTTTGGAAGTCTTGTAATGAAGTCCATGCAGATGACCTTACCCTTAGCATCTGAAATTTCCAAAAGCTCAAGCAGACTTGGGATTCGAAGCTATTCTACCTTTGTCTGCTGACACAATTGATTGCCACGTATCGTTTTGAGTTATGGTGTCAATCCTAGTGGACTGGATATCTAGACTAGTCCAAAGATTAGCATGTCGTACCCTATCCTATTGCCTTTCAGAGTATGCTAGGCAGAGGTCATCCTCAAGCAGTTATATGGGTCTCCATATTGGAAACACGTTGTTTTTCTATCGCCTCTCTTTCTAGAGCGTGCACTAGAGAGTGAGTGTGAGGATGCTAGAGAGATGGGGCGAGATGCTTGATTGGCAAAGGAGCATGGGCCGAAAGCGTGGAGTGTAGAGAGAGGAAGTGCTGAAGCATAGAGAGAGAAAATTTGAGAAGTATAGCTAGAGAGAGTATGAGGGCTCTACAGAGAGATTGAAAAACTCTTAACAACCACAAACTTTGTGAGAGAGGCTTTAGCAAGAAGGAATACACAAATATATAGAATAGGCAAGATGCAGCTCTAATCCATTGGCAATGGTGACCAAGAAGTCTAGGACATGTAGCTCAATAGGGAAGTCCTCCAATGTAAACCACGATGATATACGATGTGCACCAGACTTATTGGGCAAGAATCTAGGGATATGCACCGATACAAGATATAACACCGCATAAAGGATCCCCATCATATTCAACTAGTTGTCATACTAGGGGACCCAAACATCACTAAGAAATAATTGTTTGGTTTATGTAGAACTTTCAAAGACTCATGCAGAGGCAATTTCATTTTTTGAACATGTTGCTTCAACCAAAAAGCCACCCCTTTGAGATCAAGAAACTGACCAGTGAAATGGCATACTACCATATGAGATACTAGATTGTGTAGACTTTGCAAATTACTACTATGATATATCCCCACAGCCCAAACATCAGCCTGAGCAAAGGCACTAGAGCACACCTCTACTTCATAGAACACGCTATCAAGATGTAATTGAATATCCATCGTATCTTCAAGAGCTTGCAACTCTTTCATGTATGCAAAAATCTCCTTTTTTTTATTCTCCATCATGAGGTTCATAGCAGCAGTAACATGAGTAGAACGTATACTGAATGCCATATGATGCTCAATTTAGTCACTGAAGCACTTTTGTGAGACTTGAGCAACGGCATGAGATATTAGATTGTGTAGACTTTGCAAATTAGTGCTATGATATATCTCCATAGCCCAGACATCAGCTTGAACAAAGGCATTAGATCATGCCTCTACTTCATAGAACATGCTATCAAGATTTAATTGAACATCCTTCCAATCTTCAAGAGCCTACAACTCTTTCGTGTATGCGAAAACGTACACCAAATGTCATGTGACGCTTAATCAAGTCACTGAAGCACTTTTATGAGAGAGCAACGGTGTTAGAAGCAGTTTATGGAACATAAGGGAGAGTAGGAAATGGCAAAAGGCTTGAAGAGGATGAGGGAGCATGAGAAGAAGGAACTGAGGTAGTGACAAAGGCACTTAGTAGGAGGTAGAGATGAATACAATAAACCACAGAGAGAGGGGGAATTTGTTGCAAATCCATAGGAGCAGGAGCATAGGCAAGAGGGTTGAGATGCGCATTAGGAAACAGTGCTGGAGAGGCATAGAAGCAATAAACTACGAGGAAGATTTTATAGCGGAGGCCAAAATGGATGATCCCAATTCCAGGACTGAAATAGAGCAAATATTGCCCAATGCCATACACCATTGGAAAGCCTACTGCAGGGGCTTTCAAACATACTAAAAATTGTTCAAAACTGACACTCGAGGAGAGTGATATTCTAGATTGAAGCAACATTAAAACCTAGCTTATAAGCTGCCATCAAATTGCAAAATTGAACACTTCGATCTTGCAAATCTTCCATTATTTAAAATGAATAATCTTATACAAAGATCTTGTCTTTCGTCAAATCACAGAGTAGAAAATTTTTCTGGAAATATTTGGTTTGTCACAAGATGATCCCAAAGCTCTGCAGTTTTTGCTCGAAGAAAATCACAAACTAATCTCTCAATGCTTAGAAGTCGAGGAATCTGTTGATCATTGTTCCCCTACAAAGTCAACAGTCGTATTGCTAAGATTCTTCTTTAGATGTTATAGTGCATGCGTCATATGCTTGTCCAATTAGATGTTGCCAATGTGGCATGATGTTTTGGTGTCTAATGTTGCCAATGTGGCAAGTGGTATTCAATTAGAGGTGGTGTGTGCATCATATGTTGTCAGCATGGCATGATGGAATCCAATAGTTGTTGCCAATGTGGCATGATGGTGTCCAATTTAAATGTTGTCAATATGAATGTTGTCGATGTGGCATGATGGTGTGGTGTGTGAGTTATATCTTGCCAATGTGGCAAGATGAAGTCCAATTAGATGTTATCAAGTGGTATGATGGTGTGGTAGGTGTGTCATATATGATATAGTAGTGTGGTGTGTGCATCATATGCTACAAATGTGGCATGATGGTCTCCAATTAGATGTTGCCAATGTGGCAGGATGGTGTGTTATTGTGCATCCTTACATCAATCGGATCTTTATAATGTGTATGCTGCGTAAAGCAATATTGTTGTAGTGTGTGAATCGTATGTCCAATTAGATGTCGTTATTGTGGTATGATAGTGTGGTATGTGCATTAAATGTTTGCTCAATTAGATGTTGCCAATGCAACAAGATAGTGTGGTATATGCATTTTATGTTGCCAACGTGGCATGACGGTGTCCAATTAGATGTTGCCAATGTGGTATGTTGGCGTGGTATGTGCATGATAATATCTAATGAGATATTGCCAATGTGGCATGGTGTGGTGTGTGCATCGCAGGGATGAGGTGTGTTATATCGTTTTATGTGTTGCCAATGTGGCATGATGGTATCCAATTAGATGTTGCCAATGTGGTATGTTGGCGTGGTATGTGCATGATAATATCTAATGAGGTATTGTCAATGTGACATGGTGTGCTGTGTGCATCATATGTTCCCAATGAGGCATGATAGTGTGGTGTGTGCATCTGTAGTGTGTATGTCATATGTTTCCAACATGCATGATGGTGTCTCAATTAGATGTTGCCAATGTGCGTATGTTGCCGATGTGGCATGTGCGTGTGTGTGTGTGTGTGTGTGCGCGCGCGTGCATGCGTGCGTGTGTGTGTGTGTGTCGTATATCCAATCAGATGCTGCCAATATGACAATGATATGGTACATGCATAATACTTCAATCAGATGCTGCCAATGTGCATGATGGTGTAGTATGTACATCATATATCCAATTAGATATTGCCAATGTGGCATGATGGTGTGGTGTGTGCATCATATATTCAATCAGGTGCTGCCAATATGGCATGATGTAAAAGCAATGTTGATGTGGTGTGTGCATCCTATGTCCAATTAAATGTTGCCAATGTGGCATGTAAAAATTGCTTGTTCTTTTCCTTCTTCTCCTTCTATTCTTCTTCTTCTTTGATCTCTTCTTCTTCTTCTGACCCCCAAAGAACAAATGCACAAGTTGATTATTGACTAATGCCAGTGTGGTTATGAGTTGGTTACATGCTGTGATTACAATTTGACACGATCGCATTTCTTCATGTTTCTATAGAGTATTCTAAATGACGTTTCATTAGTTCTCTGTTCTTGAGCATGGGGGATGAAATTAATTGGGTTTGAAAATCGCCAAAGGCTATATTCAACTTTGCACACGCTCTCATATATTTAACACACACGAAAATGAGTTGATGTAATGGTTTGTTTGCACATTAGCAATTTGCAAACCTTTTAACATAATAAACATTTTTATATTTATTAATAATTTACATCATTTAGGGGCACACGTTTCAGATATTCATAAAATTTGTCTCGAAGTAGCTTTGACTGTTTTAGCAAATAATAATTGGACTTTGAATGATTAAACAAACACAGTGCTTACAAATTTGATTTGCCAAAGTGAGGTCATGCAGAACGATGACTGAAATTTTAATGTTACACTTATTTCCATGAACGCTCTTTTGTCCGGGAGTACATTGACAATTGCAATTATGTAGGTATGAAAATGCTAACAATTCGACGAGGGATCCACACCCGCATGCTCAACAATCAACAAATGTTACATGGTTTAGGGGTCAATGTCAAACTTGTGAAAAAAAAGGGAAATATTTTCTTGAGTGAGGTGTGCAAAAAGGTTTTTAATTCACAACTAGTGCTGTCCACTTCTTTCCTTTATGTTTTGTTTGTATGCAAGTTAAATAGTGACAAAAGAATATTGAACCAGACCATGAAAAAAGCTGCAGAATTTTGGGCTCTGACATCGTTTAGAGAGAAAAAAAACCTGAAAGATCAGAATGATGATTCCATACAATCCAAAACGGCTCATTCTGTTGATAATTCTCTGTTAAACTTGAACAAGTTAGATTCTCCACTTAAGATCTTGCATGCAAAATCTGGCCTTGACAAAATCGAGAGAACAAACATACTTAAATAATAAATAAAAGCATGTGCTTCATTCCTAGTACCTCAGAGAACAAGCATAGAATTGAGGATCAAATAATGACAGGGATGAACTTGAAGCAAGAATAAAATCTACTTCCAGATATTTAGATCTATGTCTGTACATATGTTAACATGTCACAGATTACATACAGTGTCAATAAAATCTGCTACAGCATGGAAAGGAAGAAAAAAATTGAATCTGTTCATGACAGTGCTAGATCTGGTCTATTTTCTGTAGAAGAGCATAACTAGAAGGAAAACTCTGTTGAATCTGTCCATTAGAGTGCTAATTTGTACATTAACGCGTAAATAAGCTCTTAGCTCTGCCATACAAGATCAGGCTTGTAATGGCTACATACAGGTCCAAAAACATGGTATAAACACATGAATCTGTGAAGAGCTCAAAAATGGCTTCTTTTAGTGCCTAAAAAAGAGCCAGAGTCGTCCACAAAGTCATGAGCAAAATTACATACTCAAATAATCTTCACTCTGTCACAATGCAACTGCTCATAAATCGAAAGGGATGCATCTTTGAATGATGCAAATCCTCAGACATGGAGAAAAAACACGCCCTTTTGATCTTTCAGTAGATCAGAGGCCTCGTGTCTGCAGCAGCAGATTGTTTGATAAATTTGATGCAGTCTGCAATGGCGTCTTCATAAAAGGAAGAGCTTCTGGCTGAACAGGGCTCGCTTAGAACTCCACGAAATGAAAAGCTAGAAGGGCAAGAACTCTTTCCAACCAAGAAACGAAGACAGAGTTCTCTGATCCTGTAAATAATATGCACTCTAGAACAGATTCTGATTCTCATGCGAGGAAGGCGAAGAAATCTGCACCTTCTTCGGCTACTTGTTTTATTATTCTTCTTATAACTGGATCGATCTCCCATTTTTTTTCCTGAATCCTTCTGAGATACTTGGAACAAAGGAAGATAGGGCAAATCTGTATCAGATTAGGGTTTGCCCAAATCTTTGTGTACGAATCCGGAGCTGGGGAACAGAATATTTGAAAATCCGAAACTGGCAAACCCAATACGTGAAAAGATAGAAGATATCAGATTAGGGTTGTCAACGCCCAAATCTTTCTGTAGAAATCCGGAACTGCTTCGAACTGAGGAGCCCAATACTTGAAACTGAAGAAGGATGCTAAAGAACTAAAAATTGTCGGATTTAAATACTACGATGCCACCGGAGTTGGGAAGGACAGGTGAAAGGGCGAAAATGGTAAAGCTTTTAATGCAAGGGAAGGCTTAGATTCTCGAATAGATGTAGAATCAGACAAAAAAGGCAGCAGAATCAAGGATTGGAGAAGCAGAAGCGCATTTATGAGCCTGATTGAAAGGGCAATGCACGAAGATCTGCAGCAAAGAGAGGCGCACACTGTTTTAAGGCAGAGAAAGAGAGAGAGGCCTTGTTTGACACTGAAAGCAGGTCTGATGGGAGAATATAAAAACTAAGTCTTCCCTAGAGAGAGAATGCCTATGTGGGACCCGCCCTAGAAAGAGAATGGCCTCCACAACAAGAATGGGCCCTACCTTGAAGCCCATTTTTAAGTTGACATGTTATCCCCCATTATAACATCTAGCACAACTACCCCTCGTTCTGTGATGACGTCGCTTTCACATTCCATACCTCGCCTCATACATTGTTGTTTTGCGTGTATCTCATGAAATGCTACGTCTCCACTCCATTGGATTGAGATTCTCGCGAGAGGACGACCGATATATATTCGCTGTTCTTATCACAACAATTTCGTATCGTTGAGAGAAACCCTCCCTCCATAGGTAACGTTGTAGCCCACGTGGTCCTACGTCACCTCATCTCGTCTCATGCCCATTATATACAGTATATATGCCCCTGTCATTCTTGCCTTAGACCCTACATACGTATCTTTACCTCGTATGTTGGTGCTGTGTATGTATCCCATGAGCTGGTATTGTTGTATTCCACCTTGTCTTCAGTATATATATGCCCTGTCCTATTCTTGCCCTATACCCTAGACCCGTATCTTTATCTCCATTCGCCTCTATCTCTTTATATCTTCATGTCCATACCCTTTCATCGTCCATACGTCGTATTTACCTAATCATTCAGCTTGTCGGCATCCATCGCGTCTCTATACGTTATGTCGCCTTTCCTTGCTTTCTTAATCTGGTCACCTTGAGATCTTCCTCCTGGTTCCTCCCCCCCATGGGTCACCTTGAGAACTTCCTCTTGGTTTCCTTTCCCCACATTTTGTCTTTCATGTATTTTCTTAATCTGGTAGCCTTGAGCACTCCCCTTTCCTTGACTTTAGATAGACAAATACTACTTTAGACTAATTAAATATATTAACACCATGTGATTCTTTCTCCACTAACGCTTCTTGCGGCCGTCAATAAACCCTCTCTTCAGACCTAAATTTTAGCAACTCTAGGCTATATTATGCCACTCAGATTGGCGGCGCCGACTTCGGCAGGGATGCTTTGGCTTCATAGGAATACGAGTAGTCTTCTAAAGCATTTTAAGTGCATTCATCCAATTGTTTATGGTGAGAAGAGAAAAAGCATGCTTATGAACTTGGTGCCAATGATTTCTTAGAGAATGAAGGGGCTCCACACTCATGATTGTGAAGTCTATGTCACATAAAGCAACTTATATGGCCACCATATCCTGACAAATTCATCTATTCCCAATAATCATCATTCAACAAACACAGATGATAACTCAAAAGTCGTACTCCAATTCAAGTCTCTCTCTAACACGTCTTTAGCAACCCACTTGTGCATAGGAATATGGGCATGGTGGATGGTATAAGTACCCATTAGAAGAGTGAGAAAATAATTGTTTACATGTGGTAAATCTCTATACCTAGGAAAATCTATAGTACTGCCCAGTAGGTGCTATATGTGTTTAGACCTTCCATGCTCTCATAGATATTATATATTGGAAGAGGAAAATACACCACAAAAGAGGCATTCATAGGTAAATTTTATGCTAGAGAAACCGATGCTATGTAGAGTTCAATATTTTTTTCAATTGATGTTGAAGGTTCACATCATCTTGCCACTTGAGGTCTAATGACATCATCTTGCCACTTGACAACCATATGATGGATCTTGAATCCGTATGATCTGCTCATTGAGGCAATCAGAAACTCCAAAGTGGAGTTGCAACTAAAAGCACAGATCTGGGAAGAGATTCTCCATGGAACGAAACCAATAAAATGCGAATATATTTGACAATGTACTTAAGGAGGAGTTGCTATATTTGTGACAATGCTATTATACCTATTCAAACATTTGCCCTTACACTTCTTCTTTTTTCTTCATATTTACTTATCATGCTTCCAACTCCTCCATGGAAAGATAACATTATTGGTGTTTGTAAAAGAAGTTTAACAACTTAGAAAAGAGTTTGTTGATCTAAATAAATTGATGATAGATAAGCTTGCATAATAGGAAAAACATGGGTAATATTTTCTGAGTATGATAGTGGTATATTGTGCCAAAGAATAGGCTGCAAGATTGTTCCTATGTAAAAATGGTTGATGATTTAATTAGTCTCAGATGCTTTAGATTTGCTCAAGTAGTTGGTTTAGGCTTTATAACATATTGCAGACTTGGATACTTTCTTGCAGTACGTGGGTTGCAAATGTTGTAGACATAAGCAGTGTGCCTTTAGTGTGCATGTGTGCCTTTAGTGATAGGTCCCTTTTAGTGCAAATCACTTGCATGCAAGCATAGGTAGATACACATGCATAGCCAAAATGTTTATTCTTAAATGAGTGACATTGCATGGTGCCCTCAGATAAATGGCTTCTGTAGTGGCCAGACTTAAGTCTTAAGTTTACATGCATGTGATCAATTGAGATGGCCTTTAAGGCTAAATTTTAGTGAAATTTTTGTTGTTTGTTGTAGTTAATTGTGGTGTAATCTGAGCATAACAATGTAATACTTTCGTCTAATTTGAAAAGATTCCACCTACTTATTTAAAAAAGTCACTGAATAATGCAGCTTGATATACAAATTCCAAAAACACCAAGAGTTGTGATATCATGGAATGAACGCAATATGCTAGATAGTCCAACAAAATCAAGAGTCTCCAAAAAGATGTGAAGGAAGCTGAAATTTGTTATGAGCATTCATCTCAAGACTTTCGAATGAAGAGAAAATTGTGCTAGAGATGCCAAACAAAGACGTTAATGCTACATTGCTCAGGCTTTCAAGCTGAATCATTAACTTCAAATGATTTGCATGGCATAAAAATAAAACTTAGATCACAATTGTATAAAAATAGTTCCAAAAGTACACAAAAGTGCTCAAAGATCCTTTCAAAAAACCTCGTCATGCTTTATTATCAACTGCAAAATGTATCAACGGATTAATAATTTGTAAATCCATATACCTAAACTGTGAAGCCAAAAACCACATTAACAAGTTCAACAATTTCTCTTTTCATGCATAGTTTTGCAATGGCATATTTGTGGGATGCGATCTCTCGGGTCCACATTCTGAAGCATGATAACCACCCTAAGGGGACCACCTTCTCCGTCCAGGAGGATCTTACTCCAGTCCAGCTCTGCCAAAGGAGGATGGAACTTTGCCGAGTCCGCGAGGCTCGTCTGCAAAAAAGTGGACAGTGTACCGAGGAGGACAAGCTCTTATACGGGATGAATGGCCTTCTGATCCCTAGGCGTTTGGTATCTAGTCTTCCCCAACTGATTCTCATTGTAGAAAATTAAAACTTAAATGTCTGTTTATTTTGTGATGGGGATTAGTCCCCACTTTCTATTCTGATGCTGCGAGATTGTCTCCCAGTTTTGGTCTGGGCTTAGTCCCATAACCCGATTGGGTTCTCGTGGACGATAAAAAGTTTATCTACTTGCACTTTCAACTCCAATTGGAATGTTATTTTGTTGGATTTTCTAGCACCATCTACTCTGTCATCTACATCATCTTCCAAAGCCCTTTCAAGATGGAGATTTAGATTGACTCCATCCACCCTATGCATAATATACTCTCCTGCTTCTGTCAACTTTGCAGTCAAACTGTGTCTCTTGAATTTCTTGGCTTTATTGACAGCTTACCATGTTTTTTTATTAACTTTTCATTCTCAATTGATTTTCCAATTTTTTTGTGGGTTCATCAACCAACGAACTGTGAAACATGTCCTTGTGCCTAATGCAAAGTTTATGAAGCATAAGATATACAAAAACCACATGTGGTACATTATCAAGCATGATGTCCATTCTTTTTAACTTCTAGAGGACCAAATCTTCCACCTAGCCTTTAATTGAACAAATGCACACTCAACATGCATTCTTACTAATGATTGAATCTAGTTCCACATGGCTATGGTGGATAAGCTACATATCCAACTAGATAGGAAGTCTTAAGCTATCCACTAGCTATCTTTTGCCCAGCTTTAGATTGCTAAAAGAGCTTCTAGTCATGGATGCTCCCTGCCCAATCTACATCGTAATCCCAAATACAGCAATCACGCCTAACAGTTGCTTGCAACAAAATTGAGTCAAACTCTTTTCTATTAAAATAGTCTTGTGGATTTTGGGAGGGTGCAATGACCGGCAAATGACTACCATCTATAACTCCTGCAACGTAAGGAATACCTCTCATCTTTTCAAAATCTTTTACAAGCTGGTTCATTCTGCCAATTGAAGGCCACCTTATACTCACTGGTTCCAAATGCTCCTTACCAAAAGCACAAAATTCAACAACTGCTCTTTGTACAGTCATATATCCTCCTGCATAAGTGTCTTCTATATTCTTCATTCTGTAGCTAACCTGCTTCTAGTTGTAACACCGTGGAAACAAATTTTGATCTCTGCATCTCTGTATCACTGAATACCTTCAGATTGCATGTCCTTCACATAAGTTTTTTCTGTAGAGAGCCTAAAGCATTTTCCAAGGCATATTCGTCACTACTACACCCAATGCCACTTTTGAAATATGAAGCTCTCCCCGAGATATGAAGCCTTTGACGTCTTCTGCAGCACTATAACAGGCATGGCTACAATACAATTCTCTATCAAATCTCATAACAAATCTGCGAATGCATTGACACCGTCTTTTTGCTCTATTGACCATGTTAACTCTATGCAAAGTCATTGCATACTGCAAACAATCCCAAGCTATTGGTGCTAATACTACTTTGTTTGCATAAATTAGATTCATATTCACAATAAATGGTGCTACAATGCTTGAATTATATAGTACTGTATTGAATTCAATGTACATTTATTTTGATTCTTACAGTGCTACCATGATCATTTGATTTAATATCATAGTTTAATTTTTGGAAAGGTTATAAAACGAAGGAAAATTCACCAAAATCCCTTATATTTTTTTGTTGAAGGACGTCAGACTTTATTCAATCAAAGAGTCAAAATCCCTTATATTTTGTAAGAGTTACCAAAATGCCCTTCACATCATAGACGTTCTAGGAAAATATCTTATATGATAATGTTATAGCGTAAGTATGTAATGGACCACGCCCTAAGTTGGAAGGCTACGATCATGAGATTGCATTCGAAGGCCGAGATTTGTCGAACTATTTTCCACCACCGTGATTGATCATGCTTTGATCTCTTAAGAGGAAAGGGAAAAGGGAGGATGGAAGGGGAAAATTGAAGGGCAAAAAGGCACATGGAAAAGGGAGGATAAAGAAGGAGAAAAATGGCATAGAAAATGGGAAAAGGAATGGAAGGGGGAGAAAAGGGAATGGAAAAAGGGCAATGAGTAAATGAAAAGAGGAAAAGGGTTGGGAAATGGAGGAGAAGGAAAGGAAGGAAGGAAGGAAGGAAGGAAGGGAAAAAGGACAAGAGGAAAATGGTTGGAGAGAAGGGAAGGGAAAAGGGCATGGGAAAAGAGAAAGGGAAAGGAAAAAAAAAGGGAGACGGAAAGGGAGAAATGAAAGGGAAGGAAAAAGGGCACGAAGAAAAGGAAGAGGGAAATGGGAAAAGGGAAGGGGAAAAGTCCACGGGAAAAAGAGAAAGAAGGAAAAGGGGTAAGGAAAGGAAAAAAAGGGGAAGGGAAATAAAGAAAAGAAAAAAGAAGAAGGGGGGCAAAAGAGGAAGAAGATGGAAAAATGGCACATGAAAAAGATGGAGAAAAGGGAATGGATAAAAGGCATGGGAAATGAAAAGGGATGGGGAAAGAGAAAAGGAAAAGAAAGAAGGAAAGACACAAAAAAAGGGGAAGGGCGGAGAAAGGATGAAAAGGGAGGCAGAAAGGGAAGGGAAAAAGGGCATGGGAAAAAAAGGAGAGGGAAATGAAAAAAGAGAAGGGGAAATGGGCACAGAAAAAATGCGAAGACAAAAAGGATGAGAAAAGGGAAAAAATGAAGGGCATGGGGAAAGGAAAAAGAGAAAAGAAGAAGGGTGAAGGGGCACGTAGAAAAGGGAAAGAGGGTGAAAAGGGAGGAAAACGGGCACATAAAAAAGGTGGGAAAAATGGAATGAAAAAAGTGCATAAGAAGAGAGAAAGGGAAAAGGAAATAAAAGGGGAAAATTAAAGGGAAAAAGGGCACGGGAAAATGGAGAAAAGAAAGGAAAAGATGAAAATGGAAGGGAAAATATCCATCGGAAAAAAAGGAAAAGGGAAAAAGGGAAAAGAGAAAGGGAATGGAAGGAGAAAGATGGTTAAAAACAGAAAGGAAACAAAAAAAAGGAAAGGAAAAAGGTTGTGTGTAGGAAAAAGAGAAAAAAACGGGAAACACAAATGGAGGAAAAACGACAAAGGGAAGAAAAAAACACACAAAAACCTTTTATAGCCCAGTAACACTGGGCTTGGTTTCTATTATATTAGATATTTAAAAAAGAGTCTGAGCTGAACAGTTTCCTCTTCAGGACAAATTTTAGAGTTCTCCAAGACAAGTGTTAGGGTTCTCCAAGTTAGCCGTCGTGGAAGAGAAACAAAATGCAGATCTGCAGATCGACCAAATACAGATCCATTCAAGCACAACATCCATTTGGAGCACACGCAGATCCATTCAAACACAAAGAACAAACCGCTCAAATGTAGCGGCAAATGTGGCCTGATTCTTCCACGCAACAAACACAAAATTTTTAAATTCATTCAAACGCTAAAGAAAACGTGAGCGCCTCAATATGCAAAGAACACAACTCCAAATCTGCAGGTCTTTAGCAAACACAGCCGAAAATTTCAACTACAAACTGCTCCCCTATTTCTATTTTGTAGGGGAATGACACTGCCATTCCCCTATACATCAAGATTTTTCCAACTACCTTTTCGATGAATCCACTGTTGTTGAACAGATCTTAATGTCATCTATAAGTTCTGCGAAAGCCACTTTCTAGTTTGATCAGCACGAAGAAGTTATTACCATTTTAGCAAAACACCATATTTTTTTTTTAAGAGTATTTTAGTAATGTTTGCAAAGTATAAGGGTATTTTTGTAATTTTCCCTTATAATAATTATAAGCAAGTATTATCTACACATATATAATTTATTATGTCCGATAGGGACGTCCACGTGGCAGCAAGCCATGCCTTCTAAAGTCACGCTTGTTTTTCCCGGACATTTTCTATCGAGGAAAAAATGAAAATTTGTATTGATCCGACCTGGCCGACCCCGTGTTTCATATGTGCATGGCTAAGATCCCGAATATCATTACAAAGCCAGGAGCAAGCATGTGATTCTCGCTTTGGCCATCCGCCTCCATTTCACACACGGCCGCTGGCCAAGTGCAAACAAATTTCTGCAAGGAAAGAAAACTAAAACCGATGATGCGTCAGCGTCACACCGTTATGCCGCGGATGGAGATATGAACTCCCACGAATAGAGGCTCGAAATCATCTTTATGGTATGTTTTTGGTCTTCTTTGCCCTTCCATTATACAAAAAGCAATCGGGTCTAACCGGCAGTCATTGGGCAAGCTACTACCGCATCACGCTTCCTTAGGTTTTCGTCGATTCCATCAAGCAGCTTTAGTTACCATTCAACAAAATGGGACATTCAAGTATCTCGCGGACCTTCTGGCACTGCGGAGCATATGGGATTGCATTTGAGGAGTCGAAATTGGCAAAAGATAAATGCATAAGATGTCGATATTGCATCGCTAACATAAGAAATAGCTATTTCCATATGTATCATCGCATTGTAAAGCAACATCCGCTAGAAGTGGAAGAAAATAGTTGCCGCAAAGATATTCAGGTAAACCACAAGCTAATAATCAAGGTTATCACAAAGCGTTGATAAATGCATAATTTGTTGACTTCAAGAAGCCCAAACATGGTTTGCATCTATATTTATCTACCCCACAATGTCTATAACATGCTATAGGTTTCATATCCTCAAAATTTTAAACCGAGTAAACAACAAAGTTCCTAAGCTTTCAATTTAGAAGGAGTTGATACAAGATTTTAAATGTATATTGTTGTTGCTTTGGTTGCATTCCCAAGTGTTTATGCATCAATGGTTTCCTTTTAAAAGTCAGCGGCGTTTCTTATCGTTGTGAATTCTTTTAACCATATAACGCTTACGTAAAACACTAGTAGAGAATGGCCATTAAACTCACGGTGGTGGTTCTTCTTTATGTGTCTCTCCCAATCGCACAATGTAAGGTGGTTAGTGTGGGCCCAACTCGAAAGCAATAATATATAAGCAGGGTGTGTGGTCATACGTCCGGGCTTTGATGCTGCCTAGTGGCTTGACGCTAAAATAATACTATCTATCTATCTATCTATCTTATTTATTGTGGGGTTTTATTATACGCAAATTATCTCAATAAAGGCTGAGATAACATTTTTTATGCTTCTATAATGCTTCACTAAACATGTGTCACCGCGATTTTAATAAGATCCATAAGCAGGTTCTATCCGCTCAAATATGCTAATAATAATTTTTCGGTTTTCCGCTTCTCGGGGATAAGTTTATAGACATGCCGTAGACAATTGATATTAGCAACTGCATGGTCGGGTCTCTAACCGGAGAAGAGCTTCTACCGAACTACGTACAAAATGCCACATTTGTTGCCGAGCGTCGAGCAAGAGTGTATAATATGTTTGTTTTGTAATACTGTAAGCAAAGAAATCGGCATTATCCGGCAGAATATTGATGAAAGCATTGTTAATCAACTTCTATGGAAATGGGCTTCCAAAAGTGAGATGAGAAAGCAAAGCAGATACACTTCAAATCAAGGTGTTGAGGCAGCCTATGAACTGGATATTATCCCACATGGATGATGCGTAATGTTTTATATGGATTGGTTCCCGGTTAAAATTGCTTGCTTTTCCCAAAGGAGAGAACGACAGTCATCGCTCAATGCCAATGCCTACATGGAACAATCATTTCATTCCTGTGCATGTAGATATTCCCAGACAGCTTTAGGGGAAGTTGGCACCCCCCAATGATATTATATTGATGAGAGCGCAGTTGGAGACACCGGTTTCATTTGGTTTCGCCGTAAAAGCATGGCGAAGAGCTTTAAAAGAAAAAAGGTAATGCATTGCATTACCAGGTAATAGAATTGTCAATGCAATATAGCTTTTAGTCCCCACTAGAGTGGAAACTTTCATCCGGCTAAATTTAACCGCATTTCAAAAATAAAATCAACTTATGTTATGATGATATGGACCTTCAAACACATCGTAAGAGGTAGGAAAACTTAGGTCATGGGTATCAAAGGTTGATGCTTGCAAAGCTCTTTTTAGTAATCCCATAAGGAACACAAGGTTTTGAAGTCACCATCTCTACGACTCGCATTGGTTACCGTGATTTATCATAGCCTTGAAGGAGGTTTTACTCAAAATAATGAGTTTGATAAACCGCATTAACGCTTATTCCTGTATGTAGGTTGCGGATGTAGAACTTGTCACGAAAGTGGATATTTGGTCAACAAGATAATGCAAGCCCCATGGATACGCATTAACAATGTCAATGCGCTGATTCCGACCGAAAGCAACCGTGAACTACTAGATGGTTCTCGAAGTGAGTTTCTTATATGTTGGGCTTCCTAAAATTAGTTTTTTCCACAACATTTACTTATGTATTGCTTTTTGGAAAGCGTAATATAAGCTTACTTCGATTCATCACCATATGGGCACGCCCACGCAATGCGCATATACATTATGTTGTACATTTACTTAAAGAGGGCCGCGGTAATCTATAATGATCGCAAGGTTGGCGCTGTCGAGATCGACCAAGAAGCCTTTGATACCTTCACCAATGCAAAACCCGGAATGCGTAATGGCAATATTATCTTAAACCCGCCAAAACGAGGGCTACAAATAAATCTTCAATTCCCCTAACACGCAGCAAAGAATGGATTACCTCCACCCAATAGAAGGACTATGTCCCAAGGGAGTTGCTTTGAGCCCCCTAATCCATAAGCTTCGGGCACTGCATACGCTTTGTTTGGTATAATGAAGAGAATCGCTACATGAAAACCTCAGGAGTCTTAATAAACAACATCTCAATTCTCGTATGTAAATGCATATGCATGTAGCAAAATGGGGTAAAATATGCAAAAGAATAAAGTCCCATAATCGCCCATAATCCGAAAGCATGAGGCACAATAGTTCTAATAGTTCTAACACACCGCTATAACATTACTGCATTAATTATCTACAAACTCTAATAATACCATATAAAGATGACAAGATTGAATATCCCAGAAACAATCTAATCTTGAATATATGGATTGACATGCATATGGTCAAATTCATCTCATTTTTTTTTTTTATGCCCAACATATGTCAAGGATCACTACACAATTAGCCCCGAAGTTAAGGTTGAAGGGGCCATAAGTTATCCATTAATCGGGTTCTACGAATGAGGAAGCGATATGAAAACACAACTTCGCATGTACGTGTGTTTGGTCAATTTTACCCTTGTCCCGGCCTTTATGTCCTTCGTATTAGTTTGTATAATTTCATTTTTGGTTTATAGGTTTCCATATGATTTAGCTGGGTGTGTGCATTATATCGGCATCGGTAAACCCAGAGGCGCTTACCGAAGCTTTTCCTTAATCGAGGTCATTTTGTCCGATGTGTGAGAGATGTATGAACCTTTATAGTACAAAGACGTAGGCCCTAGGAAATAATAGTGGATCATGGATTCAAGGAAGCGTAAGATGGGCCAAGATGCGGACGCATGCCAAGAATGGGCGGCTAGCGGTTCTCAGACAGTCACTGCTCTCCAAAATCCCAAGATCATTGCTGACGTAGGGGCTTTCCAAGATCTTTAGGTGCTAGCAGGAATCGGGCCGGCTTCTATTTGAGGAATTTGGTTTTCTTTGAAGTCGATTTTGAAGCAAAGATCGTATGTAGCTTCTTCTAGTTTCTTACCTGGTAGTTTCCCCTAACGTGGCAATTTCTCTCGGCTTCTTTGAGGCACATTATAGGTTTTGCCCTCGATGCTTTTCCTCCTCCAAGCAAAATCACATCGAAAAGCATGGATGCCTATAAAGGATGGAGTAAATTTTTAGGGCGATCTTAGATAGTGCGCAGCCCAGCCATAGCCTAAATTTTAATTCATCGTTCTTTCATTATTTGGTCTCCTTTCCTCGGGCTTCTAAATAAAGGTTTGGAGCAGAATTTTGGAAAGAATAGAGTGCTTTGATCTAAAAATTTACAAGCCACCTGGTAATATATGGGACCATTTGAGATGAAGAATCTCTAAACAGGATGACGCTATATAGGACTCTTCGCAGAGGAGGAGTTTGGTGGTCATTTCAGGTTCAGCCAATTACGCTAATCCATTCATATCCCACAATGCAGCCTTCTCTTATGGTGTCATACATCGCCTTTGCGAAGTGGTTGATGAAATCGGCAGGTTTTGTTCAAAATTGTGGAAGCATTGTGCACTTCTTTGAGCAACAAGTGTGCTACTCATATTACTCTTCATTTCTTCCCCTTTCTCCACCTTGCAAGAAGTTTCTTGAGCAAGAAAGATTTATCCGCAGCCTTTGGAAAGTTTTGTATTGGCCCTATGTAAGACTCTATCTACCGTTACTGGTAATCTATCATGTAGTAATCGATGGATAGAAGAAGCAGGGCTGAGTAGCACACTAGTACGTAAGCTACTTGATATGAGATCCCCGATCCATATGGGATCTCTGCTTAAACTTTTATCCGTCCGAAGAGGCCATATGTTGTAATTCTCCTCTTCCTATCTCATGAATATAAAAAATTTCACCTTCAAAAAAAAAAAAAAATAGTGGATCATTATAGATAGTCCGGGTTGGAAATTTCAGCCACACACAAATGGTGCATGAGTGCTTGAAGAGACGAAAGGACTGCGGTAAGGCAGCCCCATAAGATGTCGGGCTAAATGCCATAAGGCCTCTTTGATGATTTGGGGTCTAAAGAAGATGTCGCTCAAAACGCTTTTGTGCAAACAATCATTTTTATGGGTCACCAATTTGGGGGCCATATTTGTCACTCATGGACACAAGCTGTATGCTGCTTTTATTCGGGAAGAATTGGGCATAAAATGCCGATCCCATATGCTTTATCGTTAGGGGAAGGGCGGGGAAGGAAGGTACTTTTATCGCCCGACGAGAATTAACCTACCTATGGGACCCAATATTAAACGCAGTGCTGCATTATCACCGGATTAAAAACCCCTTCCGGCTGGTTTTCGAGGGAAAACCGCGGGCGCGAATCACCTCACCACAAACTGCGGCTAATCATATAAAAATGCGTAAAACATCCCAATATATACAGCCATGCACCACCCCCAGAGTGCCTAGTCGTACGGACAACCGTGACTTGTGTCCAAGACTCGGATGTATGACCCGTGGCACGTGCATCGCATCTGTGTTCATCAAGAAATGTAAAGGGCACGTCCTACCGGTGCATTGCGGGATGTGATTCCGCCCTGACCGATCAACACCGGGCAACTTCCGGAAAGTGTGAGACTCATCCTCAATGGCACCCGCTTGGATAAAGATCGACAGCCAGAGTCTGGCCCCGGCGGCTCCCCAATCCACCGCCTGCCTCGGGAGCGCGAAGATGGTGCGACCTGCGGCGTAATGGAGGTACTGAAGTCCGCTGCTTCGTGGCTAAATTGGAACGCAGAGTCATGGCCCCGCTAACACGGGTTGATGTGCTCCCTTGTAATGGGCCATTTTGACCTCGCTTGTAGCAATGGGGTCCCGTGAGCCGCCAAGGAAACAAGCATCTAGGTACTCCCCGCTAGGCCTGCCACGATCGGCCGCTACCAAATGACAAGATCCGTTCTCGCGACGCCCATCCGGGCGAACCACCGATCTCTTCTTACTCCCTCCAACAGCTTCTTCTAAGTCACAAGGGACTCATGGCCACAAGTTGTAAGCCGATGAGGAGCCGCAGCATCACCCATAGTAACCCTCTCAAAATGACGATGTGTCTATCAAGGGCCGTCACCGGGGCCGCAAGAATCCAGCCTCGCAGCAGTAATCCCGATAGGGGACTCATGGTTTCACCCCAAGTGCCCGCGGCTAAAATGCTCTCTCGCAGACCTCGCCTTCCAAGTCATTCCAAGTCGCCAAAGAGACGCATCGCCCCAAACCTCGACTCGCATTAAGGACAGTTCTCGACCAAAGGTTCTGGAATGTGATGTGGACCGGATGGTCTCTAAATCATAGCTCGTCAGGATCATCAAGTGTTCTCAAGATGGCATAAAGCGCCCAAATTGCCACCGGCAGGGATAGACGCCCCCGCTAGAAATGCAGGGAGGGGAAATCACCCCTAGGTACTTGTAGGTGGGCGGACGCCCACGTCAGCCCTCGAGCATGTGAGTGCAGAGGCATGGGGTGACGCGGAAGAGGATATGAGAACCACCCCTCGTCTTGGGCCGCATTGATCGCGATGTCCTCAGAAAGCCCCACAAAATGTGTCTTAGCATCCAGACCGTGATAGCCTTCACAAGGGCCAGCCAGAAGCCAACACGCCCCGATAGATGAGCCGGGCGATGACCTGGTGCAAAAGTCGTATGCCATCCCCCTACGCCGCAGTTGTGGCTCTAACCGACAATGTAGAGGCCAAAAGTGTTGGCGTAGAGGGGGCAACCTCACGGACTCCCCGATACTAATCGTGAATGCTTGGAGACAACTGATTCCATTAGAGGTGGAAGCCTTATTTCAAACAATAAACTTTATTAATAGAGTCCGGCAGCCTAGATGCTACCAAAGCAATTTCAATAGCGCTTTAACACTTCTCGCTAGAGTGTGGGTGGTACCAATAAGGTAATTTGAATGGGTGGTGGTAGAGAAATGGGGTATAACCTACAAATTACAAGTACCTATAGGCTGTGGATCTCATACAAAATGCTGGCCGGGCTTTAAAATGGCGGTCTAATAAGGGATTCTGATGATTTCTTATGTTCTGGCAAACCGATGGTAATATTCCCACTAAGAATATCTCGTCGATATCCCTAGGTTTCTAAAACAAATTTCATCGCGGGAAGATACAGATCGCCTCTCACAAGCTACGCGGTGGAAACGCAGAAGATGGTAAGGGATTCCCTAGAAGATAGACTCCTCGGTGACTGTGATTACAATCAGACTAAGATGAAACCATGTATTTGTTGGTCACCCGCTACTTAAGAGATTAGAATCAAACATGGTATCCATCAATTTAATTTTCAACTCGCTTGACATGGATCCTAAAGTGGTGGTTATTTCATCGAGATATTGATTTATACCGCTCTATGTTGTTGAAATTGTAAAGTACTTTTTCGCCTATGACCTTCAAGGTCCTAAGTATGGATTAATACATTACATTACATTACATTACATATTTGATTCACAATTTGTATTCCTCATTTCTTTTATCTAATGAATGTCTTATATAATGCTAAAGTGTTGTGTCAATTCCAAGAAGACATGCATGGATGCGTAAGCTCTTCACCCTAACATCATTGTGTAGATAAACTAGATAAGCTTTTGAAGCTATTTTGCATCATTGGGTACCAGTGAATATCATGGTAATTTTTCTCCTATCCTTAAAAATAGGACATTATGTGCAATATTTTTAGTTGTCTTTATACAAAGGGTTTTGATAGTGCATAATGTGTGCTCGATTCTACCGCTTCTAGGATGGTCACCTAGTGATTGAAGCAAATTCAAAGATTCTTCAAAGTTTTGCAATTGTTCAAATATATTTGAGATCACCATTTCAAAATATATCAACGCTAGCAAGCTTGGACAACCTCGAGATTGTTCCTTGAATTTTTAAATGCAATATTTAAATTTTGACATGTAACCATGTGGTAGAACGCTTACGTCCCAAGTTTGTTGAACCCATTCTCGCATTGGCCATGTTAAATTGGTGTGCTTTAAATTTATGCAAGTTCTGGTGATAGTAGGAAGGAAACTAAACTAGCATGTCTTTTCTTATGCAAGAAAACAACTCATTGTTGCCATATTTACTAGGATCGCATTAGTGAGTGGGAGCATAATAGAAGGATGCATTTTGTTAGGGTTTGAAAGTTCTAGTTTGTTCAACAAGATAATATGTTTGTTAAGATATTTTCGAAATAGCAATTTAAGTTTCTTTCTTTGATAAAACTTTTTGTCTATCTTCGTGAATAACCGGTAGGCACACCTGCTATCATATGAGCAAAACAATATTAATTGTATATAAACAATAGGAGAGGAGTATGCTACTTTTAGTATCTGGCTCATGACATGTTGGTGCAATAATGTTGGATGTTGATTGTAGACAATTGAAGAGTGTTGATGTGTTTTGACATAATTTTGGTTATGTTTCTACAAAATAATGCACATATTATGTATACAAGAATGGGAACTTCCCCTCGCGATTTCGCTGAGGAAATTGTGCTCGACAAGCGCCGGGCGTAGGCTAGCCACTATCATCTGGGTGTTGAAAACAAAAAATGCAGACGACAATAGTGGAATCCTCATGTGATAGCACCTATCTATCATAATGCATTAACAAAATAATGCAGGCAATAGTGGGGTTCAATACTCCCTCGCATGTTTTCATGCATGTTTCAAGCTATCTACTCAAATTGATACATTAAGTAGTCCTAGCATTCCTAGCCTCCATGTATTTATTTCGCTAGAAGGATTAGAGCTAATAATGGCCTAACTAATAACGCTTCAAACAAAAGAAAAATGGTCGGAAGTTAGCTCTCTGATTGGGAATTTCTCACCATTGGATGTTATAGTGGATCTAAATGAACAGGTTAGGAAGGTTATAATGGATGCAATTGAATAGGCTAATTTCTTGTAATAAATTAAAATGTAATGGGTCGTTCTTTGTCTCCGCAGTTTTTCTTTGGTCTGTGTTTTGAAACATTATGGACCTTTGTCTCCGCAGTTTTTCTTTGGTCTGTGTTTTGAAACATTATGGACGGTTCTTTGTCTCGATTTGCAATTTTCTTTGTTCCATGTTTGGAGACCCACTATTATGCACATCGCAGAAACATTTCCTTCTTATTTACCAAACCTCTCATTCCGTCAGTGATGAATGTATGATGAGGAAGGCAGGCAAAGTTCTCGGATGCACCCTCTGTTATGTTTGAAACTAAGAAGGTTACTTCCCATATAAACAGTGGAAGGCTTTGAATGGAAACATTTGCAACCATGAGACTATCCAGCAAGCAGATTGATAATTAGTCATGCAATCGCAATCAAATAATGTGATCTTCATCTACATCAAAGTAAGCAGTGGGTGGATTGACATGCATCTTAAATTAGAGAGATGAGCACATAAAGGCAGATAGATTCATCCCTTGTCTGGAATGCAGAAAAAGCTAAAACTTGTCACAGAAGGAGGTGTGTTCTAGATGCCATTGACTGTAATGAAAATGGCCCCATCAGAGATCAGATGTCCTATATGCTGCTGAAATTAGATAGATATTCATTTACAATAACAATCCTCAACATGCTGCAACAATTAAATTTTGAATATGTTTTGTATCCATTAAGCTTCTTTGACTTTTTTGTGAAAGCCTCGAAGTCATTCTTGTTCCTCATAGATTGGCTTTTGCAAAGCTGCAATAATGAATTCCATGCATGGACATGTCGAACAATTGGATGACAATCCATTGATGATGAAATACAACTCCTTTGCATGTCTTTCAAATGATCCTCCTAAGAAACAGGGTTAGGATATTATACCTTAGCTGTTTCAGAGGTCTCTTACATAAGGATTTGAAACAAAATATTGACCTCCTTCTTAACATTTGCAACTGTGTTACATTCTGTACCTTCTTTCGACAAAAAAAAGTTATTTATTAAAGATTATTGGGGATGCATATTTTATCAGGAATATCTTGGCATCCTCTTAGTTCAAAATTCTAATACGTTCACAAAATTTCAGCCTGAAACGCTTCCCTTGTAATGGAACCATTGCCATCAATACATCTAAAAGCTTTTCATGGCTGGGTTTCCTTTGAGGTCTCATAAAAACTGCATATTCTTGCCAGCAACAGTGAGGACCTCATCAATCTTTAACTGCCTATCATACATCCAATCCAGTCCACCTACAACAAGAAGGATGGGGCAAATTTAAATTTCGCCAAATTTCAGTAAGTTCAACCTTTTGTAAATTAACGTTGCAAAAGGATGATCTCGGGTCAACTCCTTTCTCGGAAGGATCTGGGACTCAAATCAAACCTATCAGTTCTGGGAATACCAAAAGGCTTAGGCGTAGCCCTTGCAACCTCTGAGTGAAGCCTATCCATGCCTCCAAACATAGGCTGGAGCAAAATTTCTCCTTTGAGACACAGAGGGCTCAAATCTAGGGCAAGAGCCTCAAGGAAAAGATGGAAAACAATGTTGCCCCCTGCACTGTCTCCCATGATAAAAACCCTAGAAAAATCAGCATATAATTCCATCCAGGAATCAGATCCAAGCCCGCAATCTTTTGCCCTAACTACAAGCCATTTTAGGGCTTTTAATCCATCTTCATAAGCGGCAGGAAGTCTGTGTTCTGGTGCCAATCTATAATCTACAGACACTATTAGGGCACAAAGTTCTGATGCCAATTTGCGGCAAAATGTATCATAGATTGATGAAGCTGCGTTAAACATGCAGAAAGCTCCACCATGAAAATACAAAATGAGGGGAAGTTTGGTGGGTTTCTTACTTGTTTGTGGCAGGAAAATCCGCGCTTGTAATCCGGTGGTCTCTTCCAAAATGACATCTCTAGTCGCTGTTCCTTGGAAAAATGTAGGGTTTGCCGGAACAAGAGGACAATAGCTTGGTCTTGTCACAGAATCATCTGGATGAATGGCCAGGCCCATAAAATCGTGAAGAACAATGGTTTCTTCCATCACGGTCCCTACCATCGCCATAAATTACTCTACAAATAAGAAGGATATGTATTTTACGTTAAACCTTATCACCACATTACGTTTTCATTCATTTGGTAAGAAAAATGTTGTTCATATACGTTCTTTCTATTTTGTCCTCCCTCTTTTCGGAGTGAATTTTATTCAGAGCCAAACATTTTTTAACAAATAAGAATAATGAATGCAGGTTCTCTAAAATGTTTTTTCTATTATGTTCTTTTTCTGCTCGCCAACTTTACATAGCACTTTCAAAGCTACCACAGGAATAATTCTAACATTAATATAAGACTCACAGTCAACCGCTGACAAACAAAAGATTTTGTTAAGTTGTCAGCGTGCATTCCATTTCCCAGGTTAATTTATTGTAATAAATTTAATGTGAACTTAGAGGTGCCGCGTAAACCGCTTTGTGCCAGCTTGCAAAAATATATATGATCATAGTAAATGCATGCATCATGGCATGAGGTCAGGTACGCTAAGAGAAATGAAGGGAAGGTGCACCTAAATGAAGGAGCAGTCCATTGCTGGCATCTAGATGCCCTAAGCCCGTATCATGACTATATTGTGAGACAACATCGTGTCAAAGTCTTGGACTGCGCCTTTAGTTCATGACATGCACTCATTCATTAAGGAAGTTGACAACAGTAGTGCAATTTTCTGCTTATGACCAGCAAAGAAAGTTTTATGAACAATATAGAGAAAAAAGAGATGCAAAGCTCAAACAAATGGGCATGGACACTGTATAGTGGCCCGGCGAAACCGACCGAAAATGTGGTAAACACATTATTCAAGCACTCATCGATAACCGGACCGGGTCCCCAACTTTCAATAATGTTTCTATATAAATTTTTACTTTTCATTACCTTAAGTTTTATTCTACAAGTGACTTTGATCTTGACAGCTAAGCTTTATGGAGTCAAATCAGCTTCCTCCCTCTTCGACATTGTTTTGCATAGCTATTGTTTCATTTTGTCAACAAGAAAATAAATATCGCATAGTATATCACCTTTAGTTTTGTGTATGTTTTGCACGAATTTTTCTGATCCTACTTGAATGACAATACCATAAGTAGTCGTCTTTGGAAAATTCCCAAGTAGAAATTGGAAAAGTTCAAGAAAAGATGATTAATCTCGCTGCAAGATCGATCTATATTCCTATTCTTGAGAACTTTTCTTCAATTCATAGCCTCAAGAGATCCTTCATAAACATTCTCCCACATATCAGCATTTGCATAAATGTTTGACCTGCGCACATATGCTACGGCACTAGAAGCATCCAAATGAATAAGATAATAGAAAGATTGCCTTCCTACCGCCATGTTAGCATAAGTATTGCAAGCACCAAGTAAAGCCAATTGCAAGCAACTATCAGGTCCCACATGAACTTTATGAAATATAGATTCTACTTCTGTGAAATGTCATGCCCGACCACGGAGATCCATCAGGCAAGTAATATGGACCACGCCTGGTAACAATACATTTTGTTCTTTCATACATCTGAAATACCAGCGGCTTTCATCTACTAGGCCTGACGCACTGATCGCTATATGATATGGTTTATTGCCACAGTTTTGCATGCCTTATAGACATTGTATAGCAAACCCTGCTTGGCCAATTTGGCCATATCCTGCAATGATTGCATCCCATGCTGCAACATTTGAAATTACCAATCTACTAAATATCCTTTCTGCTTCCTTCAAGTTCCCCATCTTAGCATATATATCAACAATAGCATTTCCCACAAGGATGTTCAATTCAATACCTTTCTTAATTGCATGTTCATGAAAGAGCCTGTCCTTTGTTTTTGTCATCTACGTAACCAAATGCCGTTAACACGGCCAATAATGTGACTTCGCAGGAATTTATGCCCTCCAACTGCATGGTTTCAAACATGTCGAAGGTTATAAGCCCTTTCTCATGTTGAGCATATCCTGCAATCAACGTATTCTATGGTACAACACCCCTATTTATCAATTTGTTAAAGATTACACAGGCTTCAGGAAAATTGTTACATTTAACATACATATCAGGGTATTTGCAATAACAATGTCTTCCTGCAACGAATTCTCCATAATTTGCTCATGAATATACCTGCCTTATTCATAGCACTAAATTAATACATGCTTCTAATGCACTTAAAAATGTCACCTTGCTTGGTCTTATGCCCTCATTCTGCATATTCTAGAAGTGTTCCAGGCAAGCAGGTTTTCACCACGTTGAACAAACCCTGCAATCAGTGTAGCCCATGTTAGCACAACTAGCCTTGTGCCATCATGCTTCATTTTACGAAAGCATTCTAAAACAAGGTCTTTACCAGAATGAGCATATCCTGCTAGTAGTGCATTCCATGTCACAACGCTTCGACTCAACAATCCATGGAAGACCATATCTGCTTCATTTAAGATCCCACATTTGACATACATATCAACCAGAGTATTACCCAAAGTTTGTGCTAGAGTGGAATGGTACATGAATTATATGTTCATGAATATAACTACCATGTTCTATTATGCAGGCCTTGAAAATGCTCAAAAAAGTTACCAAAGTAGGTCGTATAACTTTCTACTACATATGATTGTAACATTCAAAAGTAAGAGAGCATACAATTAGCATATATATCCACAAGAGTGCTTTCCATTACAATATAAGAGTCAAGCCTGCTTTCTATGATCTGCTCATGAATGCCACATGCTTTCAACACACTCAGTCAGGACATGACCTTGTTAGGTTCTAGACCTTCATGCTGCATATACCGAAAACAAGCCAATGCAAGAAGACCTTTTCTATTGTTATCATATCCTGCAATAATTGCATCCCATGTCACCACATTTGGATCTCCCAAGCTATCAAAGACTTGTCGTGCACCATTTAAGCAACCACATTTGGCATACATATTAACAAGGGTAGTTCCCAATATAAAATCGTATTGAAGACCCTTTTGTGTGATTTTCCTATCTGGCCTTATCAATAACCTCTATATGACTGCATGTGAAAGAAAGTAAAAGAAAGTGAGTGAAAAATATAAATCAAATGTAATTCTTATCATTTTGAGAAAAGAAAATGAAAATTTTGGGCTCATCTCATATAACATCTTCATATTTTTTGGATCCCCTTGTTAAGGTGCAATTCGTTAGGGGAGGGTGATTTGGGTATCTTAAGGCATATTGTAAGCATATCTCATGATTTGACGGCCATTACTACTAGCTTTTCCTCGGCAAAGGAAAATATTCATGTGTTTTCCAATCGGTCGTGGGCCTATGTTTTGGTTATCTGACGCAAATATTTTACGATGACTGAAAAAAACGGAGTTTTTTTCCCTTTTTTTTCCTTTTGACTTTAGACCATAGAACCGAAGAAACATATATGAGGAGGTTATGCAAAATAACTCCTCGGTTTTACAGCCGAGAGGGTTATTTTGCATTGCCCCAGAGAGTGAGGTTGACCTCCCTTAACCCCTTTGTCCGGTGCTGTGTTTTCAATGACTCCGATGCGTAGAAAAGAGGCATCGTGAGGCTTTGGTCTCGGCTATGCTTGAAACAGTAACAAAGAAAGCGTAAAGAAAAGGGGATCGACAGCGCTATCTACCGCTACAAACAACTGCGATCTATTATCGAGGAGACCAAGTAAAGCATGCTGAAAGTCTAATGCAAAAGTCGAATTTTAACCTTGATACTTCAATGCTAACTGTGATGTTTCTTCTAGAAAAAAATGATGCCACAGCTCTTAACCCTAATTGGGTGCTAAAATCGATGGGTTTAAAAGCTTGTTTCACTGTAGCAAAATATATTTGGCCTCCTCAACAAGGATGAAACATAACCGATTTTCCAAACATCTAAATAAAATGTGGTCATTTGACTTAACCGATTTTTCAAACATCTAAATAAACAAATAAACAGTGGTCAGCTTGGATCCTTTAACCGTGATTTGCCAAACATCTAAATAAATGTGGAATAAACGGGATAGTTTGATCCTCATATATACTTTTGTCTTTGAGGTGCCTTATCATTCGGAACTGCGATCTCCATCTAGATATTCGTGGGTGCCTAATCTTCTTCAAGGACGCTTTAAATCATCCGACTTACTATCTCCCATACCACTCTAAGAATGTAGAAACAGAGACAGAGTTGCGAAGAAAAGGCTTAAAACATGTCATAATCATCAATATTCCTCGTGGCGGGAGAATATTCCTCAAGAGTTATGGTAATAATCTTTGGAATATTCTCTTCGACAAAAGCATATTCTCAAGGTTATGCATAATAATAACCTAGTTATAACTGACGGCCAACAATCTGATTTTAACCTAAGGACAAGGGTTAAGGGCCCCGACTCAACAGATTCCGCCATATTCCATATTCCAATCAAGAACTATATTCCATATTCCATATAGTTATCAAGAACCATATTCCATATAGTTATCAAGAACCATATTCCAGTCATAGAAACCGTGATGCAATTTGGAGTTAGCCATCACCATTTTATGTGCTGGGTCCAAAATGCAAATCATTTCATGGACATCATCTTTGCCCCGTCACTCTAGTCTACTACCGTATTTGAAATGGATAAAGTGGGTGGGTATTAGCACACTTTTCTCAAAGAAATTTATATTTTGATTCATCGCTTTTTATCTTGACTCAAGATCTTTATGGAAATGCAAGCCTAATTGATTATAGAACCGGTTCTATTATTTGTAATGATTTTATGGGCATGGATTTTGGCTTCAACTTCAATCGGAGCAAATTCCAACCTTCCTATTTTTAACACCATGTTTCTATATAAATTTTTACTTCTTCAATACCTCAAATTCCTACAAGCTTAATTTTCGATATCGAGCTAAACTTTGTGAATCAAATTTCTCAAGCTCTCCCTTCTTTCCACACATTGTTTTGCATAATTACAAGAAAAAGAAGTGTTGCATGGCACATATTACGTGATGTTTCCAGGCTGAATTTTTCTAATCCTACTTGTATGATGGCCATGGTCTGAAAAATTTCCATGTAAAAATTGGGAAACGTCAGCAAAAGGTGATTAACTCTCAAGGCAAGGTCGATTCATACTCCCATTCTCGAGAACATTTATTTAAATTTATAGCCTCAAGAGATCCTTTATTAACATTCTCCCACATATAAGACATTTGCATAAATGTTTGGATATGAGCACATACGCTGCAGCACTAGAGGCGGCATCCAAAATGAATAAGATTATTAAAAGATTGCCTCTCCTAGCCATGTTACATAACTATTGCAAGCACCAAGTAAAGCCAACTGCAAGCAACTATCAGGTCCCACATGAACTCTTTATGAAATATAGATTCTGTTCTCTGAAATGTCCTGCCCGGCCAAGGAGATCCATCGTGCAAGTAATATGGAATTCACATCTGGTACCAATCCATTTTGTTCTTTCTATATAATTTGAAATACCAGCTGCCTTCCCTCACTAGGCCTGATCTACTGATCGCTGTAAGGATACCCTGTGAATGCTATATGATATGGTTTATTGCCACAGTTTTGCATGCCTTATAGACATTGTACAGCCAACCCTTGCTTTACTGGCCACATCCTGCAACACAGCATTCCATGCTCTAACATTTGAAATTAACAATCTGCTGAATACCTTTTTCTGCCTCTTTAGGTTCCCAATTTTAGAATACATATCAACAATAGCATTCCCCATAAGAATATTATATTCATCACCTTTCTCAATTGCATGTTCATGGAAAAGCCTGCCCTTGTTTATGGCTTCATGCAACCACATGCCTTAGAATGGCCAATAATGTGACTTCTCGCATGGAATTTATGCCCTTCTAGTTGCATTGTTTCAACATGTCCAGGGCTATAAGCCCCTTCTCATGCTGAGCATATCCTGCAATCAACGATTCCATGATACAACATCCCTACTTGTCAATTTGTTAAAAATTACAATAGGCCTTCAGGAAATTGTTACTTAGCATACATATCAACAAGGGTATTTGCACAACAATGTCTTCCTGCAATGAATTCTCCATAATCTGTTCATGAATACACCTGCCTTATGCAGGTTCTTACAGCAATCGCTAAATTACAGCATGCCTTTAATGCACTTAAAATGCTCACCTTGCTTGGTTTTATGGTCTTCATTCTGCATATTCTGAAGTAGAGCAGCAGGTTTTCACCATGTTGAACAAACCCTGCAATCAGTGTAGCCCATGTTACCACATCTGGTTTTATGCCATCATGCTTCATTTAACAAAGCATTCTAAAGCAGGGTCTACCAATATAGGCATATCCTGCAAGTAACGCGACTCCAGGTCACAACGGTTGATTTGGCAATCCACTGAAGACCATATCTGCTTTCCATTTAAGCTCCCACATTTGACATACATCAACCAGAGTATTACCCAAAGCTACTCGAAAGTGGAATTCTAGATGAATTGTGTTCATGAATACACCTACCCTGTTCTATGGCACCAATCATTGTGCAGCCTCGAAAAATGCTCAAAAAGTCAATGCATAGTAGGTCAGAGCACCTTTCGTTGCATACACACCTTCATAACATTCAAGAGCAAGAGAGCCTTCTCCATGCTGAACATATATCCTGCTATCATTACCCATATGTGATGGCATCCAAATTAGACAATTGCCCAAAGATTTTGCATGCCATATCCAAATCCCCACATTTTGCATACATACCGACAAGAGTGCTTCCCAAGACAATATCAGAGTCAAGCCTGCTTTCTATAATCTGCTCATGAATGCATTTTCCATATTCTTTGGAAGTAATACTGCTACATGCTTTCAACGCACTGAGGAATATGGCCTTGTTAGGTTCTAGACCTTCATTTTGCATATATGAAAAACAAGCTAATGCAAGAAGACCTTTGCCATTGTTAGCATATCCTGCAATAATTGCACCCCATGTCACCACATTTGGATCTGCCAAGCTATCAAAGACTTGCCATGCATCATTTAAGCAACCACATTTAGCATACATATCAACAAGGGCACTTCCCAATATAAGATCATACTGAAGTCCATTTTCTGTGATTTTCCTGTGTATCAATCTGCCCTGATCAATAACCTCTATATGACTGCATGCTTTCAAGATGCTCAAGAATGTAAATTTGTCCGGATTTGTACCTTCATGTTGCATCCTGGTATATAATTGGAGAGATGTCTTACCTTGACCAAGCTTGGCATAGGCTGCAATAATTGCATTCCATGTATACAGACTTGGCTTTGTAACGTTGTCAAAAATTTTCTGTGCTTCCTCCAAATCCCCATGAGATGCAAAGAGACGAATGAGGTGATCAGCCAAAATAGCAACAGAATCTAGACCACTATGAGCAATCAAGGATTGCAATCGTCTACCCAGTTCCAAATCTTGCTCTTTCGTGCATTTAAGCACCAAATTGTAAGCTAAATCTCTAGATATAGGAATGTGCTGCTTCACTTTAGCTTCCGCCGATTCCAATGCATTCTTCAGCCATGCCCGATGGCTTAAATTTTGAACATACCTAGTAAAAAACCGTCGAATCAAGCATATTGCTGGAAATTGTTGGGTCATAATGCCCCATCTCCATAGCTAATTTCCAAGCCTTGTGCAAAACATTAGATATGAACTGACACCAATGGTTTCACCTGTGGCTGGGTGGTGAGACAAGTGCGAGAATAGACCAAATGCAATTCCCACATAATAGAATTTCATGTTCTTACCTTTACCAAAAAGGCTTTCTGAGGGTTCAAGCTCTAAAACCATGCTTCTGTGGCGCAAACAACATGCATAAATTTTGCCCATAGACATATATGTTGTTGCTCTGCATTTAGATCTTTGCAAGCAAGGCCGCAACATAGTGATGCTAGAAGAACTCACAAACCGGAAATTCTAATCCATGATATTCTGCATAAAATACAGCAAGTTATACCTATGCAGACCAACGTCTTGAGATCGTGAAGATGCTTTTCCTATATCCACGCTGAAATTGTTGAAGAATGTGCGCAACAAAAAGGAGAAGACCAGATGACACTCCATGAAAATTTTTGTTCCTGATCGTCAAAACTATCTTGAGTTCGACAGATCAAATTGTGATCAATATTGCAGCATCCCGTAGGGACATATTACAGTTCCCTGAGTTTTAGTTAGGCCGAGATTTCTATTACGCCCATTTTATTGAGAAGTGGTTAAATGTGGCACCTTATCAGTCACGAAGAAGAGCGCAGTTTGAAACCCAAAAACCTAACTTGTTTTTTATCGTTTTTTTTTCCATCCGGCTCTATTTGGCCTCAGATCTTTTTCTCTCTTCACCAATAAGGTTCCCAAATGAATGGGTTAGTAAGGTTTTGGCAATGGTGGGAGAGAGAAATGGGGGTTAGGTTTGTGTTTTGGTCCTGCAATGGTTTGTGGTAGATCTGCAGGGTTGGGTCTCGGACTACAAGGCCTCGATGGCCATGATTGGAGGAGATCGAGTGTATTACGTCAAGGCCGATGTCAGCCGAGGCCCGAGTTCCCCAAGATAGCGTTCCCGCCAAAAGGGCGCTGTGGCAAAAGATTCTCGCGGGTCGGAGACATGCCTTCTTAAGCATTTTACCACCGCTTTAAGGAGGAGGCTTTGGAGAGGATTGCCAAGGCTCTGGAAAAGCTTTATTACGTTTGCCGTGGAGGAGAAGAAATTCTTCTCCTCGCACATTCAAAAGGAATACCACAGAAGTACGGCATGGCGTATGGGTTGACAGGGATCATCGTGTTCTCATTGCCTAATTGTGGGAGCGCTTCTTCCATCATCAGGTTTCAGGTTAGAGACTCCAGAGACACATCAACATTTGCTGCCTGCACAAACTTTCGAGAAGTACATCATTGCCTAGTCGCAATCCCACCGGGAGCAATCGTGTGGGATTCGAGACATGGTCGGTACGCTGGGCGCAGGCGAAATGGAGTTGCATACCAAGACCGCAATTGGTTGGGTGGTTCGGGGTTCTCAGGAAGCCGACTGCTTCTTGTGAATAGAAGGCTTTCTCGCGAGTGCGAGTTCAGTGTAATATAGGGTGCGTACATGTAAGATATGAATTGGAGAATGGCTAAACTTTGTTCCGCGGATGTTTTCCTTTATTTTGACTGCTCATATAATCGCTTTATGCACAAAGGTGTTGTGCATGGACGCCTTTGTGGAAGCTTCTTCCCTCACTTCGGCGACCTGCTCGTGTTTCGTGTTTCTAAGATATGCAACATCCGGGAATGCAGCATACATGTGACGTGGTTCTGTTCCTCTTATGTGATTGGTCATTGTGTTGTTCCTCCGCCTTCATAGTCCGGTGTACGCATCGCCTTGGGCGTGGACGCTTTGTGAAACCTTGTCAAGGTGAGTCGCACTTTGGTTAAGTGTGCAGTATCTAGCAATGTAATATATATGTCACTGTCGACTTTAATACTTTACAATCGGTTATGTTAGTGTATCCGCGGACAATGTAATGTATGTCACTTCAAGGCTGGACTCTCGGCTCATCATATGTTAGTGTGGCATCCGCTGGAAAATACAATGTTATGACCTTTACCATTTATTTGTACGGGATGGAAGTATTACAGCGTGTATGTACGTAGAAAGGTCGTATGGGTGCTGGCACGGTCCGATGTGGAAATTCCACAACCCTTGATCTGGCACATTCATGGAATAATTCTTCGATCCAATGATCGAAAAAAAGCAATAAGTATAGAGCAATAAGTATAGAGTAGAGTGGAAATATAGTATAGAAGGGCAGACAAAGTGATTGGCATAGTTTTTAGAGCAAATCAAACCTCCCATGGAGCAGAAAGAACTAGCCGACTGAAATTTTTGCCCCCCGCTGCAGTTTGAAGATTGGCTTTTTGGCCACATTCACCACCTAGGTGATATTGGATGGGCTGATTCACCAGTGGTTAATGTGCTCGCAAATTTTTTGGCCACATTAACCACATCTCGCTTGAGATATATGGAGTTCCCATTTTAACAGGCTGATTATTTTTACCGAACACACAAAAAATTTGTGGTGTTTTCGTGAGTACCAGATGGATTTTTTTCGGAAAATTTCAAATATGCCCCTGAAGTTTGCAAATATTTTGAAAATACCCTCCAAATAAAGAATATTTTTTGAAATATAGAAATATTGTTTTTGTAGCTTCTCAAATTCAAAAGTTGTTTTCACAAACATTATAGTTAAATTAAGATCTTTCCAACATGATCAAATTCATTTAATAGGAGTTGAAATTCACAAGTTATGCTCATTTAGTTGTCAAAAATAATACTTTTTTAGAACCATGTTTTTGGGGTATTTTTTGGAATATTTGCAAACATAAGGGGTTATATTTGGGGAAAAAATTTTCATTTTTTGTTAGTTATATCGAAATGATTTTCAACAGCTCGAAAGGACAATCCCCTGACTAGATGCAAATTTTGAGCGGCAAATTGCAAAACGGAGGTGGCACTAAGTTTTGAGGACCGATGGTGCAAATTTTTGACAACAAGATCCGATGGCAAATTTTTCATACCCTCTTCTTCCTTTTCTTCTTCATCATGGACTCAAGCTCATCGAATTCTTCCAATTTTTTTGGTTGTCAGGATACCTTCATGGCCACACCAAATTGGGGTGCTTGGATGGCTACTGCTCATCCCCATGGTGCAAGCTCTACCATTGGACAAGACGGAAGAATTCCTCCCAAATTCTTCGATGTAGGAAGCCCAAACATGTTGAATTCAGCCTCATTTTATAAGCCCTGCCATTGCTGAATGTCGAAGAAATCCCTCCCATATTCTTTGGTTTTGGAAGACAAAAAATTTTGAACTCAGGTATTCTCTAAGCCGTCAAAGCAGGGAATGAATTTGTGGAAAAATATCCATATCAAGCTTGTTGCATAACACCCTGATTTCAACAAGGATCAACTGGCTTGTCGTAGATGTTGAAAATTGCTCTTCAAGGTTTGGTTCCTTCATCATGCCAATGTGGCGAGGTTGTTCATGGAAGGTCAATTTCTTCGTCAGATGAAGATGAAGTTCTAGAAGAGCAAACTCTACTCAAGATTCTTCTCTAGAGCTAGTGCAGGTTGTCAAAAAAGAAAAGGTTCAAGATGATTGCTCAAGGACTAGGATCAAAACAGAAGCAAATAAGACAATGCTGCTCAATGAATTGCAAAGTGAAAAGAAGGAGTTGTTAGAAGCATTTGGAGAGTGCGAAGCAAAGAAATTGCAGGTTGCCAAGGATGTGAAGCGTCTACTTCATGAGTTAGTTAAGAAGCTCTGAAAAGTTCAAGTGGATTAGATTTGCTTTTATTGACATCATTCATAACAAGTTGTCATTAAGTTATTCTATATATGAAATTCTTGTGCTGTGACTCGCGAGATACAACAACATCCTGATAGATTCGTTTTTCATTCATCTCAGCAGTTTTCTACAATGGTTTAGAATGGGAAGCTTCCTATTTGCAAGTTACCCATAAAATTGAAAAATACAAGGAACATCCAGTTGTAACCTAGACCCCAAAATAAAAATGTTTGCTACATGTGTTGGCTATTGTACCTGCCAAAGGCTTATCGTCGGGATTAAAAAACCTTACCCTTTCAAGTTTTTTAGGAAAAGCCCTAGCGAAAAACCCTCAATGATGAGCTTAAACAAATGCAAGGCCGATGAAAAACTCTGCAATAAATAATGATCTCCCAATTGGATGAGCCCAAAAAATGATAGATAGATAGATAATAGTTTTAACGTCACGCCACTAGGCAACATCCAACTGGACATGTGACCACACACCACACTACATTGCTTGGTTGGGCCCTGCCCCCAACCACCTTACACTGTGTCTGTTGGGATTTGACCCCCAACAGTACCGAGTGCGATTCTGGGCAGTCTCAAACTCTAGACCACATTGCTAAGGAACTAGTGTGTTACCACTAGATGTGATGGATGTGTGCGATGCATACAATGCATGAATGATTGGCTTGCACGAGAATCCTAGTCCGATACTTAGCTCGAAAGCATTCTTGTGCTGCGACTCGCAAGATACAATAACATCCCGATTACTAGAGAAGTTCCAGTTTATACAAACTAGATCCAAGGCGAAGGTTGAAGGATTGTCTTACGCATGTCATGTTTATATCTCTTCAGCTTTGATAGCATATAAAGCCTCCTACAACAAAATTGAGCAGTGTATGAGAGAGTTTATATGGCAGGATACTCACTTGGTATCTTGGAAAGAAATGGCTCACAGCAGGAAGGAAGGGGGTCTAGGCTGTAAATCTTTACATCTCTACGCTCAAATGCTAGGGGCTAAGAATGTGTGGAAAGCTATTTTAGGTTTCCAATCTCCAACAATAGATTTTATGAAGTATTGGCTTAATAAAAGCAAACCTAGGTAGCTCCACCATGAAACATCCATTGCCAGATTCTGCTTTTTATAACTTCGAGTGTGCTGCTAACATTTCCCCTTGATGAGGAACATCTTTAAAGCCTGAAAGTTGGATTTTCCCAACTTCCAACATGATAAGGTTACAAATTCAGTTAGAGACACCTCGATCTTTTGGTCTCCTATTACAGCCCCTTCCTCATCCACTTCGACGTCTGCCCGCCACCCCACTTGCTACAAAAAATGGCACAATGCAAATATTTTGACTGTTAAGGACTTGATTGATACCAACAATCAATGGCTACCATGGGAGGAAGTTCAGAGCATGGCGGGAAGGGGCAGAACTAGCAGATTTATTTATAATCATGTGGTTAAGACTTACGCCCCCTACCTCAATAAGGATGGGATTGGAGAGAGTGATACTTCCCTGAACTGGTTTTTTAGAGTCAAAGGGAATTATAAGGTCTCCAAAATTTATCATGCTTGCCTTCCTGCTAAAAGTAATAAGCATGCTTTTCTCTAGGGCTTAACTCTTTAAAAATCCAAAAGCACCTTACGTTGTAGCTGGAAATCTTATTCTTGCTCGAAGATTAAATTATTTTCATGGCTCATTCTCCATAACGCCCTTCTCAGCAATACTAACATGATTAAGAGGGATCTTAAATTTATCTAAAGTTTAATATGCTCTCTCTCTGCAAGAGTTGTGATGAGACTGTTTTATATATCTTTACATGCCCAAAAATTCAAGGCTTCTGGTGCGCTAGCTTAGATTGGTCCTAAATTGAATCTTCCAAATATGGAGTCTGCCACTAATATGTTCCAAGTTTTTCCAACGTCAAGATTCTATTGTTAACACCTCTGTTCTCCAAATGGCCTTATGGATTATCTGGAAGCATAGAAAGACTGTGGCTTTTGCAAATTAAAGAATTAGAAGTGTGATCTCACCTGGATGAAACTTAATTTCTAATTTGAACTCATCGGATGTGCTTTGGCTCATAAGGCTGGTAGGAAGGAAAAATATATGACACTGATTGGCTTCATTGGAGAGAGTCACTTTCTTTATTTGCTTTGACTGTCTAATTGACCAAACTTCGTTCCTGGATATTGCAGTATTCTTGAACAGTGTGGTGATGGTGTTCAAGCAGTCTTGCTTCCTTATGACGTCCCCAATGATCATACAGGTACTTCGTAGCAAGCAGTCAAGGCAAGCTTTCGGCTAAATTTGTTCCTCAAAGAGGCCTACAATGCCCATATTTTGCACAAATTTATTGTTGCCAACAATTATTTGCTCACAGAAGATCAATTATGTTGCCTCTGTTCTATGTATTGTTATCATAAGGGGAGATGTGAAGCATGTACGAGAGCGCCCTTGGATATTATGCAAGTTCCTATCAATGAATTGCTCTTGCTTGCTCCGTCGTGGAATGAAATTGATTGGCAATCTTTGCCCCCTTATAGTATGGCCCCCTCTATTATCCATTCCTTCCCAGATTTACTCTTGTTCCACCTTCTTTGCGTTGATTTCCTTATATTTTCTTCGATCTCTTGCTCTACCCATTTTGCCTTTTCTATGCTCCTACTGCTCTCTTCTCATGTTGCCTTTTGTGCTGGATTCGAGTTTTGTTTAACAGGTCTGTGATTTGGTGGTAATTACCTAGTGTTCTGTGTTATGATATCAGAGATTTTCCTTGCTTATACTTTGAAGGCTTTATGCCTATCCTACCTTTCATTTTCCTCAAAAATAAATGGAAAAAAAAAAGAAAAAATAAACTTTTTCTTATGGATGACCTTAATATATGATCGTTCCATTCATTGTATATCATGGAAAGATGCGCTTTATAGTAGGTAAAGTATGTTCCTAGCTCTAGATGCGTTGAACCTATTCGATCCCCAAGTCAAGTCCACCTGTGATCTTCATGGACCAACTAGGTGATTGCCATAAGTTGAATAGCAGTGCAAGCAAGGTGTAGCCCAACTAGAAGCAAGAGGATGTTGTAATTATACTACTTTTGCTAGATTGGAGATGCCATGAAGGTCAAGGAGGTCTTTCTGATGAGGAGAATAGAGTATACCCTGAGTCCATCTAACTAAATCGTGTCTCCCAATGGATTCTATTGGTATCGATCCTTCGTTCCCCTAGATATATTGCTTAGTTGGGATATCAAGGCAGATGTCAGTGTACCCCTAGACTATTTGAGGTAACATTATGGGCTCTGTTATGATTGTTGTGGTCTCAAGCTCAAGGTCTGCTCCCCTCCCCCCGTATATGGTTAATCCTATCCTCACAAGGCAGACAAAAGTGAATCCTTAGCCCATTTGCATATAATTACCAACAAGCTACTAATTCTCTTGTCTTGCGAAAGTCCCCAAGACTCAATTCCCAACATCCATCTTTAAATACTACCTAACTTTTAAGCTAGGGTATATCATTGGCGTACTCTGAGGTAAGATGATTTAACCTCTCTCCTACTACTTGCCCCTCGGGTATTGCATCTATTTGGGCACATTTTGTGGCTCACTCCATGTGTGTGTGAGGCTCACCGTCCTAATTCCCAAGACCGACAATACTCTCAACCACATGTAACCGCACACAAGTAAAATAAATAAAGAGTTGAGGATGCTGCGAATAATTTGCATATTAAAGTTTGGATACTTTGTTTATTTATGCATTTAATTCCCTTGCATTTGGAAGATTATGGATAAAGTGATTGATGCACCATTGTCTCGAAGTTATTAATATTGGAGATCGAAGTTGATGTCGCTAAGCTCATTGAGGTGCTTATATTCTCCGCCTCCTTTCTTCATCACCTCCTTCCAAAGATTTTAGTTCTCAATCAGTAGTTGGCGTGCATTAAGAAAAGATGTAATGGTGATGTGACGATATCCTAATAATGCATCTATCACTAATTGAAGTTCATAAACTTTCCAAAATAAATTCTAAAGCGACTATCATTAATTGAAGCTCACATGCTAGCATGCAAAACTTTTCGTGATAAATTCCAAGGGACAACTATATTGAGTTGCCGTGCATTATTGCCCAAACCCGGAAGCCGAAAGTACCCAACCAAAGCACTCGAGAATGGGGACAAGAAAATAAATTTAATGAAAGAAAATCGCCCGTAGGGAAGGCTTAATAAGCAGAACAACGTAATGTACAACTAAGGAACTAGAGAAAGTAAATGTGCTGATGGATCCAGCCAAGCATGAAGAGAACGGTAAATACAAAGAGTTGACACCTGCATAAGCAGGGGGTTAACCAAATTGTTACACAAAATTAGAATGGCCTCAAAGGGTTTTTGACGATGTATTTCATTCATGGCCATTGCCACGATTGTATCACTCATGTTGATGTCAACATGTACATTGCTATATTCCAATTAAAATCGCAGTTACTCTAAACGCTTTAGATTGCGCGAACTAGTTGAACCACCAAAGAGATGCTCTTTTATAAACCATAAACCAAAGATGCATGTAAATGTGGGGCGTAATTATACTTTGGGAGGGTTATTGAACTAAAGGTGGTTATAGATAGATAGATAGATAGATAGATAGATGTAACAAAGTGAACTGCATTATGGGCCATATAAGGCTAACACAGCTTAATGCCCATGTTTTGTCTATGTGGCATTTCGCTACATGGCATAAATAATACAACTTAAGCTTGTTAGAATGTGAATTACAAACATTGAATGCTTTGTGGGAATGTCATGCTTTATATGTTCCTCGCATCACCAATGGAAGCATTTAACCATATATTGATTATGCACCAATATAATGGGATATTTCAATACAAATATGGATACCTAATAATGAAAATTAAAACAAGCACCAAACAATTGCTCGAGATGTACAAGAATGTGATCGGGTGAGAGTCATAGCAACTAGGACTAATTGGCGAGCCGCATGTCTCGCAGGATTGGTGCTAATTGAAGAGTAGGTCTTTGGAATGGGGTGCGTACCTAACTTCGTCTTCCGCGAGCATAGCGTCATTGCAGCTACTCATCATTTGATGCATGTGCCACCTGTTCCGGTTCACGCTATGATTACACGCCAGCCATTCATCATTTGATGCATGTGCCACTAGGTTCTTGTTCACGCAGGATTACGCTTGGAAGTCATGTAATCATTGCCGCGGAAGTCAAGCTCTCACTACGCCGATGGGTGTGGTCTATCCGTAGTTCGAAAATTTGTGTTTTTAAGGGCTTGATACCTCTGTTGTCCTCGTGATCAACCCAAGCAAGGCCCACCACGTTCTTCGCTGTTCCGCAGTGTCGGGCCATCTTTGATACTATTTGGAGTGTTGTTTTGGGCATAGCCTGGTGGTCCTACTAAGGGATCATGATTATTCTCTTTGAGATTTTAATCTGCCTATGCAGCTAGGCCCCTGCCTTTTAATTGGACTTTCAATATAGCTTGATACTCAAAAAATAAAATAAAATTTCTTGAATGTGGCAATAAATAAAGAACTACCACGGATTAAGTGTCATAACCGACCCATAGAACCCAACAATAACATATCGCCTAGGTCAGTATGGTCGAAGTCATTGATAGTTATTAATGAAGTTGTGTTCGATTTCATTTAAAATATTGTTATCCTGCTTTTGCCCCATGCTAACCATTTTGCAAGTTAGAAGAGTTGAACAACAATTGTATCCTCGCTTTTTGCCAACCGCCGTTGAACAAGGATGCAACAATATTCATGGAGAGAGACCACATTTATATAGGTCGGGATTTCTAATATTTGAATGGCAACTTAACAAATCATGTGTCAGCCATAATAATGGAGTGCAATGTTGAATTTGGTAATAATCCTAAAACAAAAAGCTCCTCCTTCCTCAATCCATTGCTCAATTCATGTACACAACTTTGACACTTATAATGTTCTCGTCTAAGAGATACCACTTCCTTTATCTCTTCCATTCATAAAAGCAAACACAATTTCTGTAATGATAAACAATAACTGACTATTTAGAGGAAAAAGAAAGCACCATAACGTAAACCCTAGTCCGAGAGAAGCAAGAATAAAAGGAAAAGATAATAAAGCTTATGGGAAAGCATCACATTTGAGGAAAACATTGCACTACTAGTAACAAAGATGGTGAATGCTATCCATCTCGATGTGAGTACTCCAAATCGGAGTCAAACAAGGACGCTGTTTGATGGCCATGCTCAGAATGAGATCAATGCACCCACAAGACCTTATTTTGATTTATGGATGGTGATATATGATTTCAAGAAAATCATTTTTCAGCGCTCCATATAGCTTTGCATGGCAAAGTTGGTTCCCAAGTATCCGTGATCAACATAAGTGTTTCAAGTTTCCGGGGATGTAGGATTTTTGTTGTATACGCATTTTTTTTGAATAATTTATGTTTAAGAGAATAAGCGAGCTGCATCAAGTATTGCTTGAAGAGACCTTTCTTGAAATCGCGGAAAGACGCTGTAACTCACTGCAAGATTTATTCATGGCAAGGGCCTCTTTTCACTTCCTCATGTGCTCAATACACGAATGTTAGTTTAGGATCAAGTTTCCTAATTCTCTCAAATATGTAGCAATTGATTATGAAAACATGACTTTGGCATGATTTAAGCCCCTTCACCAGTCACTCTGAGAGGGTTAAACCCTCCATACAATTTTCTAAATAGATTTGTGCTAAATCATACCAAAACTCGAAAGCATTGTGTTTAAAGATATGGATAATTTAACTTAGCTATTTATATGAGATAATCCTTTCTTCCAAGTTTATAGCAAGATAAGTTTTACATGCATGGTACCCTTAGCCAAAGCCATTATATACTGTTGAGTAAGACCCGGAGATATACTCTCTTGGTTTTACAAGGCAACTCCAAGTTGCACCACACTGTTCTTCTTGGTTGCTTCCAAACTCCCTAGCTAATTAGAGCTTCTTCAAACATTGCAAATTGCCCAGCTTCCAAGCAAATCAAGTTATAGGCTGGTAGGCGCCTCCTAACCCCACAAATAATTTGTAGAAATTTGTAGAAGTAGAGTTGATGCGCTCTTGAGAGCAACTTCTTTCTAGGATTTTACGAACCCAAGCTCTTCATGCAAACTTGCTAACCTATTGCTCTTCCAAATTACTTCACATTTCCACACTATAGACTTACAAGAATTTCCGCCATAACAAGAATGCTCCTTTAAGTTGTATTTTAACCGGGTTTGCATACCTAATGTAGCAAAGGGAAGGGAGCATATTCTCTTCAATCTCAACAAGAGATTTTTCCATAGGTTCCAATCGAGAACTTCATGTGATGGGTTACTTTTTACACATTTCTTCACGTAAATTTTATGCCTATTAACCTAAAAAATAACCCAACCGTAAGTTCCAAAGATCTATCTCAAATTTTCTCGAAAGCAATCGGGCATTATCTATTACTAAATTTAGCAACAATCTTTAAGCCCCTAAGCCTAATTCTGGTGACAGCTCATGTGTAAGCTGGACAATCTCATGAGGAGTAAAATTGCAAGAGATCATCCAATATCCGAAGCAGACATTGAAGATGAAAAGCTCGTAGTGTGACATGATCCGCTACGCTAGGAAGCTCAATCGATGGGATCAATGTGGAATGGTAAGACCACCATCAGACTCAAATCCAAACCTTTGGGCAGATCTGCGGAAGTGCATCCCCAACGTGAGGGTGGTTGAAAGCATCGTGTCCACAAAATCTTCTGCGATTCTACCGCCAAGATAAACGCTTAAGGGTATCTCACTGTACCATCATGAGAAACTAAAACTGCATTATGGTAGTCCGAGGTTGTTTTTGGTTGCGTGCCTTTAGTGAGCCCATTAATTATTAAGGTTTTTCTTCAAACCCTCGTATGGTTTTTAATCCTCGAGTAATCTAGACACTAATGTAGTCCAGTCGCTTAATTTCACAGTAGGCACCCTTTTGGGGCACCAAGACTATGCAGTAATAATTGTAGAAAAAGGAAAGGAGCTGCGTTCTGGACAGAGGGGCCTCCTCCCGACCACCACTGTGATAGCTGGGAAGGGTACAAACTCACGGCTGGTGTTTCTATTTCCACACATTCGTTTCCCACCAAAACTAAGCATTAGAGTTTTTGAGGTCAAATAAGGGCCTCCTAAGAATATATATTAGGGGCTACCGCCACGTAGGATCCCAACCTAGCTTCCCCCATACCTGGGCTACTCTCCCTAACCTACACTAACCTCCCAACCCAACCCCCTAACCCAACCCCGCAATCATTATTTTCCTAACCACCTGGAATATTTGATGATTATATCTTAGATTTTCGCTTTCCACCTTCGAGCTTATGCCATCGAAGCCAGCACCACATCGAAGCTGTTCCTCAAGGCCATCGACTTGTTATCAAGGCTTATCGAAAGGCCACTAAAGATCTTTGCTATATCGCTACTGTGTGTTTTTTTTTTTGCACTCGGTTGAGGAGGATTCTTTCGCCGAAATAGAGCTGGCCTCTTCACTACCGCTTGTTGGCAAGCCTCTAATTTAACACCACCGGCTTCTGCCTTTGCAACGCCAATGGTAAGGTATTATTTTCGAAGTCGCCATTACCCTTTATGTTCTTCCTTCTAATACTTCGCTTTCAGATCAAACCAATCTGGTGGTCAATTTAGAGTGCGGTGCCAAAGAATGCCTCGCCTTACAGAATAAGTTCACTAGGCACCAATAGATGAAGATGCCATTGCGAAGCCTGAGCTGGCGCGACACCTCTCACAAGGCTAACTCAGATCCATGTGATCCTTTCACCGCAGCCCATCCAACTTCCACGATCCGCCTTATTGAATTTGTTTGTAAGGGACAGCAAGGGTTACTAGGTTACCGTAATAATTTGGTTAATGGTGTAATACCGATCCACATTTGCGCGTCATGCTAACAACCACTTCTGTATGGATTCAATTGCAAAGTTTTATCGTGATGTTAATCGGCCCAACAAAGTAACTACTGCTCAACAATGCCGCTAAGCCAATGAATTGAGGTAGAAAATCAGAAATTGGTGACCGGAGATGAATGCACCGCAGCTAGCGAATGAAGAGGGGTTGGCGCAAGAAAAATGATTCTCCCTCACAAGCTGGTCAAACGCTTTAAAAAGAACTCCACTGGGATCGTGGAGAGGGCAAAACCTCGGGGCTTCTCCATAAATATGTGAAGACTCTGGGGGTGGAGGCTCAAAAAGGGCCATGGCTATTAAAAGCTTCTGTCCAAATTGTATTAGTATCAAGAGAAACCCGCCATTATTGCCGGGTTTATTAAAGAAATTAGTTACTAAAGATGATGTATTGAGAATATTAAAGCTTCCCCGGTAAAGATTCAACTTAGAAAGCTGTAGTACATCAACTATTGCAGAGTTGGGGAACAGCCAAACCTCGCACCTGCAAGAATCAGGTAGACAATGTCGGCAGTAAAGCTTATATTGTTTGTTCAAAAGCTTGCGTGATGGTTTTCTAAACAAGGCATTACCAAAACTATTCTACTACCAAGGATGATTCAAGCAGGACACTCTTGTAGGTCATCGAAACAGAGCTGCGTAAGAGTTTTGCAGGATATGTATCACCGACCAAATAGCATAACTTGATATCGCATCCTATACCAAAGGTAAGAAGAAGTCGGGTTTAGATACTTTCTCGCCTTAATGAAAATAACAATTGCTGGATAGATCTCTTTAACTAGAATGCTTCAGCCTTTGGTTCGATTTTATGATATGAAGGTAGAAGAGCAAGGCCGGCAAACTAAGAATTGTTTTGAAGTCGGATGAAATGGAATTGGTGAAAGGCGCAGAAGTACGAGGGATTTCGGCTGAAGTCTAATGAACAGCTTGAATGCCAGGAATGGAAGACAAATCTAGATGATAAGTTTCCATTCAAATAAGATCACATTTGCAGGGTTGGTTTATTTCAGGTACCAGAGGAAAATCACAAAGAGCAAATCGAAATGGGTTTTGATCAAACACCCCAAATGATTGCCTCACCTGACCTGAGAAAACTTGCGCTCCTCGGATATGGTGAGTAACGTAGGTTGAATGACATCTTGCATTTGAAGACAATAAAATGCACGTACAGAATGAAGATGTTTGTAAGACTACTCATGCTTGTCCCAATGGGTTTCTACATATGCAAGTAGAAGAGATTCACTGGATTGGACAAGAGTACATTAGACTGCGGTCCAAATGAGCCACCAAATAGAGAAGAGAGAATGACACAACCTTGATGCCAATTCAATTAAGAAGAGTACACACACACATATGCACCCCTTCATGCTTTCTCGGTAGAATCATGTGACAAGATGGTTTACATGAGTATCCCCGCTTGTTTGAATAAATCACCGAATCTCCAAAGCTCTAGGGAAGTCGCCACATGAAGTTGAAAAAGGTGCTATCTAATGTGGACTTCATGGTGGGCACTACAAAAATAACTTCAAGATCCAAAGGTATCCCAAGAAGGTTCCCTCAAAACCCGGCAAGAGATGTAGGTCCAAAGGCTAAGAGGTTTTGCAGTTCCTCGCCAAAGAGAACTTATCCGGCAGTTTGGGAAGCTACAAGCGATGGTATTGTACCGAGACGAGGATCGCGGGCGGCATCACCAAGAAAATCAAGGCATGGCGGCGTGATTTCTCAGACCGGTAAAGGAAATGCGCAAAAGGTAGTGCAGTGAAAAATGATGTTGCTACTCCGTGAGGCAATCGGACAGTCCTCACTAAGTCTTTCCCCGACCTGCGACATGGGTGAGGCCAATTTGATACTCATGTCCATATTCACCGCTAGCGGTGGTTTGTCGTGAGTATGGAAGCCCGGGAATTTGAATACACATCGTGGAATGGAGAAGTCCTGCCAAGCAAGCAAAGAATGCATTCGCTTCACTCAACACGAGGTTCAATGGGAATTCCTGTCACTACATGTGTCAATGGTTTTACGTATGATCGCGGTGCGCGGGGTGAAGAAATCACCAACCGCAGTGAATCAACACTCTTGCCAAGCTGCTTAGACAAAACCCGCCGAAAAAAGAGGGCGTACTTTGGTATAAGTCCTGGAGTTTATCAAGGGAGTGAGATCAATGAGATGTAGGCAAGGCAAAGGTTATGTCCGTATTGAGCTCTTGATAACGCCTCATCGTGAAAAGAGTTGGTTTATCACCGGAGCAGTGCCTGTGCTAAAATGTCAGGCTGTGCAATTGATGTGATGTATTGGCGATCACGGTATGTAAATATGGCCTCACAGAACTGGATTCAGGATTAATCGCAGCCACGGTGCCAAATAGAACAATAATTTGTAATCGAATGATTTGCACTACGGCTACTGGCATTACCGAATTTCAAGACCGCATGACGCGCTAAATATGGCCCCTCAGAATTCAAATCACCATACGTTAATCGCATTACACGGCAGCGAAATCGCCGTGCACAAATTATTGAAGGGTTTACTGCTAATCGCAGCCACCTGCAAGCAAATCGACCGAAGTTACAAATTATTTATTTCACCGCATACCGCGCGTAAATATACGCGAATCCAGTAGGAGAATACAATATTAGAGAACACATACAACATATTAGAGAATATTTATGAACATACAATTTTCCGGTATCATATGAAATATTTATGATAGATAGCAAAGGTTACCATAGAGAGACCACCGGGCAAGAGGTCCCTAGTAACCTTCCCAGTTCCTAACCCCCTTCCCCTTCCCCCTCCCTCCATGTAGGTTCAACCCATGCATCTGGTTAGGAGTCAAGAGCTCACGCCCTCCCACCACATTCTTCCCACCATATGTGGGGTAACGTCGCTAGAAAAAGTAATTCTACACAGATGATTACCCAAGAAGAGCGGACTCCAACTCCACAAAAACCGTTGTACCTCGTTGTAGTACACCCACAAGGCTACAAGACCGTCTCCTAAGCATTTCATGAATGAACTCGATATGTATGCATCCGCAGAGTGTAAGCAAATATCCAAAGATCTAAGAAGAGGCCTCACTGTCAGAGCATTCGCCCGTGATAAGGAGGGGGGCTCAAGAAGTCCCCCTCATTGCAAGTCTCCTATGATTCGATGGATAATTTCCATCGGCTCATGACCACAATCAAATCGCCTGTGAATGGTTGATCAACTCCATTGTAAGCTCCTTGTGGACCGTACAAATCCCACTCCAAGTTAGGGTCCCATGGCTCATCTACCCGCGTCGCATTGCACGTCATGCCGCTCGCAGCTCCGTGGAGGATCGGGTCCAATCATTTGCACAAGTAAGTAAAGGAACAAGGATGAAAGCAAGGAACATGAAGAAGCAAGGAAGAAGACCAAGTAGCAAGGAACAAGGATCAAGATCAAGTATGAAGAAGCAAGGAACAAGGAAGATCATCAAGGAGCAAGAAGATCAAGGAACAAGGAAGACCAAGTAGCAAGAACCGTGTAGATGAAGTAGCAAGGAACAAGGATCAAGATCAAGTAGCAAGAAGCAGGAACAAGGAAGCAAGGAACAAGATCAAGTAGCAAGATCTAGAGCAAGGAACAAGACCAAGTAGCATGAAGTAGCACTAAGATGAAGGAGGAAGAAGCAAGGATCAAGATCAATTAGCAAAGAACACCAACACAAGGTGAGAAGTGAAAGCACCTGGCGGAGAACACGGTAGAAGGAAAGCGAAAACATGGAACAAAGGTGAGAAGCGGAAAGCAAGGTGAAAGAATTTATAGCTACTTTAATCCAATAATGTTGAAGTATAATACAAATCGCTGAAGTATAATACCAAGAAAGGCTAAAGAATAATACCAATAATGCTGAAGTATACCCCTTGTGGTGGCGAAAGAGGGTCTAAACCGATCCGACGATTTCTCGCGACCAGAGCTACCTGTATGAATAGGCCCCTTCAATAGTTTTTAAGTGAGGCGATTTCGCGACCGTGGCCACGGGTCCCGGTTACGACCACACAACAAACATTCACATGAGAAAATACAAGGAAAATGGTAGAAGAAAAACCATTCAATTACACTCAAAAGTGTAAGATTGCCAAGATAATACATGATAATATGGATGTTACTTAATTACACGGAAATCACTTCGTTTATATACTTAATTTCTATGAAAATCTTTATACCACCCAAAGGGAGACTGCACTGTGGATATGTAACGTGATATGTGCTTTTGTGCTATGTAGCCATAGTCACGCGGCCGTATCCCAAGGAATTGTATCCTAGGTGGGGAATCTAGACGTGTAACCACAGGATGTTGGAAGTCAAGGAAACTGGAATAGGAGCTACCAATATCCACAAAAGATTTGTAATGGAAGTCGTGAAGTTCAATGAGGATATAAATCCTATTCTTCATTAGTAGGAATGACCGTGAGGCAATACACGACCGTAGAGTAGGCCATGAAACCATGGAAAAGCATGTCCTTCAACCTGCTCTGTAGCCTATCATCGCCTAAATCGAGGGGGTCTGCTATTCAAAGCACTGAGTGAACCTGCTTCACTGAATTGATCTCCGCGGAGGGAGATGACGCAGTATAGCGATCGATAGTTGATCACCGCCTTTGCAAGCTCGGTGGTTGGACCGTAACGCCATCGATGTTCCAAAAGTTGTTAAAAATCATCAAAAGTGCACGATAACTGGCCACATCTTGCGTATTCCGGATCGTCGAGGGATGTTCTTGCAAAGCTACCACGGCAAGAAACCAGGAACGTATTGGGCGAACAACTAGTGGAGCGCATGCAGCGTGCAAAGAGAAACAAGAGGGAAGGAGCACGCAAAACAAGAAGCGCATTGGAAGACAAATGAAGGCGAGATGCCTATTTAAAGAGAACAGTATATGCTACATACGCACATTATATTTATATTGTAGCTCATGTAGCATTCCAGTACCATGGCCAAGTATGTATATACAATAATTTGGTATGTATATACCATCAATAATTTCTATGTATATACCATCAATAATTTTGGTGGGTGGTTCATCAATAATTTTGGTGTGGGTATAAATATACATCAAATTGCCGAAAAGAATATTGGCCTCCTCGCCTAGCCATATATACATGTGGTCTCATTCTCAACTCGGATTCACGCTATGACGAATCAATTTTAAAATTTCAAGCAGCGTCAGCCTCAATCCTCGCCATTATCCCCATCCCTTCGAAGCGTTATTATCCATCTAATATGTAGCCAGAGAGCATCAAATGTACATGATAAAAGATCACCGGGTGCTCACAGACAATGAGACTCAAGAGCTCTAAATCAACACTCTCAATGTATATACGCTTATATAATGTACATTATATACATGTATACATTATGCTCGTATGTATAACCAATAATGTCATACGTCAATTCGATATAAGTACCTGCTCCACTCAATGTATATATGCCCATTTGCTATGCGTTCTGCTCTCATTCCAAGATATGGATCATTACTTGCACTATGACATATAATAAATCTTTATAGATGTTCTCATAGGGGTACTTTGATCCCCCTGGCCGGAAGGAGTAGCAGAGGGTCAAATCTCCTTCCCGAGGGTTTTATCGTTGTGCTATCCACCTTTGGAGGGTTCCGCAGCTGGCGCTTGGCGAGATTAATCGCATTCACCAACTACCTTTAATGACAGATCCCGATCGCCGTAATGTAAGCTTCTTCATTCATGTATGCTATGCCTCATATGAGTTCTAATGCTTCATGAGTTATAAGTATGTAACCATAAGTGATGTACATGTGATCCGCCTATTCACAAAGATTCTCTTCAATGTGGAATAATTGTTAAGACAGACACGGTATAAATTATGCCTCCAAAATCCTTTAAACCACTATTAGACATATTACCTGCGTATGTAAATGCACCTTCCCAAAGAATGTGGAATGCTGCGATCAGTATGATGGTGGTGCTAATAGACCTTCCCACGCATCGTGGAATAATATTTTCGACCGCGCTTTCACGGTCAACACTAGTGCAGATAAATGCACGCTAATAAATAGAATAGCAAATAATTACGATAAATATAAAACACTTCATCAATGATAAATACCGGAACACTCCATATTAAGAAAACAAAGTGTTACAAAAGGATGCTAAGGGAGGCATCCACTAAGTATCTAGCTAAGGTAGCATAATCAAGGTTCTCCGCACAAGAACACGCCCTTCAGGTACACAACAATGGACACCGCCTCAAAGAGGCTAATTAGATGAGCCTCTCGGCCGCCTTCGGCAGGCAAGACATGTCCAAGGCCTCTCGCTCGATTCTATTTTGCACTTCTCCACCATCGACGTAAGTCCGGTGTCACACCCCTCCTCCTCCCTCGACTCCTTCCTCCTCTCAATAATTTCCTCAAATCTCAAACCCGACCATTCTAGCTAAGGCAAGCTTGGGAATCGAGGGCCGGTGCTGCGTCGCCATCTAATCTCCCTCAAAGCTCGAGGTGCCGAGGGAGCACCTCTTTCATCTCTCGTGGCCACTCATATCTAACACTAGGCTCCTCTCCCTCCTTAGCTTCCTTACAATACCGCTTATCGGGCCTTGCCCCGATCTCTCGCGCCTATCTCAGACTAGGAACAAGGCTCTAGAGGCTTGCTTCTGGATTTCTTTTTGCCTGATTTTTCGCCGAGAGGTTTTGCGTAGCGCACCGTTCCACTCAACTGTGGTTCCCGGATCAACATGCCGGTTCACCTCGGATTGCCGCCATCTGCCGACCAGCCGATGTCGATCTTTTGCCGTCTGCTCATTCGCTGATTATGCCGGACTGGCCTTTCGAGGCCGGTCATGCCGCACTTCCATATTCCCAGCTTCTCCCCACCACCGCCAAACGCTTGGGAATGCAGGTCCTAACCCGGTGACGCAGGAGACTCCTAACAACCGATTCAGAGCCACCGGGCACCATGGCTCGTCAACCGGCCAAAGGCCGCGGTGTAGAACTCTCGCAGGTTTTCAAATACCTAACTGTTTCATATTACACAAGAATCGAATGGTTGCGATCGCGTGTTTGACATTATTGATGATACACAACTCGCTACACGCATCGTATGACCCGACGCTCTTGGCAATGTCACGCTTCCGGTAGGGGAACGCCGTCAAGGTTGATCGAAGGCTCAATCGTGCTACCACAACATATCCGAACCGAATATTGTATGCATTAGCATGCCACGAAACCTCTTCCCCAACAACCTAACAACACAAGAAGGTGACCGACTATACCTGCCGGGTTTTTCTGAATATTCGCCCACACTACATAATGTGGACGACATTTCCAAGGGTTTGCCCAAGTCTTCTCGTAAGGACAACCCTCCTCTCTACGCCCATCTCGCTTGTGATGGGAATAATCACGCCTGCGGACTGAATAGAAGTTCCTACAAGTAATGACTTATCAACGCTTCTAGTTACCGGGTCAAGCTTCATTTTGTGGGATTGTTAGCCTTCCAGTGGACATGAGCGGATTTTAGCAAGGACAAGAATTCACTCAGCAATATTATTCGTCTCCGGATCCCATAAACCCCTAGACTGAAATGTTCCCAGATTACCTGGCGAACGGCAAATTCAAAAACCGCCACATATACAGACCGGGACGAACCCATCCATAACCGCCGACATCCCGTATTTCACCAAAATTGTTTATCGCTCGCTGCGAGACTGTGAAATAATTTGCGGCGTAAATCGCCAGCCCAAAACCGCCGGTATCCCCGTTGCGACTGTAGCCACCATTAAAGAATACCTAACATATACATCTAACAAGTAAGATTTATTGTCACATTGAAAACAACAATTTCATTATATGAAATAATAATTGATACATTATAGAAAAAGACAATTTATAGAAAAGACATTATATTAATAATATGTTTTAAGTACATTTCCTTTTCGCATCGTGGCCTCAGAAATTCAATCAAAATCTTCTAAGTCCTCTTTCTTTTTACTTCCAGCCCTCCCCAATTGCATCTGCAATCGTATACAATATGTCGTGGTCCTTCTCAGGTACGTGACAAGTGCGTTGTTTTGTCCGCCCACCCAAGCCCAGTCAGCTTATTTGCAAGGACAGAGTACATTTTGAAGTCCTCAAGACATACAATATCAAGTATAGCCCTATATCTACCCAACAACACCGGGATCATAGTTTGAGGCTAGGGGCAGGTGGTTGCCGCCTAACATCGTAGTCTTGCTTGAGGACCTCCGCATCTCGATGGATTCATTTACCAGACTTCTTTCGTGGTTGTAATGTGCAATAATCGGGCGCCCCACTTAGTGACTCTTCGAGGTACGGTCATCAATAAATAACTCCTCGATAAAAGAAACATCGATTCAAGCCAGCCAGAAAAACGAAACCGAGCAAATACCTCTCTTTGTCCCGCTCGGACAACAAATTGGGTTTGTTATTTTGACAAACACGCTCGCGCAGAATTCGGCGAGCGAAAGAGCTAGCAGCCTTCAAATTTGACATCTTTCACCGCTTCATACCCCTCGCCTCAAATTGTCGCGATGACACCAATGCATCCTCGAGGTACTGAGGATCCATCATAAGTCACAGCCCATCATCGGGACACGCCTCAAAGTCTATGGTGTCCCTCCCAGTTTCACAACATAAGCATATATCCGGGCTCCACATCTTCAGTTTTCTTCAACCCTTCGCCACTTCGAGCGTCCAAGCAGCAACAGTATGGAGCCCCACCCACATGGGATGGGATATGCTTCCGAGGCCCCTGCAGATAATTTTTCTGGAGATCTCCTCTTCCACAACCTCGATTCTCCTCATTTTCCAAGATGAGCTTCTTCCTCACCCATCTCCATTCTATCAGGAGAGGCGGGCGCTTCGCTTTCGCCGACCAGACTTGAAGAAGAACTCACCTTGTTTGCTTATGTAAATCATGTATGTGTCAACATGATATCTAGGTCAGGTGTTTCTTTCCCTCTCTTTGCCTACCGCATTACGCTTCTCGTAGTTTTCTTCAAGAACCTTTCTAATTCATGACGTTTCTAAACATCTTAAGAAAAGTTTGATGTTAGTGCGGAAGGGTAAAACCGGCCACGATTACGTTTCATCGCCGTGACCGTACCTCCAAATGCATGAGCATATGAAGGATGCCTATGCATCAAGAAACCTCGCTACACCGCCATAATGCTCCACGCCAGTAATTATTATACAGCTATGGTTGCATCCACCGCTCCTCTAGCGCCTCCTCGAACTCTTCGTGATGCCGAATTTTAAAATCCCGCTTTTCCACTATTTTGTCAGTGCCTCATGCGCCTAAACAGCCCCATGCCTTATCTGACCCACTATTTGCCATTCTCGCGGAGCCGATTATGACACATCTTAGAATGTGAGCGCCTTTGTAGCGGCTGATTTGCAATGGGGAGACTAAGAATGTTAACATCTCTTACGAGCGCGCTGGAATTCAAGACCGCGGCTACGGTGCGAAAACAAGACTGACAAGTTATTTATTCAATTTCGCACCGGCTAATGCGCGTAAAATACCCATTCCATTTTTATCTTCGCATTTTCAAGACCGCGGCTACTTGCATAAAACAACACTTCAATATCTTTATTAGAACTTCAGACCGCGGGTTACGGCGAATATACCCCCTCTTTTCTATTTTTATAAGGTTATGTAATATTGCACATGGCTACACGGCGCGTAAAATGGCTCCTTCCATATTTTATGAGAGCCACAATTTCGCGACCAACAGAAGTACGCGTGAAAACACATCCACAATCGAGTTGTACATAACATGGCTACTTTAAGTCTTATATCCCAATGAAAAGCAATGTTTGTACTAATATACAATAGATTCCAAGCAACAATCACTTATATTTATATTAGATAGATCTATATACAGATATGACTTTGGGTGGCATGTGTAGACCCCACTTATAGTATTTTCTCTCATGCTTCCAATCTTCTCCTCACATCTATCATGAAATGGAAGAAGCTTAAGTCTGCCTCAAACTCCAATTGCCAACATCGAATAGAGACTACTCGCTTCCCGCCTCGACTCTTTGAACACCGACATCCTTATGAATGTTCAAGCCTAGACAACTAATGAGTGCCATTGTCATCTTGTTCGACAGAATCCGGGACGTGACTTTCTTCCTTCACCTGACATTTCTTCGGGCCATCTCCTATACTTAAAAGTGACATACGAAGCTTGCTTCCTAATGCAATATTCGGAATCGAATCGCGGTCTCGACTTATCTCCGCAGATTCAAGATAGTTAGCTCCATCGCGAAGTCGAAAGCACTCCAACCTTCAAGAAATACACTACCTAAAAAACTATTTGCCGAATCGCTGAACTCAGAACATTCAAGGCTCCTTTACATCGTCAGCCTTGAATATGGTGGCAATGAACAGCATCAATTCTAACATTATCTTCACATGCCCGCACTTCAATGCACATTTCCTGGCGACACAACTTACCTCGCTAATAAGATAGCAGCTGGGTGAGGCCCGCAATATAAATCTGGACAAATGGGCAAATGGAAGCTCCGCTTAGCTTGATCTTCGTGGAGAGTATCTTTACATACCTCCGTAACCATATACCCCTTTCTCCGAAATGCATCGGGTGTGCTACCTTCAACAACAAGCAGCCTATTCTTGTGAAAGTAATGAAAACACTGGCTATCGAAAGGTGAAGAGACAAGTGTTCTCCACATCGATATACACAAACCTCGAGAGAATAGGAATGAACCGGATAAGTAACCGAATCCACTTGAATATACATACCACACGGTTTTTCAACCGCGGGAAGTTCGCCGCTATTATTTTCTCTTTGCCATATCTCTGAAGTGTATACATGCCTTACTTGTACAAATATCTTCTTTGCCCGATCGAATCAATCAACGCCTTCCAATGCGTAGAAACATTCTCGCGATCTTTTGACTCGCCATTCACCTCGCGATTGTGTTGAGGTAACAAAAGCTCCTACACCACTCTAAGCTTTCAACCATTTCCGACCGGTGGATAGAGCTTATAGCATCTAGTCACGTAATTCAAATCGCATCGTGGAGCGGAATCGAATACTAGAAAGGCTACCGCAATTTACCCTTTCGATCGAACCCTTTAGCGCAGCCAGCTTCCCAGTAACCGAAGTTCCTGGCTGCTAACGATCTTCAAGCAAACTCGCTAGAAAAACACCCGAAATGGAATTGAGGGCTGGAGCTAATCCGTTATAATTGCCATCGCAGAAACTGGACACCGGCTAGAGGCACCCGGATATTACCGGGTTACGCGCCGACCGGAAAGGCGAAACCAAGGCTCTAAGAAAAGTTCCCTCTCCAGAGGCTCGGCTCCTTATATTGGCCGCGAAGCTTTTTGACGCGGCATCGAGTAAGGGCCCTATTTGATCTCAAAAACTCTACTGGTTCATAATCTGACTCCACTATATAAGGTGGGACGCTGGAATCCACAACGCAGCCACTCTCAAAGCCGCTGATAGCTAAGCATTCTCGCATGGCCACTGCCAAATAATATAAGCTGGGTGCCGACTAATAGAACCAAGAAAAGCCTTCAAAAGGCTAATATACCAAATATGATGTGCTAGTAGTGCCCTTTTGGGAGCTCGCCCATGCTACATCAGTCCAGGGGCCTTAGGGCACAAGGGACAATAATTTCTATTCTATTCTATTCTAAAGGAGGTGCACCCTGGACTACCGCAAACATAGGATCTGTCCATCGTATGGCCTAGATTGTATGTTGGAGCCTCTGGATGCCTCCTGTTTCGATTATGGTCATTTATGACTGGGGGTGCCTATGATTTTGAAACATGGAATACAGGTTCGCCTAAAATTTTGGAATATGAAATATACGGACTCTTCTCTATACGTTTTCGCTTAAGGTTTCAAATTTGGAGATACGGAGACTCGAACCTCTACCAAAATAGTTCAATATCCTAATAAGAACGCTTTACCTAATGCTATCAGGTGCTTATTTTTTCTATTGAAATTATTTTTTTTTTTCAATAATAATCTATTCAAATGTTTTAGGAGTATGGTCTATGGTCTAAGCGATAGTGATTTATGTATCCATATCTGTATGTCAGCCTCCGGGTGCCTCTTGTTTCGATTATGGTCGCTATGACCTGGAGTGCCTATGATTTTGAAACATCTAAAATGTAGTTCTAGTTTGGAAGGAAATATCGACTCCCTCTCTATAATGCTGCTTAAGGTTTCAAATTTGAGATATGGAGACTTAACCCTTATCAAACACTAATATCCTAATAAGAACGCTTTTAACCAATGCTGCTACCGCTAAATTAACGTAAGCTTATTTTTCTATTGAAACTCTGTTTTTTTTCCAAATAATAATCTATTCAAATATTTTAGGGGTATGGTCTATGGTCTTAGGGATAGTGATTTATGCATCCATATCAAATCCCCCTGGAACCCCCCATTGTTTTGCTACATATTATTGCTGGAATAGGCATGAATATGCACCAATGCAGGAATGAAAATGTTTATTGCCATTTAGGATAGAATAGCTATCATTGGGCATTTAGGGTAGAATAGCTATGAATTTGCATCCATACAAGATTGAAAATGTTTAGTAGACATCTAGGGTAAAATTATCATTCTAATCGCACCTGGCCTCCACCAAATCTGAATAAGCATAAATTTGACAAACCCTGAACTAGCAAATCTGGAGTGTTGATTTAAATTGCTAGTGTGGTTATATGATTATTGCCTCATGTTCTTCAACGATGGGTTCTGTCATTGAGTTTTGTTCATCTGTTGGAACCAAAAGAAAAAGACCATAAATCTTAGATCCACTAAGCTAATTTACCCACACAAAAAAAGAAAAAAAAGGGGAAAAAAAAAACATAAGCAAACCATCTAATCCAATATAACTATCAATACATATATAAGCCGCCTTCTCGCTTTGAAGCTAATATTTCCTCGGGCCCAGAAAAAAACTTGGCATGACACGCTCACATGAAAAATAACAAAAATAAAAAGTCTCATTCCCCTTTCTTACCTTCAAGCAATCCCTCCAAGTAATTTTTTCATTCATTGCCTTCTACCGATCTAAGTTCCCATCTCATGTACCGTTGCAAAGAAATTGCAACCCAACATGGCCCTTTAATGCTTAACCCTTCTTAACACATTGTTCACATAGGCCGAGATTGAATCTCACCATCGAGTGTTGTTATCGCCTAATAACACTTCACTGCTTTTTGCTCGCTCTGCATAACATCCTCAGAGTATTAAAGTGAATGCTTATAACATCCTAGAGTATTATCAAATGGATAGGACGTATGATCCCGTACTCTTCCACCATAGTCTGCTTTCTACCAAAAGCCCTTCCAAATTTTAGGCTCCCCGCTGCTCCTAAGAACAAGCTCCTCGCTTCCATATTGTGCCCTTCTCGCTGCTGTAGACCTTCGACACCTTCTTCCCAACCACCTTCAAACCTTTCGAAACCTTCAGGCTTCATTCCCAAGAAGCTCAAAACCTTTCCTAAGATTCCGGAACGGCCATTCCAAAGAAGTTCAAGACCTTCGAAGCGGCTCCATTTAGTATCCCCGCGTTTCGCCTTTGGCGCGGAAGAACTCGCGAAGTAAACCCTCGGCTTCAGTAAGATGGTCAAGTACAGACATATATTTTGATGGCTCTGCCTAATAACGCCTTGGCATAAGTATTCACTCCATCTCTTGAAATTATGGGATGCCGACTGATTATCCCTGTAATGGCCTCAACAACAGAAATATTCGCTTGATCATCATTATTTGCCTTTGTTCGCTTCTGGGCTGGTCCCTTCAATTCATATTAATCGGCGGCTTTTTTATAAAAAGGCAAGCGGCGATAATGCTGTAAATCGGAGGCAAAAAATGATCTAGCGCCGATGGGTTATGGATTCAGGCCGGCTATTTGCTTTTTGTTTTTGGACTCGTAGGTGTCGCCCCGTTTGTTGACGCCATGTCTCTGCTAAAAACAAATGCTAAGAATGCGCAGGACAATGTTATATATGGCTATACTGAAAGACTACGATTTTATGCGTTGCAGCTCGACCAGATGCGATTCCTTATTCGCTTGAAGGTTGATGCCGCATCCGTAGTCCTCCTTTATTCGCCAAGGTTGATGCCGATTCGTATCATATTTCCAAATCGCTTCCACATCGAGCGGGGCCTTACATTGTAAATATTATATAACCCCTCGTTCACATCAAAACGATCCTTTAGTTAATTTGCTCCACTACGTTGTTTGCGATGATCATAAGTCGGAAGAGGATCAACATGATCCTATGCACAAATGCTCAAGCTCGCATTGAACATGATTAGCCTATAACCGCTTTTGGAAGACTTAAAACCCTCGCTCTCATAACACAAATTTGTGTGCTCTTACAAATATGAGGAATACTTTCTAATGACCGTTTGTGCACCTCGAACCGATATCTTCCTATGCTGGGCGAAAATCATGCAAGTATGCGGGGAAAGAAAATGAAAGGGAAGAGTAGGACTGCTGCTGGTTTGGCCCTCCTCGATCTTCCTAAGAATGTTAAAATTCAACCCTCCCAGGCCGTAAAGAGCTCTTATTGCGTAAGGGGTTTGAAGGGAGCTGAAAATGTGAATCCACTGTATATTTCTACTCATTCATAATCTTCCTACTGGTATGTCTCTTTAAATTTCTACTCATTCAGCATCTTTCCTACCGGGTATGTTCTCTTTAACTTCTACAGTCACCACATTCTGCAGAATGCAACATGCTCGCATATAAGAGTTCCAAAATCCACATACCCGTGCCAGTAAGAAGAAATTGAAAAGCGATTTTCCTTTCCTTTCACCGTAATCATAACGCTTCCAATGCCAGAAAGCACATTAATATTTGACAACATCACCGCAATGCTCTAAGTGGTAATGCGGTTTCTAGTTATATTACGATTGTGGACATTATATTATTTGATTGCCTCAGATCTTTCAGCTCTATGACAAGGCACAACGAAGTACCGGGACTAATTAGGGTGCAAGAGATCGCACTACGGCTTTTCTTCGATGCCATAGCCGCTGCTGCAGAGAGAGATGCCGCCATAGGCGAAGACCCATGGACTCGTAGAAACTCCGACTGCGGGCTAGATTCAAGAACACTTATTCCCTTACATACGAGATTTCCGTGACGCCAACACCATGGATTCATGAACGCGTATAAGAGCCCACAACTTCTTAGTTCCTACCGCAAATGGTGATGTGGCTTGATGTGTGGGCAAGTTAACAGTATAATATTTATTAAATCTACAAATATCCTGCCTACAATACCTCCTTTAAGATTAAACGTGCTCACCGCTATTTGAAGTCGCTTTTTAGATATTAAAATTAATCGCGTCAAGGCTCATGCATGTTTTTATCCCAACACACATTAATGCATACTAATATTCCATCCATTACAAGCAAAACTGTAATTAAAGTCACAAGACAACCGCTGATGGAGAAACCTAATAGCTTTAAAGTGGATAAATCTATAATATCAAGTCTATCAAATCTATTGTTTAAATTTGGTTTTTCCTCATCTAGAGGAAACTTTTTGATTTTTTTTGTGCTAGTTTCCTAAGGTTTTGGCTTTGCCTCACGAAAATTTTCGATTTCCAAAATCCAAGAAAGGTTTTCAGTGCACTATGGGGTTTTACTTTCCTGGATATGGAGTATTGGAGTTCAACGAGATTAGATTAGATGATGGAGAACGAATCGCGATGAGAGACGGTGGAGTAAAGAAATAGAAGGTTCTCTCACAGTACGCTCTGGCTCAACATGGGCGATATTTTTGTCGGGACAGTATTTGGCTATTTGCAGTACCCTCCTTATCTCCGGGTCATGGCTTCCGATGTCTCCTGATGCTTGACGGACAAGATATAGTCCGATGTGTGGATCTCTAGTATCCTCTGGACTTCTCTCTTTGTCTCAAGACAAATTTGTATTCCACGATCTTTACCCCGTGATTTTTCTTCAAAAAATTGGCGTTCACAATCTTCTATGAAAGTGATGTTTTATTTGTTGCTTCCTACGGCCCAGTGCTTCAGCTTTGATCCTAATGGTTTGATTATTCGTGAAAAAATTAGGTATCTCATAGGTGTCGGACATGTAGACCATACAAGTATATGTAAGATGTTTCATATGGCCTCATAATAAGTGTAAATCAAAATTTGAAATCTTCTTACATTTCAGCTTTAGAGCAGCCCATGGTAAAATCACCTTTTGATTGTCCTTCTCGTTTCAGAGTATACATCCATTTGCATGTTGATGTCTTCTTAGGTTGTAGTAGGTAGTAATATCTTCTTAAGCTTGATGCCTTTGTTTCAAGCGATATTTTCATTAATGCATGGATGTTCCATGTCTATGGTTTCGATCATTGGAACCTACAACACATTTCTGCCATCCAAGGTGTTTTATAAGATAAACCTGCACGAATCCTCATAATCCACAATGCCTAAAATATGGATCCTTCTTCCACTGCGTAACATTTGGCTCTTTAAAGTACTAAGTGCGCTCCTTTATTTGTACCATTAAATTCTTCTAACCTTCATAAGCGATAACATTTAGATAACAATTGCAGAAGCAGATTTCTCGCGTACCAACTCGCCTCATTAAGCGATGGTTCTAAGGCATCATGGAGTCGGGCAGAGTTGGAACTTCATAGTCAAAGCTTTGTTCTGTCCAAGGCGTAAAATCATGTTATTAATTATTGGTCCGTATAGCTTAGAACATATTAGTAATCTCTTGGTTGAAGTAAAACTATGCATTAATATTTAAGGCATGTTACGTATTTTATCTCTCTCTCTATTACTGCTAGCATTGATTTATAGGCAACCCACTCACATTCAAATTTGAGAGAATACGAAATCATACTTCAAACATCTTTTTTATCAGTCATTGAAATCTTGGATATGCTTTGCCAGTTGGAATGGGATATTGGGCAAAGGAAGAATAGGGAGCTCATTAAAGCAAAAGCATGGCATGTTTGAAAGGGAGAATGCGGGCAATGGCATGGCGGCTTTGTGCGGCTTATGATTAACCTTTTTGCGGCAGATGGCAAAAAGCAGGCCACATTCATTACGTGTTGCCACAGCCGCCCTTCTTTTCGTTCTACCTGGCACTACTCTTGGTTATGGCTATGGCTATGCATGAAGCTTCAGAACTGCTCTTTATCATAAGTGCTCCTTGCCTTCCACTCTGCCTCCGCTGTTAAAACTCTTGTAGGTGGCGATTCCGGCTGGAGACTCGGATTTAACTACACCGATTGGGCCCTCCAAAATGCTCCCTTTCACGTCGACGACACTCTTGGTGCGCATTTCTTTCCAATGTCGCTTTTATTTTCCTTCACTAATTGCTCTTTTTTCCATATTCTTCTAGCTCTGATCTTTAGATCTCGCAAATCTGTCTTTTTAATCTTGAAATTATTTCAATTTGCTTTGTGCAATAACATTTTTGACTGGAATCTGAGCTGTTTTGCATCATTTAGCAAAGCACGTCTTTTTAGGTACAAAAACAGAGACTAGGCAAAGTGGTAGGATTTTATGGCAGAACAGGCTTTTAGATTGCATTTTAACAGTTTTCTCTGCGCAAAGCTTTAATCCCAGTTATCCGTTAGCGCAGATGCGCTTGTGTACATGATGTTCATTATTTAAGCGCAAAAAGAACTTCCAAACTTGTGATTTCGGAAATGCAACAATGATGGGAGTTGTAACAGCGGCATCTAACTTCCAAATCAAACTCCAACAACGTAAAACCTATTGCTTCGGCTGCAGTGTCGGAAATGGATACCATTGCAGCGCCGGACTTATGAAGTTTTGTGTAAAGGTTGTGCAATCAAAAGAATAGCGTTCCTTACTAAATATGATGCATATAAAATTTGTTGCAGAATTCTCACCTTACTTATATGGCGATGCTTAAGAAATTCGTTCATATTTCCTTAGGGATGAATGTTTATTCAAGGTATAATTATGGGCTAATGTGAACACGTCATTTGTACCGCCGCATAGTTCTGCATAACATTCCTTTTGAAGTTTTGACAAATCATGCACTTTTTTCCGCATAGATTGCAAAGACAATTCTATACCCCTTGTTATTAGCGTTTAATCCATCTTTATATGTAGTTAGATATACTTCCCGGGAGGGATCACCGCGAAAACATTGGTATGGCTGCCTCGGGCGGCGACTCCAGCGGTCACAGGCTGGCGGTTCGCCGAATGTTTTTCCATAACTCATCAAATTAACAAACTTAATCATCAATTTCGTCGGACACGCTTTCTCAGAAAGTAACCTCCTACGATGACGGCAAAGATAATTTAAAACCAAATTTCCGACGCGGAAAAATCAAATCCTTCCGGCCCGAGCCTGCTTTCATTTCAATGATGGCGATCTCCCGGCTACCATCGCTTCATTTTGAGCTGAATAATGTCTAAGGGAGGCGCCCACGGTAATGCATGGATTTGTCGAAGTTTTTTTTAATTTTTCTTACGCTCATGCCTTAATGATCTTTTTGTTTCAGGTGTTATTTAGGGGCTTTGAGACTACTTTGGCACGATTTTGAAGGATCTCGCCTGCCCGAGGGTTCCGAGTCACCGCCTACGCCTCTCTTTTTAAGATTTTTGCATGATTCGCCGCCTCGAGGCTTCGGCTTCCCAAACTTGAAGTGTTTCGTCGCGATGCATCCTGCTGAAATCTTCTTGAGGAGTTTTTGCTAGATTTCTCGCCTACTTCTTTTGGAAGATTTTGTTGTCGATTTATCTCTTGGAGTCTTTCGCTAGATGGTATCGCCTGAAGTTAATACAAATCAAATATTTTACGCTTTGGTTTGAGAAATATGCGTGTTTAGAAATAGCAAAGAAGACTATTACACATGCATGTCTGGATCTTTTGCTCTACTATATTTTGCGTGTGGATGTAACATCCACATGCAAACATCAGACCGGCAAAATAAAGCTGAATCCTCGCGATGCTCATCTCACGGCGCTTTGAACCGCTATTAGTAGATGCAACGTTAAACAAATTTTGTCACCGCGAATCAATTTGAAATGGAACGAATATGGAATTCTCTAGAAGTTTTAATGTATACAATGTAATCTCGAAAGTGGAAATGTAACTGTTAAAAATGTAATTTGAGTTGAAAATCAAAAATCAAGCCAAGGAAATCTGCAGGAGGTGAAATTCCAATCTAAAACATACGAAAATACAAGTAATCCTGTGCAAGTGATGATTAATTCCATCTGACTCTAGTGGAAATAGTGTGGGGATATCCGTCAGCTTATCACTCCTAGGAGTGATAATTAGTTATCAAGCATCGGGGAGATAACAGTTTATAGTTATCACCAATAAGTAGGGTTCACTGTTTGCTCTACGATAATAAAAATGGCCTGACTGTATCGCCATCTACTAAATATTTGCATCGCGGAGCTTCTTTGTCTCTAGAGGCCTCACGGCAAATAGTTGCCTCGACGCATACTCTGGCCAATGATTTTTTGTTATCGCTGCACCAATAACCTTACCTTAACACATTTTGTTTCAAGTTTTATAGTTGGGGTCATATCCTAGGGATTGGATGGATGAAGTGGTGTTACCCACTTGTAACACAGGGTAACACATCAATGATGCATAAACACCTAGGTCGTTTTCTGTTCATATCCTAGGCGTCCAACGACGGATGAAGTGGTGTTACCCACTTATAACACATCAACGATCCATAAACACCTACATCGTTATACGGGATGACAAGAAACAAACAAACAAAAGGCCCAAAAACACTTGGGTTGCATGTGTTAATGCGGAAAACACCCCGGAATTTGGGTGTTATGCCATATTATAACAATCAAGAGGTGGAGGCAATCTCGAGGCTCTGCCCCTCAATTGTTATAATAGGGCATAATACCCTCGTTCCATGGTGTTAATCTCTTCCATAATTAAATGTTATTCTCCTTCTTAGAGTTTGAATTCACATGTATGACTATAATAGCGTTTCTTAAGTGGACGTACGGCTATGGCAGGAATGTTATCTCTAGTGTGACTAAATTGTTGGCAAATGAAAATGATATCTATTGCAACCATAATTGAATCTTATTTTAACATGTTGGCAATTGAAAATGACATCAGTCAAAACATTCACAAGTTTTTGGGATATCACATTTGTTGAAGAGATATAACATGTCTGCCCAGTCTCATCATTAATATTCCTACTAAGGTTTTTCCCTCGAAAACCTAAAAGGGAGGGGATTTTTTAATCCTAGTAGTAAAATTGGTACTGCTACATGCATCTACCATTTGGCATTTATTGCTACTCATTATATTGTGTCCCATAGACCAATTGGCCTCCAAGGACGTTAAAAACTAATTCAATTTTTACAGAAAATACATAATTGTACATAAATGTCAGGTAGCTAAAATTTTGGCCATGGGCAGTGATGCCCTGCCATGTGGCAAATTCTCTTTCCAGAATGTTAACTACAAAAAAAAAGTTGAATGATGCCTTCGCTGCTTTAGTTTTACCCGATGATTCTAGCTCTTCTGTCTCGCATTCTAGCAGTTCTATATGACATTTTGAGCAATTTTACCTACCAAGATTTTAATTACATGACCATTCACATTGCACGGATGTTTCTAAACGAGGTGCACAGAATAACCCACGGTCGTGGATCTTTCAATCCCTCTGACCCCGGGCGTATGTTGAAGTCTCTGGACACCTCGTTTCGATTATGCTCATTTTATGCTCATTTATGATTGGGGACTCCTATGATTTTAAGATGTCAATCTGAGTTTGCCTAAAATTTTGATGGTATATCGAGCCTCTATCACGGTTTTAGAATATGAAATCACATTTCGAACCTCTACCAAAATAACTCAATGTCCTAATAAGACTACTTTAACCAATCTAACTAGTATGAGCTAATGTGATTTTTTTTTTTTATCTTAAATCCATGTTTTTTTTATAATAACCCATTGAATTGTTTTAGGGATATGGTCTATGGTTTCAAGAATTATATCTATATCAAATCCCCCTGGAACCCCCTGTTATTTTGCTACATATTCACAAGAAATTCTAGTATGAATATGCTGGTGATGCTGTACGCCAAAATTTTTGGTGAAGAACATTCTTGTATATAAAACATTCACGTGCTTCTTGTATATTACACTAAGTGAATAGATAAAACCACATATAGTACTTAGAATAGATGCAACCATATACATCATTATAATTTTACTTAATAACTTGGCCGCCGCGAACATTTCTCTCCACCGAATATTGTTAAGTTGAAACAATGCCAGTTCTAGACATGTGAAAGAAAGTAATTGCATTGCTCATGCCTATCTTTGGTGAAGGATCTAACAACATATGGGTAGAAATTACGGTTTGATTTTGGGGCAAGAGCCCACTTGCTCTCAAAGCAGAGATCATCATTTCTATCCACGCCCGACCATAGAATGGGGCATTGGCTCTATTTACGCCCCAAAAAACAAATTGGCATCCGGTGAATCCTTGTGGGTGATTCAAGGCCAAATGGCGGTCCTTGAAGGGGCATTATTTTCTTTGTAAAACCGGAGGCTTCTAGGCAACTGGTGGATTTGGTTCAAAGGCGGGGATGCCATCGCTTTGTAGAAAGGAGATGAATGCGTCTGTTTATGCTAACGCAAGTCCACAAATGCCTTGATCATACTCATACGAGGTTTTACTCCTTTTTTGGGATCATGTTTCCAAAAGCCAAAAAAATAGAAGCTATTGTTCTGTTGAAGCTTGAAGCTTTTCGGCTCTAAACATGCTTAATATCCATCGCCTCCATCTCTGAAGCTTGAATCATGGATATAATTTGAAAGAAAACAAAGGAGGCATTCTACCACGGTGGCCATGGGCACATATGATTAGAACACGTATTTTGTAATCAACCTTTTTGTAATGAGTTGTTTTACTTTATGATTTAAAGAAGATGGCAGCATCTCAATCATTCTTCCTCAAATGCTTCTACTAAGCAAATTTCAGAAAAGATTTAGTATTGTTCCTCAAATGCTTCCTTAAGCAAACCTCAAAAAATTTAATATTATACCGTAGAATAAAGAAATGATGTACAAAATTATAAGAAGGCGTGCAACATTATCCATTCGCGAGTCGAGGAGAAAGGATTTACACCCAGTAGTAGAATTTTTCTCCATTTTGCTTGCGGATCACAAACGAGTGCTAGGAAAAGGAAGCATATCGGCATGGAATGGAAGTGGATCTGCAGGGTTGTCTCATCATCGCAATTTTTTATGGCCACATTGGTCCCACTTTAAATGCCTTGTGGACTGCAATGGCGCCCGAGTTTTGTATCTTGAGGGGGCAAGCCGCAGATGCAGCTATGGCGGGCGTCGGAATAATGGCACGCAATAAATGCAAAGTGTATTAATGGCGCAATAAATGCAAAGTGCACACATGTCGCGTGCTTTTGATAATTACGCAATAAATGCAAAGCATATTAATGGCATAATAAATGCAAAGTGCACACATGTAGATGCTTTGATAATTAAAAAATGCAAAGCTTAATAATGGCGCAATAAATGCAAAGTGTATTAATGGCCGCAATAAATGCAAAGTGCACATATGTCGTGCTTTGATAATTCGCAATAAATACAAAGCGTATTAATGGCCGCAATAAATGCAAAGTGTATTAATGGCCGCAATAAATGCAAAGTGCACAAATCTGCCATAAATGCGATGAATGCAACGTGTCATTCGATGGTAATTTTTAAGGAACAAAATACATTAGAACAAAAATTGGAATCTGCTTTACTATAGGAAGGATAATAAACGTTTGCAAGACAATATGATTGAATTTTGTCCAACTGCCAATGACATCAAGCCCTCGGATCGCTATTCTGGGACGGGAATAGCAGCTATATATGTGCTCATCATTCTTGTGGCTAGTTATCCGCGTCTTCTCATAGCAGCCAGTTTTCGGCCGATTTTTGAGTTCTTGCGAGTCCCTTCCCAGAATTGAACTAACTACTTTATAATAAGTATGGTGGTTATGACATCTTAACTTTTATTTCATTGTGTGACATCATGAATCTAGCATAAACATAGTAAACCACAAGAAGACAAAATTTTCTTACCATTACCTCGTCTCTACCATTTTTAGAGAACCTCGAGGATTAGAAAGTAATAAAGAAAGCAGCGCTAATGGCGGCAATGGAAATTCCAACAGTCACATTTTGTAGCCACCTATGTGCCACGACTTTCTGGTTGGAAATCGATGCTCACACCTAATGCCATTCATGCAAGTTTCCAACCAGAAACTCTTCCTATCTAGGTGGTTACTGAGTACATTAAGCTTGTGATGTAGCATATGAATAATCGCACATTAATTGTGGGTAGATAAACTATGTTATAATAGATAGGCATGTGTTTAGCATCGTAAAATTAGCAATGGAAATACCTTTTCATCATTAATTCTTAAAAGAATTCATATGGGGAATGGCTTATAATGTGGAATGGTTTACATAACAAGCCCAACCAAAAGTCCTGCTAAAGGTGATTGAAGAGTCAAGAAGTTGGGACAATCAAGAATGAGAGATTCCTTCACTGCTCATTTCCAAATACGAGAAGAAGGAAGGATTTTTACGTCATACCACATGGTTGAGTCCGCGTGCAAGAATGCATAACAATGTCAATCTCATATCTATAATCAAAGGAAAATTAATTTTATGAAAGTTATCTCCCATTTTTTCCTCTGGCATAAAAAGATGATCATGCAGATTGAGTCATGTGTGACGTTAATGCATCATTTACTTGATTGTGTAAGTACTTCTGGTTCAGATAAAGCCCAAGATTTTCCAGTGTGTTTTAAAATATTTAAATGGAAAAAATAGGAAGTAAGGGTTGGATAAGGTTTCCCTTTTTTGCACTTTTTTATTTGGCTTTAGAAAATGAGGTTTGCGAGTAATGCTCCATTTACAGAAAACTTTCCAATGATGAAAATCTAGAAACTCTAAGTTGGAAGGCCAACAGATAAAGCTAATAGATGAAGACTTTTCCATGTCACAGTGAAAATGAAATCTTTTCCATGTCACAGTGAAAATGAAATACAAAGAAAGACAAAAGCATAGAATAGAATAGAATAGAAATGAAATTGGTATTACATCTCCTCTTCTTGACATGGTATCAGAGCAGGCAACGATTTCCATACGGGAGTGACTAGAACAATACAAAAATATATAGCTCCTGTTAGCCTTCCGATTTCACAAATAATTTATTGTGGTCAAAGCTTAGGACTCTAAGAACTTAAATGAGGTATATATACATGTAGAACGTACATTTAGTGTAGATGCATGCATTGCTATTTCCTTCGGGCAAGATATTTAACATTGATAGCTTATGGAATGAGCTTGAGAAATAAAACTGAGTTTTAATGTATGCAACCTTAACATGAATTGATATATTGCCGTCAAAACATTACATAAGTTGGTTTCCAATCACCATATTGTCTCTAAATGGTCTATTCTCTTGGTTGGTTCTATTGGTTGGACGGTCGGTCAATACCAACCATTAGGGATTCCTTGATGCTGTATAACCGCTGCTGCTTTCAAAACTCTTTCAATATTTTGCATCTCCGTGCGCAGAGGCATTGTAGATGATTGTCGTTCAGTATTTAGATTTGCAGAATTAAGTTGTTTTAACAATTTTCTCAGCAGATCTACATTTTCACGTTTTATCTTGGACTTTTAGCACCATATTTTATAGAAATGCAAATTGATCATAGAAACTGATTCTTGTTTGCAAATGATCTGGGATGGATTTTCCCTTTAAAGAAACCGACCGAGAAAGCCGAGAAACAGAAACACATTATTTCGGTGCTTCGGAGAAGGATGGAAAAACAATCCTACTTCTCACTCACTCATAAATCCCAACTCTGTCCCATCTTTCTACAATGTTTCTATATATATTTAACTTCTTTCATTATCTTAAGTTTTATTCTACAAATGACTTTGATCGTGACAGTTAAACTTTGCGTGAGTCAAATTTCCTGCTTTCCTCCCTTCGTTCGACATTGTTTTGCATAGCTATTATTTCATTTTGTCAACAAGAAAATAAGTATCGCATGGTATATTACCTTTAGTTTTTATGTATGTTTTGCACATTCTATCTACTTACTTAAAAAGTTTTTGCCCTTTCTCTTTCTTCTTTCCGGTGTGCCCTTTCCGGTTGTATGATGTATTGTTTCGGCCATGTAGCAGCTTTTTGCCGGCCAAAACCTTCTTCAACATTTTTTTTTTTCTTCTCTTCATTTTCCGTGACTTTCTCTCTCCTCTCTTAGGTGTGGGCGGTGGGGTTAAGCTGCCCGACTTAGTGTTTTGTCGTTCTGTTGGGAAGACTATCATTTCTGCATTTTCGCCACCGATGCTAGCTTGATGAAGAGTCGCACAAAGTAGGATTTTCTGAGAAAGAGCGAGATTACTTGCACTTCCAAAGCTGGCGTGCGATTTACAAGCGAGTTAAGCCAAAGCATAAGGTTTTTCTTGGAAAGGCGATTTCTTTTCGATTTTTAAATGCACGAGGCGGGGATCCGCGATCATTTCCTTCAATCATGCTTATGCGTCAAGGCTCTGCTTTCAATCATTCTTCTACATATTCAAAAGCGGAAGCAACGTCTTCATCGGCAATATTATTGGTTTTTTGATACGTTTTCCTCCGTAATGGGAAAGGGCGAGCATTTCTTTTTACTCGATGGCGAGCATATTTTTTTTCTCCATTCATCTCGAGATCGGCTGGAAGCGGTAACGTTGTAACATCCTAAATCCTCAGGACAAGCGAAGAAGTTCTTATCTCTTGCATTTGGGCTCTTTCTTACTTCGTTTTTTTGGGCTTATTCTTTCTTGAGGATCTCCGGAAAGCGGGTTTTTGCTCCTTTCCATCTTAGGGTTCAGTACATGGTCGCTGGTAGATTCTCCTTCTATTTTTATTTGGTATTTTCTTCTTATCAAAACATGCAAATCCATCTGCATTTCAACGAGGGGTGCCAACGTCGGTTTGAAGAATGGAGCTCTACATGTAGACACGACCAAAATCTGCCAAAAGCAATTATCTTAAATCTTTAAGGGTTGAGTTCGAGTTTGTTGCATCCAATGACAATATCACGGTTTGGTTTATTCTCAACCACAATGCCTCTTTATACACAGCAGGTTATAATTGCTCCAAAATCTCTTTTTTCATAATGCATTACTACTACTATGAGAAAGGTTGGTTCAAATGAGCCAGGCAAATTTCAAAGGCGATGAGTTCATGCACAGAACCTTATCAAATGCCCACTTTGCCCATCATGTGTCCTCTTAATGCCTATTTTCAAGGGAATCCTTTCTTGATATACTTTCTTCAAGGAAAGTATTTATTTGCAATCTTCTTTGGTGTACTATTAAGACACCGCATGCTAAAAGTTATCTCTTTAATTTTTGAAATTTATACTTTAATTGGCCAATAGGCTCAATGTCTCATGTTAATGCGTGGTGTCACGGTGGTTACGCAAAGAGATCTACTTACTTAAAAGTTTTTGCCCTTTCTCTTTCTTCTTTCGGTTGTGCCCTTTCCGGCGTTGGGGATGTAACGCTTTCCGGCCATGTAACACTTTTGCGGCCAAAACCTTCTTCCAACATTTTTTTTTTTTTCTTCTCTTCATTTTTCCGGCGACTTTCTCTCTCCTCTCTTAGGTGTGGGCGATTGGGTTAAGCTGCAAGACCTTTGTCCATTTGTCGTTCTGGGGAAGACTATCATTTCTGCATTTCGCCCAATGCTACTTGACCAGAAGAAGAGTCGCACAAAGTAGGATTTTCTGAAAAAAGAGCGGATTACTTGCTTCAAAGCTGGCGAAAATGCGATTTACAAGCGAGTTAAGCCAAAGCATAAGGTTTTGGAAAGGCGGGATTTCTTTTTCGATTTTTAAATGCGAGGGCGGGGATCCGCGATCTTTTCCTTCAATCATGCTTATCGTCAAGGCTCTGCTTTCAATCATTCTTCTACATATTCAAAAGCGGAAGCAACGTCTTCATCGGCAATATTATTGGTTTTTGGTACGTTTTCCTCCGGTAATGGAAAGAGGCGAGCATTTCTTTTTACTCGATGGCGAGCATATTTTTTTCTCCATTCATCTCGGATCGTTGGAGGCGGTAACGTTGTAACATCCTAAATCCTTCGGACAAGCTTGAAGAAGTTCTTATCTCTTGCATTTGGGCTCTTTTGGGCTTATTCTTTTCTTGAGGATCTCCGGAAGGCGGAGGTTTTGCTCCTTTCCATCTTAGGGTTCGGCCCAATTTGGCTGGGTAGATTCTCCTTCTATTTTTATTTGGTATTTTCTTCTTATCAAAACATGCAAATCCATCTGCATTTCAGCGGGGGTGCCAATGTCAATTTGAAGAATGGAGCTCTACATGTAGACCACGACCAAAAATCTGCCAAAATAGGTATCTTAAATCTTTAAGGGTTGAGTTGAGTTCTTTGCATCCAATGACAATATCTCGGTTTGGTTTATTCTCAACCACACCCTCTTATACTGGAGGTTATAATTGCTCCAAAATCTCTTTTTTCATAATGCATTACTACTACTATGAGAAAAGGTTGGTTCAGCCGAGGCAAATTTCAAGGCCCGATGAGTTCATGCACCTAACCTTATCAAATGCCCACTGCCCATCATGTGTCCTCTTAATGCCTATTTTCAAGGGAATCCTTTCTTGATATACTTTCTTCAAGGAAAGTATTTATTTGCAATCTTGCTGGTGTGTACTATTAAGACACTGCATGCTAAAAGTTATCTCTTTAATTTTTCGAAATTTATACTTTAATTGGCCAATAGGCTCAATGTCTCATGTGTCTGTGGTGTCTGGTGGTTCTGCAAAGAGATAACGTTGACAACGATTATATGCTTTAATGTGGAGGTATTATATGCTAAATGATCCAATATCTTCTATGCCCGGGGATCAAACTTCTATCATAGTTTCAACTATCTTCTTCTTTGTCTAATGACACTTGTGCAAGAAGATTTGTTGCCCATAAAACAATATTTAAGTTTGTAAGATGTTTTATGCAGATTCTTTGATGGTGTTCATTTCAAAGTATTTGCTCGATATTGTAGGTATGTTATATTTCAGGCTTTGAAGTCCATTCTGCTTTATGTGAGTTGAGATTTGCATAATTTGTTGTAGGCTTTGGCTGCTCACAATCAATGCTGGTATTCTTGAAGGGTAAGAATTCCAGGAATGTAAGGTGTTCATAAGGCTGGAATGTTATGCTTAACGTAAATAAAATTTTATTTATTGTATAGCGATGTACTATTAAGTTGACTTCGGATAGACCAGGGGTTATACCTCATACTTATAGCACCCCTGTTTTCTTCTATCTGTTTGGACTCCTAAAGCTTCATATAGGCAAGTGCATTCGAACAATAACCGCAAAAGGTGAATTCCACTTTTTGTTCATAACTCTTTATTTTCCATTTTGCTCGCTGCTGTTATACTTCTTCAAAAAGTAGTAAGCATATTTGTAGAAATCACATGACTATTATTTATGTTAGATGGCTATAATCGTTGTAATTGCAGCTAGCAGCTGATAAGATTTTCTTACATACTATTTACTGTTCATACTATTTACTGTTCAGTTAGATGCTCCAGATGCCAAATATTTGAAACTTAGATTTAAACAGCAGTGGCGTGATTTAGACAGTTTAAACATAGTCTTTTCCCCTTTAGAGTATGCAAGTTTCTTAGGTTCTGGACATGTTGGGTGCAGGTAAATCCTTTTTCCAAGATTTCGGTGGACTAGATCGATTTGTGCTTGCTCATCTTCTAAGTTTTCTACTGTATCACAATCCTATAAAAGAGCCTTCGCAAGCGAACTTTGGAGGTAAGGGTTTAGTACATGCAAAGTGGGTGCATCCTTGACATGTAAAACTGAGCTTTGATGTTGCTTGAGAACCTTGCAGAAGTTTGGATCTATGGAAGGGTTTCTTTGCATGGTATCTAGCTGCAAGAAGAAGAACCTAAATACTTTTGATACTTCTTGCATGAGCGTGAATCTACAGCCAGATTGTGCTTAGAACGAAGTTCTATCTCTCTGGTTTTTTTGCTGGTAAGAAATTTTGATGCTTAAGTCTACATTTTGTTGGTTAATATTGTGATGGTATTTTGTAATATATTGCAATGAATTGCAGCTGTTGTTTTTGTCAACAGAACTCTTTGTCAGGCGAGTACACCATTTCTTCAATCTTTGCATATAGATGAGTTGATTGACTCCAAATGCATTGTATGCAAATCATTGAAGTTTCTACCTGCTGAATGATGCAGGCAGGTGGACAGAACATGTGCTATATTTCTGAATGCATTGTTCTAAACTGAATGTACTGTTCCATTCATCTGTCCCACTATAAAGACTAATGGCGACTATGTTGCCTGTTAGATCAGTCATTTCTAAAGTGTGCAACTGATCATGACTGTTTCAGATTGCTCCATTTCAATCAATTTCTGACCATTTCAACTAGACTATTTTGCATTTGCTGGACTATTTTCTTTATAGCAAATGTGGCTTATATCAATTGTCATGTACATTACTAGGGCTTATATGGATTGCCAGTGCGAGCACTAGAAGAATCACATGAAATGGAATGGTACTAAGAACGTAAGAAATGGACAATGGATTTGCTCCTCAATCGTGTAAGTATTTGCAAGACCTTGAGCTCTCTCATGTTGATATTTTTATTCCCTGGTTAAATTGACTCCAAATGCATTGTATACAAATCACTAGAGTTTCTACTTGCTGAATGATGTGGGCAGGTGGACAGAACGCGTGCTATATTTCTGAATGCATTGTTCTAAACTAAATGCACTGTTCCGATCATCTGTCCCATGGCGACTATGTTGCCTGTTAGATCAGTCATTTCTATTGTTTTATCATCTACATTAAGCTGCAAGATTCAAAGCTCAGATAATTCCTTTCTAATTTTCCAGGTCTTAGAGTCCCTGTAGAAAATTTTAGAAAGTTCTAATTTCTGTTTTCCACGGGCATGCATGTTGGCATGCTTCATGCAATTTTTTTCCCTCTCATGTCTATATTGGAACAGAACTGTCATTTCACAATCTCATTCCACACAGTTTATTGTCGATAATCTAGCAGGAGTCGATGGTCTCACAAACAAAGCAATTATGATGTATCTATCTATACATTAACGGATGATAGAGACAGGAAGACCATATTCTCTTTGTAATGCATCTGCAGCTCCTTGACATGTTTGCACGATGAACCATGCTTATTTGCTAATGCATACTCTTCATGGATACAACAATTTTGCATCTAGGGCAGTTAAAATTAATGATATAATCAACTGTATTGTGATTTTCAAAGTTGATGGTGTTTAATGTTATGGGTGATCTTTTTACAAAAAAACTGTTAGCATTTTTCTATATTTGCCTCATGTTTAACCATACGTATCATACTTTCGGTTTAGCAACCACCTTTTTCCCTTCAAACTTTGTCATAATTACTATATCCCTTTCATCTACGATCTAATATGTGTTGAAGATATTGTAATATGTGTTGGAGGTATGTGTTGGTGTTTGAATGTACTGTTATTTAAGTCATGAATTGTTGTAACTCCTCTAAAAGATCAATTTTACATTGAAGCTCTATAGAAATACGCGCTCTTTATGCTTGCGAACGCTGCAAGCTTCCGTTAGTCTACTTACTTAAAAGTTTTTGGGGTTTTTTCTTTGATGCGGTGTCCCCTTCCAAAGCCGGATGTTCACGGCTTTTCGGCAGTGTAACGCTTTTTCCGGCAACATTTTCTCTTTTTGGTCGTTGGCGGTCTGGCGATGGCGGTGGGCAATTATGGCTGTAGGCTGAGGGTAATGAGCCGTTACACTGGATGCTGAATCCGTTCCCACCTTTTCAAATCCTCGCCAGTTTCTCTCCCACTGCCGCTTTGTTACAACAGCAAAAAGGGAGGAAGCTTGCAAGATTCAACCAGCTCTTGCATAGGATTTGGTTTTGGGCTCTGGGATTTGCAGCTTCATTTCTTTGTAGCGTTTTAGGGTTTGAAGTCTCTATGATTATGCCAAAATGGGTAGGAAGTAGTCTCGCTGATGATGCTTGGTGGCTTGGTTTAAGAAAACGTCTCCATTCAACGATTTGGCAGTTTTTAACCAACGGGAAGAAAGACAACATTGGTTTGTAAGAGTTTCATGAATTTGGAAAGCCGATTTTGGCTGGGCTTATCTTCACAAGCATCGTGCGGTGAATCCGCCTTACTATATTTCTTATCATTTCTTATCATCTTACTCTGTTAAAAACCCGGTCTGTTTGTTTTTTTTTTTCTGCGCCAGCTCAAACTACGAAAATGTCCAGGTAAAATTTGCTACAAAGAACTATGTTTTGTGCAAGAACATCCCCAGCCGCAAGAACAATCCAGTATCCATTTTGGCTTGAGTCACACATAAGAAGCATGCATGATTTCTATTTTTTCGTATCTACCTCCAGCCCTTTGCATTTCATATTTTTCTATTTTTTCTGTAAAGGCTCTGTATGGGGCAGAGATCGCTGTAAGAGGTGAATGTTTAATGGGCGGTGGATAGATTGATCTGAGCAAATGACTCTGGGGCAAATGTTGCTCTATTCATGGCGACGATGAAGAACACGAAGCTCAGATTTCAGCTATGGCAGCACATGATTCACCTCCCACTGGTCCGGTATTATGCATACAACTTTCATGTTTTTGAGTCTTTGCTCTTTTCGCTAAAATTTGTCCATTTAAATTGAGCTTTGGACATGAACTGAAAGTCTGGAAGACCTTATAAACTAAATCAAAGAGTGATTTGTCTACGGTTCTCTTAGTCAGATAGGGTTCTTATTGTTAACAGAGGCCAATACATGGATTTGACATTAAGTTTGAACGGATTAATGCCTTTTTTAAAACGTCATATGCATGAGAGCAGTGGCTTTTTTGTACCAAGGTATAACTCTGAGTTTTTGTTTTCACTTCTTTCTTTTGGTCTATAGATGAGCATTGCTTTACATGTAAGTGATTTCGGATTACAAAGGGGAGGCAAAGGAAGATTAAGGTACAATCTTTCATTTCCTTTTTGGGCTTAAATATGGGGATCCTGCATGATTGAAAAAATCAAGCATAGAATCCAAGATCTTGACCAATTTGCTATTGCAATCAGCTCTTTAACGTCTTGGGTGTCTGCATTTTGATGTTTTACTCTTCTCTCTTATTTTATTCTCCATGAAAAATCGACCATGATATTCTCAAGTTTGCTTTCGGCAAAACTGGAAAATCCGGGCAAGAAGTTTCTTTTTTACAATTTTAGTGGTTTTGATATACATCTTTATCTTCTATCAGTTCCGTTAAGGTATATGTAATGTAATATCATTTAATCGGGTAGGCTCCAAAATTAGGATGATTAGACTTAGATTCTTATATTATTTTAAATTGAACCCGAGACTTAAATGTGTTTATCATGCTTAAATTGAAAGCGGACAGAACTGGAATCATGTGATGTTCTCCTATCTTTTGTAGCATTTTAAGCAATTTGTTCCACAAAAGTTCTGCATTTGTGGAGTTTTTGTGGCTTTTGCGTTTGGGCTCCGCGACTTTGAGTAGAATTTGAGGCATGATGACCTTTTTCTATTCAAGCGGTGATCCGATAGATTACTCATTTGGGTGCTAGAATTTGTTGTTCTTACTAGAAATCATCTTTCTTCTGACTACTATTACATGTGTAAGTATTATATGCATCAGATTTTGTGTGCCTTAAATGGGAGCTAAAGATGGCAAATGTTGCATTGGCATTCAATATTTCTACCAAAATTTTCGTGGCATCTGCATCAAAATTTTCGGCCTATTCCTTTTCCTAACGATGCCCTTGGCCTAAATCGATTAGTTTCAGAGAAACAATGGGTTTACTCCCAATCAATACACAAGAACCGAGCTTTCTTAGCTGGCCTGGATTCGATGTAGATGCTTCTGTTATGTAGAGTCTGCGATTGGCTCTGCTTACGTGTTGTTATTTTTCTCCTCCTAACTTTATCTCGATTTGTTATCTTTAACGGTCGCACACTTACTTGAGGCTTATACTAGATGCTCGAGGATCTACTTGAACACGTAGGCATTTGATTTCATACGAAAAAAGTAGAGCAGCACACCTAAAGATTGGTTTGTTTCTTAAGTGTTTGTCCGCTCCACGCACATTAGCAAAAAGATTATTGGGAGGAAGTACGAGAGGAAGTAGAGCAACAATATAGAAAGGTTGGTCATATATTAGAGTTTGGCTTGCTTTTGTATTTACCACTACTTTTATCTTCTTTTTGTTTTTGTTTGGTTACCTTGCGTTTGTGGAAGTTGTACTTATATCCAGAATTCTTCTAGGATGCTTTCCGTTTCAAATCCATCCATTTGATTCTACACAAGGGAAGTAAAGTGACAATACTAAAAGGTCTGGTTTCAAATTTTGGGTCATCTTCACATATTTTGTTGTGCACAACTATGTCTGCATAACATCTTTGAGTTGAGGAATATTGACTCGTTCGATCTTATATTTTGCCTTTGTCGCGACCTCAAGACCTAGCAATCAGTTTCTAGAAGAAACAAGAAGATGACCCTATTTATTTATGGAATCTTGCATGTGTTTGAAAGAATTTAGAGTAAAGATTATAATTCTGCGTGTGTTTCATTTTTCAGAATTAATGACCTTATGTTTGCATAAAATAATTGATTATTAGGTTTAAAGGGAATCGAATTTTGGGGCTTCTTCTAGCATACTTCTTTGAATTTTATATGTAAGGTTGCGATTACAATATGGGAAGGACATAATCTATTCCCTCTTATGCTTGCACAATTTCTTCTTGCACATTGTCCTATTATTTCTCATTTTTGTTACATGCAATGCTTAAGTTTAATTTATTTCATTAGATGCTTTCCAAGTGTTCGATAAATGATCTACTTTACAAAAGATGCACTATAAGGTTTATGTCTCTTGCAATATAATGATGTCTTTTTGCTTTATGATGACACAATATACTAGGGCATAATGTGTGTTTGACATGGAGAAGGGTTCTATACGACCAAGTTTCTCGCTTAGCCCATGTGTAGGATGGAAAAGCTGAGTTAAATGCAAGAACTTTTGGATATAATATTGTATATTAGGATTGCAGCAGTTTCAAATGTGCACCTTTAACAATTATAATAGCTATATAAAGTATGTCTTTATATAAACCAAACCATTAGGGTGGACAAATGTTGAAGAAACATAACATGCTTTTTGTACATAAATACCATTTTGTTAAAAGGAAAATATGCTTTTGAGTTAAAAAGAGTCCTTTAATTTAAGAATCTAAAAGACAACACTAGAACTTGAGCATGATGTTTCTCATTGATGCTGATGTGCCCTTTTTTAGGGTTTTCTTTTTCATGTTTAGGATTTAGCTCTTGGAAATGGCCACTCCATCATACATGCATGCAGTTTTATTTGTAGACGATTTTGAGGTAGAACCATTACCGTCCTTTAGATATCATGCAACTTGGTAAACGGCTTAGCCATGAATCATAGGGGGAATAGGAAGTGCCGACTTCCTCTCCTCCTAATATTCTTCATATATCAAGGTTTTTTAGGCGGTAGAGTCTCACGCTTTGGGTTTAGCGACGAGGTTTAATAGAATAGAATAGAATAGTTTTTAATAAACCTTCTTCCAACTGTTTTTAAGGTAAAATTTGGTATTTGGGATGTTTATCCGTGTATTACATGTCATGGTATCAATGTTGTGCAATGGGGCATGGAGTTGGTGCACACTTTATACTGATAAATGAATAAAATATGGGGCGTGGTTTTTTGCACAATTTATTTTGTATGTAGAGAAAGCTAATCCATGTGATCATTAAAACAAATGGCATTTTGGACAATTATGGTAGAATTAACATCGGATTATTTGGTTGTTTGATTGTACTTAAGGATTGCTTCTTTGTAAATTGTTATTCGATGTGATTGTATTTAAGAACCCTTTAACCCGAAAATTTGCTCATAATCCGAAGTGTGATAGTCATATATCAAAGGCCATATATACATTATGCCCATTACTCATGTTGAAAAGACGATGTTTAAAGTTTATAGATTTATGCATTCCTATCACTACGCATGGACAAAATTATCCAGGTACACGCATACACAATAAGTGACCATTCCTATATTCGAAAACAATTTACATGCCACGCCTGCTTATGCTTGGCAACACAAGTATTGTCCATTTTGCAAAACATTAACATGTGGTGTTGTCGAGAGGTTGCACATATGAGCGTTAAAGGCCAAGTGAAAACACATGCGGGCGTTAGCGCAAGAAACACACGTTTACTAGTGTTTTCTTAAATAATGTATCTGGACATGCTAAATGTTTAGATACCGTAGTTTTGTGTTAAGGTTGCATTATGTTGGCATGTACTTGTTGAATATTTGACATCATAGTGTGATAGAACATAAACAATTTGATCTGTTCTCTATGATATCATTGCAAATGTTGGCATTGTTCTCACGTTGTTCTGGTAAATGCATAGGAAATGCATATGATTTATGACTCTTGATTCTTGGATTATATGATGACAAACAAGGTTTAAAATCGACATGTGATGCATGTGCTAAGTTCTTGGCGATATATGATTGCATATTCTTGGGGCGAGTCCATTTGCGATGGCTTGGACTTCTGCGGTTGTTTCTTGTTTTGACATGGGCATTGTCACCCTAGCGAAAGTGCTTCATCGGCTACATGGCTTAGAAGTGGCCCCTACATTTGACCGCGGGCTAGGAGGTGTGTACACATGAGACTTACCTGTGCCCATATTTGTTGCGGGGCTGATTCATTTTGGTGGCCTTCATAAAATTGAGTAGGTACCTTTGCATGCTTATGGATATCTCATGGTTTTATGGTCTCGTTAGTTTATCTCTTGGTTATTGTAAGGTTATGAAATATGCATTTACAACTTATTTGGATGGCTTGATGATGTTGGTTCTTATTATCATTGTTCATATTATGTGCTATCTTTAGTTGATGATTTCTAGCATAGAGGGATTCTTAGGTGAGGCATTTAAGTCTAAAATTATTTTTGTGATTGGTACATCGTACATGTTTCTTGTTGATTATGCGGCATTTTCTAAGCCTCAAACCCCATTTAGTCTTTAAAGACTAACCCCACGTGTTCATGGTGTGTGGCGGTTTGGAAATAATAGAATGTAGCGAGGGCACCAGAAGGGCACAACCGAGTCACGATCTTATGGGGAATTTGTATGCCTTTAGAAATGCCTTATTATTTCCGGAGCTTATGGATATTAAACTACAAATCATTACCTTGTATATGCCACAAGAGTGCTATAAAATTGTGTTTCAAATATGTGTGTGTCATTCAATTCTTTGCCAAGATTTCTTCAGTAGCATTGCATCATTCAACTCATGCATACAATTTGTCATTGATGCATGCATGATTAGATGGTTTAGGGGTTACCTTGGAGGGTTAACATAAGCGAGGCTTCGTTCTGTTTTGATATTTGTTTTTCCCGCATTCATGCTCTTGATATTAAGAAAATGCATATGTGACAATGTCTAGTTTCAAATTCCTGGTCACAAGCATAACTAGATAGTCATTATTAACTTTAACAACACACCATGATAAGAGGATATTAGTCTATAAAAATAAAAAGGGGAACTGCTGCAAAAAAGCAGGGAACACATTGCACATAGAAACAAAGTGCAACACCGCATATGGAAACGGGGGATTGTTGCATATAGAATGGGCAACATATTGCATATGGAACACATTGAATATGAAACGGTGATTGTGCAATATTGCATATGGGCGGATAATAACAGCCTCTATACGGGGCCGTTATGGGCCAGTCAAGCTCTGCTCCATAATGACACGTGTAGAGGGTCTTAATCGCCTTAGCGACCTCGCAGAATTTTATTCTGACACGTGTCCAACAAGACTGTTATTGGTGATAACAAAACCATTATGGTGATAACATTCTAGACCAAGCTTTACGACCCATACATGTCCTCTTCTATTCCTAGAATGAAACCAGCTCCCATTCCGTGAGCCCGGAATCTGTGAATTGTTGGCTCTTTCCACGATCGTCAAGGTAAGCGGGTGAAGGAGTTTTCCGCGCAGTTGAGCTTCCGGCAAGATGGTAGCGGATCGGGCCGTCTTCGTGTTCGTCAAAGAATGCTCTACCTATTTGCCATTCTTGATTAGTATGATCGCCACATGGCGTCCCGTGGACACCAAACAAGAATGAAGACTAACTTACCTCACGTTAAAGGAAGTGGGGAATTGTTGTATAAGGGAAATGCCTGCTGGGCTATTATCTGGTCAGGAAAGATGGTCGACGTGCGGAGCGCGGAGGCCAGCTTGACCGACCAGAATGGCGTAGGATAATCTTAGCCTGGATTGGGGGATCCCGGAGGTGTGATCGCGGAGGACGACATCCCCAGAGGGCGTGTGATCCCGATCGAGGGGATCCCCAAAGCCCCTTTATAGCCGAAAATCAGCCAAGTGTTCTTATGCTTTTTTCTTGGCCGATCCTCCACGGAATCGGCTAGGGTTTGTGCGAAGTTGGTCGGAATGGGCTTGAGAAGAGCTCTAGTTTGATGCCAAGGAGGAAGAGAGGGCAGCGCCGCTGCTATCATCAAGCAAAAATCCGGCCAAAAAATGGCCCTAAACTGCGCAGTCACCTTTTAACTGCGCAGTTAACAGTGGGATCCTGTCCTCCGGGATCACATGTCCTCCGGGATCACACGTCCTCCGGGATCCCCAATCCAGGGTAAGATTATCCCGAGTCGACCAGAATGGCATAACGGAAAAAACCATTTGGGCTTCACTCTGCTACTTAATGCAGCAAGGTAAGATCAACGAAATGCAGGGTAATCCATGGAATGCAACGAAATGCAGGGGAAGACATTGCGTATGGAAATGGGGTACAACTGAAAGCATTTCCAATAGGAAATCACAAACGGACTCAGCTTGACCAGATTTAGTTCCGGTTTTCAAAGACCCACCCGAGATCTTTTGCTGGGTTTCTGTGTAAGCTAGTGTATAGCTTGTGTAATCTTCCCCAGCCATTCCTACCGGTTTCGATTCTTCAGATTGCCCTGATAAATTGCACCTCAAATTTCCTTATTTCGACCCTGTGGAATGCCGACGGGCTTAAGAGTTTTTAGCTGTGTAATTTCCGGCCTGTTTAGCTTGAGCCGCGATTGTGTGGCAGAAAACCTACCTTTTGAGGATTTTATGGACTTTTAGCGGTTTTCCCCCATAAAATTTTTAGTTTTCTTAGAATCAGATTCAGACCTCCTATTTATACAGACGGTTCAACGGTTGTGAACAATCAATTCATGTTTGATTACTTCAACTATACGCCAGATAGCAACAAATTACGACACATTGATTATCTACGTACTCTAAAATATATGCCGTTTAAGGATTTTGAAGTAGGAAAGAGGAAAATCCCCCAAAGATTTAAATCAAAAGCCTCAATGGGGAAAAATAATGCACATGTTTGTACAACACTAGCGATTTCTTTAATAGGTTGTGCATGAATCTTTGACTATGTGCATTACAATTGGTATCTGTTGGTCATTACAGTCATTCCTCTGAACATCATGAATCTTTAACTATGTGCATTACAAGATTTGGTATCAGTTGGGCATTACAGTCATTCTTCTGGACATGGTAAATTCTTGTTACCTACAAACTGGATATTCTCCATAAGCACTGTTTATTGAAACCTGTCTATTGAAACCTGTCTACCAAAACGACGGCCGAACTGCGCAGCAATACTTACAATGCACATCTTTCCTTTACAAACATAACGTTCCCGTAGCAGCTTCTTTAAACGTAATTGTGGCTCCCACAACAACATAAAATTCTTTTTTATCACAATAACGTTGTGATGCTTTCTCATTAGAAATAATACTCTTATCCGCATGCAACATATGCTTGCACTAGAACAGAACGGCACCTTGTAAAAATATTAAAAGCACAGATTGGTAGATATATGAGGGAATTGCCCTGATAGGACAAGTCCTGTAAAATGTACAATGGCCAAATAATATATTGACCAGCAATAGCATTTAGGCCATATTTCCAGTTCTTACTAGTCTGTTATGTCTTCTGAATTATGCAGCATACCAGAATTTGCATCAATTTCTGCAACCAGCCTCTTTGTCAATTCTGCTAATTCATCCATAGCCTCCTTCATGGCATTAAGTGCTTCATCCCTGTCATCCATCACCTTCAGTGTATTATATCCAGATGGATGACGAAGCTCAGAGCTCAACTCAGCTAGCTGCTTGAGAGCTGAAATGGCAGTTTCAGCCTCACGCTTGGAAGCTTCGATTTCCAGTTGCTCCATTGCAATATCTGTTAAAGTCTTATCTCCAATACGTTTTGGGCAAGCGTATGGAGGCTGGTAAGACCTTTTGCATTTTCTATTACTTCTTCACGTAGCTTAGCTAGCTCTTCTTCACGAGTTTCCCATTTGCTTAATAAGCTATGTAATTCCTCTTCCTTTTTAGCTAAGGACTTCTGCACAGTTTCAAGTTCACTGTCTTTCATTCTCAAGGATATCTTCGCCTTTTCTAACTCTGCCTCTAGCTCCTGCCATTTGAAGTTTTGTTTTGAATAAGCATCATGAATGCTTTGAAATTGAACTCTTTCTCAAATAATGTTCTATTTGCAGCAAAGAGTTCAATATTGGTTTGTATAAGAACAGCATCATCGTCAAAATGAAGGGCTTTTTTTTTATGGGTGGAGTCCACTAGTGTCCTTGATAAGGCGGTAATCTGCTCTACAAAAGAAACAGCTTCAGAGAGCCTAACATTGTTATCATTCAAATCTACTCTTAAGGCTTTCACTTGCTCCTCCTTCTCCTTCAGCAAAGTTGTGGCTCTAGCAAACTTCTCCTCTTCATTTGATAACCGGGCTTTCAGATAGATTATCTCATTCTGCAATTCTGCAACTGCATCTTCTGCCTGTTTTAAGTCGCGATCCTTCTCTTCTAGAGCAAGTTTCATGGAAGAGAACTGTGATTTTATCTGCTCAAGCTCCAGCTTAGCTGCCAGCAGTTCAGTCTCTTTTAGCTGGACACTTAATTGAGCATCAGACTGTGCTATATCCTTTTGTAGCAGTTCTTTCTTCAACAAATTAGCCTCTTCTACATAAGCTTGCAATGTAGCTCTCTCCTTCTGCAGCTCTGCCTGCACTGAAGCAACTTCTTCTTTCTCACTTTTCAGTTGCAGCTCAAGCTCCTTATGCGATGCCTCCAGAAGCCTGATTTGCTCTTTTTGCCCATCAATTTCTATCCTTGCATCTTTTTAGATCTTCTTCATAAGACTTCAATAACTGTTTCTTTGAGGTTAGTTCTTTTTGCTGTTGGATAATCTGTTGACCCTGTTTTCAACTTCATTCCTCAACTTCACAGCAGTCTTTTTTGTGATAATTTTAGCTCTTCCTTAACATCGCCTAAAAGAGCCCTTACTCTCTCAGCTCTTGAGAAGAAATCAATCGAAATGGACTTGTGTGTCAATATATCTTTCTCTATATTCTTTAAATCCTCTTGTGCCTTCAGATACGCAACTGCACGCTCTTGCAGGTCTGCTTCCATTTTCTGTAGCCTCTCTTGCTTCATAAACCTATCTTCCTCAGACCTCCGCAGCTTATTCTCACCATCCTTCAAACTCACTCGTAGTGCATCAATTTCAAGATGTTGATTTTTTATCATCTCATCAGAATGTTGAAGCCTATTATCCTTCAGTTTTAAATCCCTTGAAGCTGCAGAAAGAGCCTCACCCCTCTGAAGAATGTCTGCCTTCAATTTGCTCAACTCATTGTGCTTGTGAGCCAAGACAGTTTCCATGCTCTGAATTTCTTTCTGTTGCTGCTTTTACTGCGTTTTTGTTTTATTGAGCTCCTTTGCTTGCAGAAACAACTCTGCTCTCAATTTGTTAATCTGATCCTTCCTTTCATTCTGTCCATTTTGAGCCTTTTCAAGTTCTTTTTTACTTCGATCTATTTCGGACTTCACAAGTTCTACTTCTTTCTGATCTGTTTGAGCTGTCTTCTCTGCAGCCCTCAACTCATCTTCTTTTCGCCTCAAAACCTCAAAAGTGGCATTTCGATCCACCTCAAGTTTGGTTATTGCCAATTCTATAGGCTTTGTGATGGAGTTGTCAGACTTCTGAACAGTTTGCTCATTATTTGTTGCGGCATCCCTATATAAACGTTCTAATGCAGCCCTAGCAGGATCAGGAAACTCACCACTATTTGCCTTCTCACTTGGTTTATCTAAAACCATGCGGACTTGCATCCCAGGTTTTGGAGATCCAGAAAACCCAATCCAGGGAAACCCATTACCGCATTTATTCTGAATTTATAGAAACTACATCAATACATGCCAATGCTCTAAAACAGTCTAAACAATTAGAAATTTTTGAAAACTTAAAAAGGCATACCTTGTGGAATAAGTTACTGTTAAAGCCATATCCTGGTTGCAGAAAACTACGACAGGCGGCGCCTGAAGTCATGGTAGGAAAGCTTATTTCGTGAAAACGGTAGAAAGAAATATTTTCGAAAGAATCACGGAAGAAGGGACTATGCGCATTCCGCCCGAGCTTAGGCTATGGCAGCCCCGAGCTTAGGCTATGGCAGCTTTGGATATGTTGGAACTACAGTGGCCGGTAAGCAGCGAACCACTACATTTTTCCACTACATAAGCAAATGTGTAAGTACTTTACTTCTCCACCACATGTGAAAATTCATGTGTTTTTGCCCCTTTTCCTCACTTTGTAGGATAAGGTCCATCTGCATCCTATTTTCTTAAATATCAGGCCGCTGAATCTAGAATGATAATGATGGTGGCAAATTCTCTCTCGCATAAAAAAAAAAAACTAGCAAAAAGGCACGCCAGAGGCCAAAGAAAATAAAGTTTGTGCACTGTAGATTCAAGCCAGAGAAGTTAAAAATGTTTGTTAGATCTATGGTAGAAATGCACTATTCAAGTGGCAAATTTGGTTGCAATTCGAATCTGGTTGTGCGCAGTAGGCTTAAGAACAAACACCATGAATATAATATCAAAAAGCAGGCCAACAAAAGTAGAGGTGATAAACAGTCTAGTCTTATTGTTCAGAAAGCCGCAACACCATCAAAATATAAAAAAGGCGGGTTTAGGCACCATCAAATTTAACTTATGAAGCATGTCATTGAGAATGTTTAAAATAACGATCCATGTGTTAATCAATTAAAGATGTAAATCCAGCGCATCTTTCATCTTGAATCTAGCTATGAACTGCAATGGTCACAATCCAATGCAACAAGTAACAAATCATTAAAATCTAATGCTTGTGAGGAGGTACGTGATCTGGTATGTTTTCTAGAACTTAATGCTGCAGACACTACGTGTATTCCAAATGGGACATGTTTTAAGGATGTGTGTACGACATTTTGCTCATCTGTTAAAATGCCCTGTGGTGTTGTTAAGGTGATTGGTTTGTGACCTTATCTCTTCATTTTCATTTTCTTTGCCAATGTTTGGCCATGTTCTACTAACATAAAAACATCATTATTTTTTTCCTACAAAAGCATTTCTTATTTGTTCTGATGTTCTTACAAAATGTTCTGCAATTATTCCTTGGTAGCAAGAAAACTTTATAAGTAATAAGCATTCACCTTAATGACAAAAATAGTAATGAGTTGCATCGAAATTGCATAAAGAAGTCTAACGGCACATCCCCAAAAACACACAGACAAGTCGTTACACTTAACAGCATCTTAACCTATTACAAATAGAAAATGCCATTTTGTGCGAATTGATGGAATAATAAGGGAAGAAATGTCTTAACCTATTACAAATAGAAATTGTTCTTTTTGGCTTGGAGTTTCAATAAAGTTTGTCATCCTTAAAAAAAAATATATATATATATATATATAGAAAATGCCATTTTGTGCGAATTGATGGAATAATAAGGGAAGAAATGTTTGGCCTTCATGGAGGCTACGACTGTCTTCAATTTTCCAATCGGGGATGGCATAAGATTACATGTCACCTGACCGATCCAAATCATCAAATTAGCACCTATAAAATGAGGAAAGGGGTAGTAATGAGCTAACAATTGGTAAGTCAATAAGCCAATGCAGAAGGAAGAGATCCATCTAAAGTAGACAAGGCACGATCCCAACCTAAGATTTCCGTCTACCTCCATCGAGCTTGACAGTGGCAAACAAAAGCATTTGTTGGCAATGCACCAGTTTCATCTTCTTCCATGATAAACATAAGAGGCATTGTATTCAGCATTACTAGGAAAGGAAAAAAAAAACCAGGTTTGGATGAAGAAAATATCTAGGATTGCAAATTGTGTGCATCTCTTAAAGCATCACGAAGAAAAGTCCAAAAACAGGCCCCAGTAACCAATCAATGCAGACAATGTGCTACTGATGCAGCTAATCCACGTAATCAAAAAAAAGCAATTTGGCTTTTAGCGATTGAGTTCCACTAACCATATCTGTTTTACTTGCGGCACAAAGCAAGTCCTACGGACTGAAATTAACGAGAAAAAAGTTGAGGCATTCACAAGTTCTCGGCATGTTGAGGTTATAGTCACGCACCCAAGAAAATCAATCGGCGTGCAATTAGTAAATAGAGATTAAGCTAGTTGTAAAATCACTCTGTTGGTATTGCGATTCACATTAATGCTTTAAATTGGCACTTCTCATGTGTTCAAACTTCGGTATGACTATTATCGGAAGTAGTACCCGTTTATAACCCCTATAAATTTCACCAATAACCAGATGTAGCTGATGGCACAATTATCTTAGAAGATGAAGAATTCCAAAAGGACCCATTTCCAACTCTAGATGCTGGATTCTCTTGTCAATGAGGCTCCTTAACTTCATCAAAAGGTAAAAGGAAACAAGCAGAAAGAACATTACGGATCTAATTTTCTGAGAAAGCATCTTTTGGAATGGCATGGCGCTTAAAAAAAAGGATTTTGCCCGCAAGAAAGCTCAATAGACCTTGATAAAATTTCTTTCATTTTTCTAATTGTCTTGACCATAACCTCTATGTATGAAGAGATTAAAAAAGGTTGCGACTATGTGATTGCTCTTACCACCTTCATCTTTGTTTCTACTTAGACAAGAAACATTCAGCAATCATCTACAAAGAATAAAGAAAAAGGCTACAAGAAAGAGGAGGAATTTGGGTCTGAACACATCCCCATGCTTGCAAAATGTGCTACTTGTATGCCTGTAACATAAAATTTGAACTGTCTATGACAGAAAAAGGCTTAATGCTGTCTAGAATCATTAAGAGACTAGCCAGAAAGAAACCGATCTTAAGTGGCAATAAACAAACACAAAAATGAAGCACCTGATGCCATTCTCTAGTTCATCTCTAACTTGAAGTACCCAAAGTATCTGTTTGTTACCGCCATGGCAGCATGGGGACCAGCTTTTGTGTGCGTGCCTTACAATTCGGACAAACATAAGCCTGAGGGCATCTATTAGAGATTTTTAAGACCACATTCTATATGCACAGACCCCCTATACAGTGGCAGCAATTAAACCTGATAGATATATCACCAAGTTCCAGCGGATCTGAACAATAAGGGCAAACCATATTCATGGAAAGCGATGGCCTCGTGGTCCCCTATGCCATAAATTCGAACCAAGTGATAATGCACCTTGTCAACAGATAATACATGTGCAGGTTCTTGTGCCTTGTAAAAAACTTCTATAAAAATTCCAAATAGGCATGATCACAATATCTTCACCTCTGTTTAGCAAGGCCTCCTAAAAACACATCATAAATGTCTGAGGTTTGATGTTGCCATGTCAGATGAAACAAGTGACAAAACTGAAAAGTAAAAAAACATCAGACCTCAGAAGTTACTCACATGGTCCATAGACAGATGAGCATACAGGACATCAATAGCAAGGTGTTTGTGGGAGCTACAATGGAGTTCGTCTATTTCCACATGCATAGCCTAGAAATACATCCAGGATCTGCTCCAAAACCTCGTATTTCTGCTTATTTGCACATGCACCATGAGTAGAACTTGCCTAATATTTGATTCCTTATGTTGGATGTCAATGCAAAACAATAGCAAACGGCAACCTGTTAGAATGCCAAAACATTTATGTGATTGTAAGTAAATGCGCCGCATCCCAAACAGGAGACCAAATGCAACATCCAAGGCAACAAGACTCCAAGTTCTATGCACTAATGGATATCTTGTTTGTCCATATATGATTTCATGGTGCTAACATCCTCCTGTATTTTTTGAAGAATGGCACTCAAATTCTCTAGCTGTTCCCTCGATGTATGACTACAATTATGCAACGCATTAAGCTCGTTCAAAATGCTTTCCACAAATGTCAAATCAATCCTTACTTTTCCATTTGCCTTTTCTTCCAATATAGCAACTGGTCAAGCAGAGCAACTGCGATCAAGAGATGGTTCAGCATAGTGCTCAGAATGATGCTCTGGAGCATCAAAATATTGCTCTTCAGCTGCAACATGTTTTTCTTCAGTTACAACATGTTTTCCTTTACCTGCAACATGTTTATCTACAGCAACAAATAAAAGCTCTGCTGCTCTTCACAAAAAGCATGTGCAACACTCAACCACTTGAAGAATGATTTTCTTGCATGACTTTCCATATAGTTCTCCATAGTACCTTTAAAGCCGGTACACAATTTGAGCAAAACTTTGCATTCTCTGACCCAAATAAAAAAGAGGAAAAGGCTGTTGATGTGAATGGAAAAAGGTCCTGCCAGATAAATGGCCTATACATAGGCTTAGATAAATTAGGTTCAGCTTTGTCAGCTAGAGCCAAGAAAAGGGCTACGAATCCGGTTTCATCAGGCCCATTAAAATACTTCAAGCCATGGTCTGTGGTTCAATCTAAATTTGAGAAAGAGGAAGCGGCTCCATTAGCACAAAAAAATGTTCAGAGTAATAGAAAAGGAATATCTGACTCCGAGAAAGAAAGAAAACATAGATAGAGATGGGCATAATGCTAGTATCTGAATGATCATTAACTACAAAAACAGAGATCTGCTGCATTCATTACCTGAAATAAGATCTTCAGGCGTTCAAGAGGAGCTACAACTGTTTTTGCAAATCTCTCAGCAACACCACCGGCAATAATTCTTTGATATAAACAGGCAAGTTATCCGTTATTGACAAATTACTCTTGGCCGGTTAATGCAGATTTAGCCGTGAAAGCATGCACATGGATCCTTGACAGTAAAATCCAACCTGCCTCTACATTGCCGAGCCAGAAGAATACGAGGTGGTTGCAAGAAACCTCTCAATGTAATCGAATCGATGTAGGCACCGTGCCTTCGAACGTCCTTCCAATTCTCCGGGTAAAATTTTAGCCATTTCTAATTTCCACCGCCGTCCATTTAAGAAAATACAGATCCAACGGCTTAACGCCATGCCACCTAAGGTTTGGCTGATTTGGAACTGCTACGTGGATAGCCTAGAATTGCAAGGAGGGCTGCACGCTTGGTTAGGCTGGCGTGCTAAAAAAAAAATACTGGGTTTTAGTATATGCTATAGAATATTGTCTAACTCTATGAACTAGGTTACCCTAAAAGAGCATGCAAGGGTGGTTGTGTGGTGCGTGTCAAGCGTTAAGAGGGTTGAAGCAAGAAGCTTGCCTTTGTCTAGAAAACAATTGGCATCTAGAAAACAATTGGCATCTGGCCAAAATCTTCTCAAACCTTAGTGAGTACCTAGATCAATGTTCTATTTATGGTATGGCATTAGATACTTCAGCACATCTAGTGCCGGCGGATTGCAGCACTTCCATTTCGGTCTCCATGACAAACCCTGGTGTGTTTTTTTCATGTGCTTTACCTTTTGAGATAAGCTCTCTTATTTTGAATAGCTCCAACTTTGCTGCATTCGGGGTCTCTTCTGTTCCTATTAATGCCTCAATTGGCCTCCAATTGCCAGCAAACTTTCGGCTTAATCCTTTAGCTCTTGATGGTGTACCTTTTGCCTCACTTTTTGATCTACAACAATTTCCTCCTCTTCCTTCATCTCGGTCGTTCTCACCTTCTCCCCAATCACGGTTACGGCACCCCTAGTGGTGTAGCTCCAATGCGTGCTACTTCTTCTGTGCCGACAAGTGCTTCTACTACCCCTGCTGTTGGGACATCAACTAATCTCGGCTTTCATGCTCCTCATACACGCTTCAGTGATTGGAATAAGCGTGATATGTCTTCCAGTGTTAGAAGTGCCCGGGTCTCTGCCGCTATGAGTATTAGTATTTTGGTTGCAAATAATAAACGCGATGTCTCAGCATACTTGAAGGAGTGGCAATCTATGGCTGATCATATGGATGTTCAGTTACCTTCTGAGGATTTTTTTTATGAGCCAGATCAGTGTGCTAGTATATTTGCTCATGCTGGCAAACCTGTGATTGCAATTGATCACAGCTTGCATTTGCAGCGTGTTCAGAATTTGGTTTCTCATGCAGTTGTATGTCATTTCATGGGCCAGTTCCTTGATCTCCGTAGGATGGGTTTTTGGTTTAAGCAGCATCTGCAAAGACTAAAGTTGCCTACTTTTTGAGTCCTTGAAAAGTTCTTGACAAAAAGAATATTTTTTTCTTGGTCATGTTTGATTCTCCTGTTCCTGTGGATAAGCTTGTGCGTATCAGCTAATGCGATTGCAACACATGGCAAAAATTAATTTTGTGGAAGCCACCTACCGCGTTTATTAGTCTACATTCTGAAATCGTAGTCTACATTCTGATATTTCGTTCCGACACTGCTCTGTATTTTGCAATGAACTGATCCTGGCCGTCCACGTGGCAAAAATTGACGGCTGAATGTCGCCTAACCGACATTCACGTTAAGAGAATGGCCTGGAGGGCCATCTTCCTGCCCTGTCAAAGCGCCCTCTGCCTAACAGCGTCGGCTGCGTCGGGCTCTTTTCCAGGCCCGGAAGATGGCCCGCCATTCCCTTATACATAAACTACCTCTGTTAGTGGAATCACACTGGAACTCCAGAAGTTGGATTGGCTTGCTGCTAATTGTCAAGCGTTGTTCATTTGATTGGCTTGCTGCTATCTAGTGGAATCTCAGCCTTACTTTCCTATAACGTGGAAACAAGGGACGTTCAATTCTTGAAGCCAGAATGCAAGTAACCATCAGCCAGAATGCAAGTAAATCAGTGGAATGCAGGGTAATCATGCCAGATTGCAAGTAAAACAGGGATGCCCTTCCGGAATGCAACTAAAACAGGAATCGCATCGCAGTGATAACATGATTCTTGATTTGAAACTTGCCAAATGGCATGATCTGATTAGCGCAGGGACAAGAATTGAACACACATGGCACGCTAGATTGTACCCAGCGGTCCCTTTTCGTTGAGAGAAAGGCACTGTGGGCAGCTTTCCCTTATGCGAAATGAACCAAAGATATCTTTGCCTAAATCATATTTGCCACGAAATAGGAATGGAAGATATTTTGGCTCCCGCGGCTAATCCAACCCATTAGAATCGCAGCGACGTAAAGGACGGTTGTCCCACATTCAGTTATTTCATCCAATCGATGTGTGACACGTGTACGTTTTCCAAATCCAGAAAGTCGTCCAAGATTTTTACGGACACTTCTGCTTTTTTTACGCCGCTTTCTATCACTTTTACTCGCCCTTTCTTTTTTTTTACTTGTCATTCTGTTCTTTTTACCTGATACAAGTACACGTGGCGGCATCTGAGTGGTCCAACCGTCCCTTTACGTTAAAACAAAGCCCTTTTACTGGGCTTTCTGTGTTGTCAAGTGGGCCTCCGCGCTGACGCGCGTCGGCCCACTTTCCAACACAGAAAGCCCAGTAAAAGGGCTTTCTCTTATCCGGAACTCCCATTGAAGAGATACGCGGCATAACCTAAAGACTCTTGCAAGTGGAACTGGGAAGAAGAAAAAACTACTGTAAGAAGATGAGATGTTCCATTCTTCAACCAAGAAACCCAGAATGCTTACATGTGTCCGTTAGATGGAAGCTTGCAAGAGTTCAATGGCTTTAATCTTAAAATTAGGTCCAGAGAAAGCTTTGATCTTAAAACTGGTCTCTAAAGAAATATATATCAATATATTGACGCAAAAATTTGTTTTTTTTATTTCAGCCTAGCTGGTTCTGTGGATGTCCATGAGTGACCACAACAAATCTTCAAGCTTAACGGGCAGGGCCACGACAGTGCTGAAATGCACATTTCTGGCATACTCTAGAATGCATACATGAAGGGAACATGGGCATTGAAGCAATGACCGTGTAAGGCATAGCAATGGAGAAAATACATATCTAAAGGGCCAGGGAGAGAAGGGTGTTACACTACTAATTTAAAGACTAAATGTACAATTCTGTACCAACTGAATGCCTGGAAACCCTTGCATTTGTCATTAGATCTCATGAACAGAACCACAAATGTACATTCACGGTTGGCCTTCCATTTTGTCACTATTAGGTCTCATCTCTCATAAACTCCAATAAAACCGCCTGATGTGCATTCAAAGTGGCTCTTCTGATACCTTATAGAGAAGCTATGCTCATAGTTAAAGGCTTCCAAGGTCATGAAAAGAGCTTCCAAAAGTCTCTATCAATGTAGAAGATCTACATCCAATCTTTTGTAGTCATTTGATTGAGTATCAACTTACTAACTTATCGAACATGCATTCAGCCAAGAAAAGCCTTAATGCGAGCGCCCACAAGTGTAGATCAAAATTTTCCAGGCAAGTTCATTTTCAGTTGATATTACTGAAAACAGCAGGCAAGTCAACAAGATCCAGATAAAATCTAAGCACATACAAGACGAAGCACGAGGTTGAAGGAGTATATGGAAAAGCCTTTAAAACAATATGAAAACAATGCCAGTTTCTTCCAACATGCCAACCTGGAGACATGCTTAAAAATATGCCACAACAAGCAAAAACTGTGCTGAGGTACAAGACATCCACGTTTCAGGTGTAAACACCATGCAACTTCTCTATATTGGCTGGAAGGCATAGTGGAATGCCTTATTCATCGAATAAGACAATACTTAAAACAGCAATATTAGCATCCTTGCACAAAGCACAAGGCTGAAGAAGCTTAACAAAACTCAAACAAAAGAGCAGCAAGTCCAACATCTCTGTGTTAGCATGAAGCACTTACACTAGATCCGTCAAATACCTAATAACAAGCTAAAGCATTCAAGGGCAAAATAAGGAAGCACCTGAAAGAGGAAACACTAGCATACAGTCCGCAGCTTAGAAATTTGACAAAGACGAAGAAAAAAAAAACCCACAAAAGATTTGAGGTTTCAGAATAGTACCAGGTTAGAATAAATTTGACAAAACCCCTAAGCTCCAGACGAAGGAAAACAAAACCGACAAAGGATAAGTGAGCTTTCAGAAGAGAAAATACCTTGTTAGTAAAAGATTATGCAGCTTAGAGATTTGACGGGGGCCGACTGCGCGGACGCATGGAGCCCCCACTAGCAAAAATTATGACGAGCATAATTCCTGAAAAGGAAAAATGCTGGAACGACTTCCGCTTTGTGCAATGGGGAAGCCGCCCCAGGCCATCGGCCTTCCTGATCACCGATCAGCCCCGCCCAGGTATGTAAGTTCTTCATGCCCCCTCTTCCACTTTTGTATCCTGCCCTGATATTTTTTTTCTTTCGGCCTGTGGGATAACTAACCTAATCCTCTCTTGCCCTAACCCTAGATTTCTCTCGGCTCTCCACCACTCAATTTCACCTTGCCCTAAACATAGACGGCTCTCTTTGGTGGCGTTGGCCCATAATTCTTGTTTTTTTGGAGTCGTTTAAAAAACGAACAATATAAGAGGTGGATAACGCCCTCGCTCGAGAGTGTTACAGCTCCATTAAAACATGAGTCGCCCTTAACACCCCACCCTGAGTGTTTTGGCCGTCTAATCACCATCAGAATTGATCTGGATTGTCCATTCGATAAAATCATAGAGTTTTACGAAGTAGCAGTGTGTTATGGCTCCAGTAAAGCGTTGGCCAAGGTTGATCTCAGTCGTTGGATCATTATAAACTTGAGGGGCAGGGTGTTAAGTAGCATTATTATAAGTCATACAACATCGCATTATAAGTCTAGATAACAAGCACGGTAGCACAGTACTATCACATAAATAAAACCAACATGGCCAATATCCCTCCATAATATAGCCCATGTTGGTGCTACCTATGGTGAATATATTACTATGCTACAATGCAATATTGGCATTACTAGTTATGGTGCCCGGCGTTGCCGGGCGTAACTACAATGCTATTGTAGAATTATATGAATAAGATGTAGGATTTAGGAACATATGCATGCTTGTCAATGATCCTCCTTTTAAGCTATTGTCTAAGTTGGATGTCAGATTTACAACTATTGAAACCATTTGGATCATGTGGGAGTTAAACATAGTGCGCTTCAAGGTTGTATGATCGGATTCGCTAAAGTTCCCTCTTGGGAATAAGTTTATGGTTAGTTTAGGAATGCACCTTAAGTTGTATGATTAGAGCGCTAAGGTTCTTTCTTGGAAAGAAGTTTACTATTAGTTAAGGATTTTAACCTATGTTGGCAATGCAGTTGTAGTGATAACTGCAAGGATTCCATCCTTGAGGTAGCAATTTCTAACCATTTACAATAAATGAAAAATAATAATTTGAAATGATGTTTGTGCCTCTTAACATTGCAAATGCACATTGCTCGATGTTGCCGGGCATAGTTACGACCCTGTTGTAAGCAATGATGAAGTTGTAGACATAATTAAATACCTCAATGCTAAGTGTATTGTATTGAACTAAACATGTATTAAGAGTTAAAGAACCCTTTGCAATAACAAAATAAAATGACCCTATTGGTTGTCGGGCTTGAGTGGGATAACTGAAGTGGGCTTAAATCTATGCAAGACAAAAATGAAGAGGTAGCTCAGGATTGTCAATATTCAACTTAGAATTTTTTTTTTGTTTTTTTTGCCAATCTGAAACTTAAAGTTGGCAATCTCTCACGATGTGAATAGATACAACACACTAATTCTAGTGCCACATATAGAAAGCTATTTATTGTCCAACTATAGCTACCTGGTATCATAGTTTAATTTCCTTTGCTGGAGTACACATTACGTCTAGATTAATAGTATGGACAAAAAAGAGTCCAAGCAAGAAAATAGTAAAGCACGTTGAGCAGGAAGCTTTCCGAAACAACGAATGTTATCAGAATTTTTTTTTTTTTTTTTTTTTTTTTTTTGAGGGTAAGAGTGTGTTTTTTGTTATTAATAATAATAATAAAGATACAGAGAGTCCCCAATGGGACAAATAGGAAGCATTAGGGCTATTAAATGGGTTCTCTATGCATCATGATGTGCGTACTAAGGGAAGTCCTATTCCACAACAACATAATGGTAGAGAGACCCTATCTGGTCAGTTACTCAGATTGCTTTCTCCACTAAACTCGAATTGTTCCACCATTAGACCTATCATGAAGGTCTAGGTCCTCAGAGCTCATCCAATGGCACTTGAAGTAGTTATAAAATTCTTCAATCTTACCAATTCTGTCCAATCCCTTATTATAGCTCATCCCCATCTTCCTGTGGTGGGACAATGCCATTAAAGCAACTTCCCTATTAAAAAGATTTTTAAGTTTCTCAATAGAGATAGATTGCCCCCAAAGTGACATCGCATCGATGTCTCCATATAGTCCGTGAGAGCCAAACTAACCGGGAGGCTTCAATACGCTCTAAATGAGACCATGACAACATTCGCCATCCAAGTTGGTGCACATGCAGCCTCACAACAGGGGCATACCCAATACCAAAACTCTATAATTCTTGGACGTAAGAAGAGATGTGAAAGAGATTCGCTAGCCCGGCACCCAAGAGGACATAAATCGAAGACACAATTCCTCTATGGACCAAAATTCACTTTAGTGTTGAGGCCTCCTTGGAGGGCCTCCCATCTAAAAATTGTATTCTCCTAGAGCATAAGGTTTTCCAGAGTTTGCCAGAGGAGCTTAGCCACCGATCCACTCACTTGAAGCCTAGCTTCGCTTTGAGGAGGGGAGTCATCACAAAGGGCCCGATATATACTAGCAACACCGTATGACTCCTTACACCGCGACAGACCACTTTTCCTCGTGACCCGAGCCCCCGAGAGAAGCTTAACATTATCTAGAATTTTCCGTAGTATCTTTCTATCACCCTCCCCCGCCCTTTGCACTTTGAGTCTAAATTCCATCCAAGAGATCCAAATTATCGTTTTCCCAAAGATGTTTGCAATTTTTAAGATCCCATGGTCTCGCCATTTCTTAAAGATGCGAGGATGAACTAATGCCAAGGGACGCCCATTCTCTTCCCATACATGAGTATTCCAAAATATACTTGACTTTCCCAAAATCTCGAGGTATAGTCATGGGGAGCATACTGTTTGCACCTCCCTCCAAGCATGAAGAATACGCCTCATGACCGGGAAGTGCCGAGGCGACCCTAAAGTTACAAAAAGAAGGCTCCTAGTTCATCCCTAGGAAGGGATGGTTTACCCCTCAATCTTGCACAAATCAAACCAAGTGCTTAACAAATGCCGAGCAGAGATGTATCACCTTGTAACACTCGCGCCGACAAATCTAGCCGCCAGAGCTTGAGCTGCGTGAAAGGGTCCTTACATCCAATCCCTCCATCCCTTTTATCCCCTCGCATAGCTCGGACCAAGCAACGTTAGCCATACCCCCAAATGAACTTTCTAATGATAACCTCAGATTTGATTATAAACTCCTTTCGGGCTACCAACACGGGCGAGGAATATATGTGAGAGCCGGCCGCGAAAGATTAGCAAATCAAGCACTTCTTCCCGCTGAGACAATCCTTTAGAGGACCATAGCCCAACCTTTTTTCTAAGTTTGTCTAAAATAGGAGCCCAGAGACCCTTCATATTATCTGAGACCGAAAGGGGCAAACCCAATAGCTTAACTGTTTCCCCTGCAGCTACGACTGGGAAGCCCAAACCATTAGCACGAGGGTCAATATCTCCCTCCAAGGCCCATAGAACGGTACTTTTGGTGGCATTTAGGCCTATGCCTGATATAACCTCAAAAGCAATCAGAATGTGTTTGAAGCCTCAGGATCAGGTAAGACGATAACCACGGGTCTATTCAAGCTATTGTGATGCAGTAGAACGGCAACATGGAGATGCAATTTGAGGAAGTAAATAAATCTATGGCTTGTATTGCCATTCCTGCAAATTGGGAACAATTAGGCTCCATATAGTGTTAGTTATTTTATTTCAAAGTAAGACTCAGCAAAGATAAGTGGATAGCTTACAAATGTTGGTCAGGATGCTTTGAGCTATATGGAGACATAACTCCCTAAGTTGCAACCTCCACTTCTAGCAAAGCAACTTCTAGTTAGGTTACCTTCTTATTCATCCAACAAACAAAGTACGAACTTTGGAGACCCATCAATATGCACCTTAAGCTGACAACAATTTAGTTGATGCAAGAAGTAAGATATACGTACAAATACAGTTTAATGGATTAGACATATAAGCGATGGGCCAGTATATGTCCTAGTCTGCACTACACACAATGTCAAACATATAAGCTGGTCTGTACATGAAACAACATTGAATGTACTCTATAACTTAGTCACAATTTTGTTAATCCAGGATTTGGTGTATTTGCAGACATAAAATTTGTCCTAAGTAGATCCCAACGATGCATAATAACACACTGTAGTAATCTCCAATTAATAATAACAATCGATAATGAAGTACTTTATCCAACATGGGCACAATGTGGATGTAGTTGTTATCTATGCACTTACCATGTGAGGTATCTGCAGGTTTGGAACAAATTACATTAGGACTTTAATTGCATATGTTCGTATTATCCATTTCTAATCCTGCCCTTCTCAACACAACCATCTCTATTGTACTTGTTCTTTGATTGGGCATAACGATCTGCATAAACATTGCTAGGATGCATTCTGAATCTGAACAGACATCAAATTTTAAAGACAAACCTCAACTATTGATTTCCAAGGTGTGTCACCTGTGGCGCAGACAATGTCCAACTGAAGTCCTGTTTCTAAAAATCTGAAGTATAACCTAAATTGTAATGAGGTTCTCATGCCACTGCATTCGTTTTAAGTGCTACATTGCTTTAAGTGCCATTGTGCATGCTTTAAGTGCCACATTACATGCATATTTAGCATTGCATCTTGTGGTATAATGGAAGAGCACATATCACTTGGGTGTTCATGTTCATGCAATTCTTGCATTGCCAATGTGCAAAGAAAGTGCTCAGTATCATTCTCAGTACCTGAAAACAAAAGAATAATGCACAATGTACCATTTCAGAACTGTAATCCTGAGCTTGAGGCAGAATGTGTCAAGATACCATGTACAGAGAGTGTGTCAAGATCCTCGTCAAACTGGGTTCTTCCACAAACATTGCTGGTATCAAGCAATGGGAGGCTCCACATCTTCCAAATAAGAGGCCTTCAAAATTGGCAAAGAATGCATAAGATTAAATTTTCGAAAATATATTATGCGCGACATAGAAACATAAGGATTGGAACAAATGCGCTTGAACCAAATTTAGAACATCATCAGACTCTAACAACAAATGTAAAAGAAGAATATCTGGAATATTTGCATTTACCTTATAAAAAACGATGAAGAGAATACCTTTATAGTTTATGCTTGAAATTGAAAGAGTTAATTTAAGACACGAATCTGCCCTGCCAACATAAATAGAACCCAGATGAACAAAGCTTATTTAAATAATAATCAACTAACAAAGATGCCTATATCCCTAAAATGTATCTCTAAAATATAAATATAGGCTAGCAGAAGCTCACGCAGGACACCTTCAACGGATCCACAGCATTTTGGGATGAGTATCCTGATTCCAACAGTCTATAGCTTCTATATCTCTTTAATTTACACGTATATGCATATATATAGACCTGCATGCAAAGTTGATTAGTGCTCTACCTACAGCTAAGATCTGCAAATTGCATAACTGGGGTCGATACCAAAAAGATAGAAATCTATTTAAATAAGTCAAATTCAAAAGCAATCTATCACACCAAAGAAAGGAAAAAATGACCGAGAATAAATAGACAACATGTAAGAACAAATGGACATCAAACAATGAGTTACACATAGTGACTCAATACAATATTGGAGCCTAAAGCAAATCCAGAACACCATGGGGTTTGATGTTGGAGGTTGCATCTGCAACAACCCTAGACAAAGAAGATAGCTGCTAAAGAACGTATAAAAAATGCAGGCCCTCTTAATAGACAAATTCGGCAAGTCAAATTTCAACTGGATGCAATCAATAAATTTTACTACCTGATCCTGATCCTGTTGAATCATTTTTAGCCTGCACTGGTCTGTGACTCCCATACAAACCATTGCCTCTAATTTTGTAGGATAAGAGTCTGCTGTATGGATGATCATATGTGTTTTTTCCAGCTAGCTAAAGAGCATGATAATCCTAGACATGGAGACAAATAACAAAGAAGTGCTCTTACCAGGATCACTTTGCTCTGCAGTTCTGCATGATAGGAAGAGTTAGAGAAAGTTTAGAGCAACAACATCTATTCTCTAATAGATAAAACATAATATTATGAAAGCAGTATTGTAGTTCAATTATATAACAGAAGTGCTACAGTTGCCTGCTTATATAGAGATCAACCTATAACAGAAGTGCTACAGTTGCCTGCTTATATAGAGATCAACCTTTTCGTAGGACAACAATCCTATAACTGTGGAATGGCAATCTAGATCGATGCCCCAATGCATCATGTACGATGCAAATTCTTTCAACAAATTTATATTTACAGGCCATGTTTCAATTAAAAGCAAGGGAGAAAGAACATACTGTGACAATCTAAGAATCCTGGAAATCAGCCCTGGCTGAGAATCCCCTTCCTGAACCCTTGCTTCACTTAGACTTCCAAGCCTGACTTCATATTTGTCGTCAAGAAAACTGCTAGTTGCTTTAATATCCCTTAAGTAGCAAGAAAACACCAACTCATCAATGCCTGGAGACCGCATAGGAACATGTACATAACAAAGAAACCTAGCCTAAACATATAGAGTATGCATAGAATTGCTCTAATATCCCTTAAGTAGCAAAAACAGATTGGTGATGGTACCCCTAAAACCTGCCCCTGTATTCAGCCATAAACCATATCTGGCAAAACCGTTATTTAGCATAATTCTACCTTATAACCTTTAGTGGCTTGCAAATTATGGAAAACATGGACAACACGCTTATGACCCAAGGAACCTCGAGAAAGTTTTTGGGAAGCAAATGAATGAAAACGTACCAGGGCAATAAGGTTATGTCTTCAAAGAATACTGTAAGATCAATCTCATATTTGAAAAAGGGGGCTGCATATCTGGTTGCAAAACCTACAAATAAAGATGCATACGATTGTGAAAGCCAACAAACAATGAAATCACAGACAATATTTCTATACTCCACCTTGTAATGTAAACCCTTATTTGCTTCGAGAGCCATCAAGTTCAGATATGTTCAATAAGCACAAATTAAGCTGTGTGTCCTTAATGACATATGGTATCAATGCATGTCAAAGATCCTCCTGTAATCACTATAAACAACCTTAGAGAAAAGGGGAAAGAAATACCTTGATTAGAAGATTTTCATATTTTCATGACAATAATAATAACTACCATATAAGTGGCAGACCTTACCACCAAAATGGGCTGAATGACATTTACATGCCTCAGGATGATTTTTGGAAGGATCAAATTGCTGCTGTTGGAAATTCCGACATGTTCTCAAATTACCGCTTGCCTGCAATCATCGAAATAATGCCACTATGTAATATTCCAATCAAAGATCGGTCCTAACCAAGAGATAAAATCCTCTACCTATAGCTACAGCTACAACCTACCTTTACAAACCCTGTTCATGTTTAATGATAATAAATTTTAATCTTCCAGACAGTAGCATCTAAATACTGAGATATCACAGGAATTCCAGTTAAATCCTCAAGTGACAAATATTCAGAATTCATGCAAAAATTTTAAACAGAAGATAAGGGCGCACCAAGGATGACATTCCTTTACCCTAATAACGACCATATATTACCAAATGGAATCTGTGGCCAATCAAACTTTGCAAAGAACAAATATCAGAGCCTAACAGTGAGGCATAGCTTATACAAAGTTAAATCTCGAAACATTCACGCCAGATTCCGCTTGCCATAGCCATTGTGGATACAAATAGATGCATGTACGGGATAGAAAGGGGGCCAAAACACTGTACAAACATAATAAATTGATGAATATCAAAAGCTTTTGAAGGTACCGTATTTAAGTGAATCCAGTGGCCGGAACTGCAAGATAGAGCCGGATGTATCTATTTCCAAAATGATAAAATCCTTTGATGGCACCAAAATCCCTTTTCGATCCACGATGAAGGATGCCATGAAACTGCAACTGGAAGAAATGACTTATTATGAAGCTTGAAAATGAAAAGGCGTGGCCGACATGCACGCTCGATTGCCAGGATAGGATGTGGATAAGCACCTCCATCATATTTTCTTTTTTCTCAAGAAGGCATAAAATCATTAAAGAAATGCATCTCGATTTTTGGGAAATCGAGAATTCTTTCTGGCAGGTAAACCCCTTAAAACTATTGGAAAACAACCTTAAAAAAAAAACTAAAAACATTTTCGGTCAAACCGGAAACTTCCAAATTAACAAGATTAATATAGGAGTTACAATACGAGCTTATTGAGTAAATATGGTTAAAATACCTTCTCTCTCCCTCCATCCCTCCCTCCCTCTCTTTCTCTCTCATCTTCCACCATATCCAGCCATATCCACCATATTTGGTCGACATCCTACATGGCAAGGAGGCCACGTAATCGAGTCCAACAAGGTGATGCGCACGGAGGGTTGCCCTCCGGTGGGCCAAGAGTGTGTTTGCATGTTTTTTGTTTTGTTATTTCATGTTGGATCTCTCTTGTTTAATATCGAGTCTTCTGAATGGTATATAAACATAGTGATTCATTTTCATAGCCCAGAAGTTCTCATAGTTCATGACTAAAATAATTGTAGGAAGCACAATTGCATGCTCTGCCTATGCTTGTCCAAAGCAATTCTAGATGGGATATCGACACTATGGACTTAAAAATGTGACTACAACAATGCTTTATAAAGTAAGGAGACAGACCAACAGCTCCTTATTCTTCGCATTTATTCTTTTCAAATTGCCCCTTATGTGCTAAAACAAAATGATATATGTACTAAGTAGAGAAAATCAATGCGCAACATTAACACCTATGGGCAAAATTCATCAACAGCATACCACCAAAAAATGTTGGCCACAAGATCTGCAAAATACATTTTAGCTAATACAAATCTAGTATAGACGATGTAAATACAATTTACTATTTCTCCACAAGAGCAATCTTGCTTAAACTATTATTTTGCGGTGATTCTAGATAGCATCTGACAGAGCCAGGGGTTTTGTTGTGCACTAGTGGGGAGTCAGGGACTCCAAGGGAGGGGAAGTTTAGTGCTTGATGCAATAAAGGGTTGTGGTGAAGTCCAAAGTTTGTAACAACATGGGGTCGAAATTGGGAGATTTTCTCCCTAAAATTTCAGCTCAAAGTTGAAAAAAATCGGTATTTCAAGTAAACGCACCAAAGTTGGAAAAATTCGGTATTTAGAGTAAATGTAGGAAAAATATTGATTAAATTTTGTAAGAAAATACGTAAAATCCAGCAAATTTTAGAGGATTTTCTCTTAAAAATCCTGTAATTATAAGTAAAGGCTAGTGTAGAGTTATGAGCGCCTATTTTCTTGAAAAAGAAGTTTTTCAGTTCAAACCCTCTTCTTCCCAAAATTGAAGCCTGATCTCAAAAATTCATCTCTACTGAGCATTCTAGCCACCATTCATTCTGTCGGTCATGTAGAAGACATATACCATTACTCTACGAATCTCGTGATCTTCACATGGATGGTTTCACAATTTTGAAGCATGGGGATCGATTAACAAGTGGTTTTCTTGAAAGTCCTTTCTTTAAGCCTTGGAAAAACTTAATTGTGAACATATTCTTCCCGGATAATCTCTTTACAGAAGAATGCACTTTTGTTCCAAATTGTGAGAAGTTAAAATGCCCCTAAGGCATTTAACACTTGAAAATCAACACAGAGAAAATTGAGACTAAAATAATAAATAACTTTCTTTGATTATGACAACTTCAGTAACAATGGTCAACACTCGAAACTCGAGTTTTCAACAACTCATAGTCCATATAAAATCTATCCCTTGACATCTCCGCTATTATCCCACGCTTTCTGCTGCGCAAAACTCAGTGCATCGTTCGAGGACATAACTGAGTGCAGGCATCCATGATGTTCCGGAAAGCAGTTTGGGCGGGTGCATGGAGAGGAAGGGCGAGGCACATAAATATAACCCTGAAGGACATGGCAACCAAGGAGAGAATTATCCGAGTGGGGTTCAAGCTCAGGAACGGTCTCAAGGTGCAAGAGGCTTTAACAGCTATGCAGAGACAGGGTCTGCACAAGGAACTGGCAAAAGTGAGAGAATTGAGTCGGGCGGGAATACAAGCAGGGGTAAAGAATGGGAAGCTATACCTCAAAAGAGAGCGAGAGAACGCTCCACAGGATCAGGCAACGCAAGGAGAAGTGATGGATTCACAGAACTTGAAGAAAGACGGGAATCTCATAGTGGATCCAACGACGGGAAAGGGACATCAGATACAGATAAAGGAAACACTACCATCGAGATCAGTGGACCGGGAAGTTACCCCCAAGATTCTCACGCAGACACAGCTAGGTTGGGGAAGCGGAAAAGAGGCCGGAAAAGACCTAGACCAAAACATAATACCGACAAGGGAAACAGGGGGAGATCAGGAGACGAGGACGAGGAGACAGGTGAGGAAAGGACACGAAATAGAATACCGGGGGGGGGGGGCTAAAGGACTAAGAAATAGTGATCCGGCATCGAACCGCACGGGATACCCTTGGGATGACGGAGAACGCCTACACGAAGCAAGAGATCGAGACATCATATGTCTGGTAGAGACATGGGAGCACAGAGCTAAGAGGCTACCATACGAACCTGGGTACACACCGCTCAATGTTGGAGAGAAAAGAATTACAAGGCAGAAGAGGAAGTGCAGTCTAGCCCGCTACATTAGAAATAGGAGTGTCGAAAAGCATGTATTCTAGAAACAGACATTAATAAAAGATATATGCTTATGAATATTGTAATGCTTGACTATAAGAGACTGTATTTATTGATAGTGTATTACCCACCGCAATGTGATAAGTTGGAATTACTAAGCATGGGAGAAGTAGTCATGAAGCATAGGGATAAGGGACCGTTGATAATAATAGGAGACATAAATGCCAGGACAGGGCAGGAACAAGCACAGAAAGTAGGGATAGACAAGGAGGACGGACAGTGGAAACAGGCCGGCAGAGGGGACGAATGGCAGAGGAATACAGTAGACAAAGTAGAAGTAACAGCAAGAGGAGAAACCTTGATAGAGGTATGTACAGCTACAGAGCTGATTATATGCAACGGTCTAAGAAAATGGCACGCCTCAGGCCAGTTTACAAGTACAAACGCACACGGAAACAGTATAGTGGACTATGTGATAGCAAATGAGGAAGCAATAAGAGAAATTGGGGATATGGAGCTAGGAGAATGGCCGATAGGGGGAAGGGATAACCACAGACCTATTACGCTCAAAATAAGAGCAACAAGTGGAGGGGCAGAAGAAAGGCAAAGAGGAGCTAAGCAGAAGAAACTTGTAGTCAAATTCAGAGAGAGCAGAGTGGGAATATTCAAAAACACGGTGGTAAAAAGAATGAGAGACAAAGAATGGGGAACGGGAATGAAAGACAGAGGGAACGACATGAATGACCTCTTGGAAGAAGCAGCAAAAACAGCATTTGGAAGGAAAGATGGAGGGAAAAGACCTATAGCATTTCGGAGATCAAAATGGTTCGATGAGGCATGCGTGGAACAGAGGAAGAAAGTCAAACAAGCGAGAGGAACTGAGGCATACAAAGATGAAAGGAAAAAATATGTCAAAATACTGAAAAGGAAGAAAGCTCATGACCTGAAAAACCATCAATGGGGACTAGCAGAGGATTTGGAAAAACGGCCTAAGAAATTCTGGAACAATATGAAAAAAGGTTCAAGGGCAAAGGCAGGGACATCAACAGGTGAAGAGATGGGAGAAAAGGAACCAGAAATAGATTGGACAAAATATCTGGAACGCCTATACAAGATGTGGGCGGCACTAACTGGGCCCCAGAAGGCCGACACAAGCCTTCTTTCTCCAAAGAAGAGGTCACATGGGCACTAAGCAAGATGGCGAATAACAAAGCACCGGACTTATACGGGCTAACAGCGGAGATGTTAAAAAGTGTACAAACACAGATAGTAGGAATAATTACAGAAATATTCAATGAGGTGATACACTCAGGTCTCCCAGAGAGATGGCAGTACAACAAGGTAATTCCGCTCCATAAAGGAGGAAACAGAGAGGAGCCGAGCAACTATAGAACCATCATGGTTAGCTCAGTATTTGCAAAATGGTTCGGGAAAACACTAGACCAAAAACTGAAGAGTTGGGCAGAGACAGGGAAACTCAGAGCACAAGGCCAGGCCGGGTTCCGACCAGAGTACTCGACTACGGATCATCTAGTGACCCTAAGAATAATGATAGAACAGGCAAAGGAGAACAATAGGAAAATCATATGCTGCTTCGTGGACTTTAAGAAGGCGTTCAACACAGTACCCAGAGATAAGCTCATTCTGAGACTGATAGGATTAAGAGCACCAGATGGGTTGGTAGGATCAATCGCAAGGCTATACCAAAAGGTATATGCCAAGATGGAAGGGGGAGGGGAAGCAATAGATTGCGACACAGGAGTAAAGCAAGGATGCCCGTTATCACCCACGCTTTTTGGGATATACATAGATGCCCTACAGGAATTCTTAGAGGAGAAAGAGGGGGATAAGGAAGCACCAATGATAGGGAGAACGAAAGTTCCAATCATGCTATATGCAGACGACTTAGGTATGATGGCAACCAAAGTCAAAGGAATGCACAGAATGCTAGAGTTACTAGAAGAGTTCTGTTTGGAGACAGGATTAACAAATAACCCGACAAGACAAAAATAGTGACCTTCTGGGTGACAAAGATCTAAAACACAAGCCCTTCAAGTACAAGGGGCGAGAGCTAGAGGAAACCACATGATACAAAAACCGATATGACATCACATGGCGGGGAAATGGTCAAAAGGGCGCATAAAGCAGATTCCAAAAAGAATGGGAAACTATTACACCATGATGAATTATTGTAGTAATAACAAATCACCAACCGGAAATCAAAACATATCTATTTAGCACACTAGTAGCATCGACGCAATTATACCTGGATGTGAAACGTGGGGACCAGGTCCGACACAGAGAAAAAGTGGGAGAAACAGAAGGGATATCGAGACAATGGCACTGACAGAATTCCGTGAAGAAGACAGTACATCATTAGCAACAATCATATATGAAAACAGAGAAAAACCCAATGGAGGTGAGAGCATGGAAAGAACAAAGGAGGTACCTAATAAAGGATAACAGCTTATGGGAAAGAGGATAAGTTATCACATCGGGCGATGGAGGAATCAAAGAAACAACACATAGTAAAAGGCAAGGGATGGTTTAACGATGTGGCGAGATGGACTCGGCAAGCATGGGGATGCAATTAAATCAGATTATACAAGCAAAGGGATGGGACAAAGAATGGACGAAACAGGCAATGAGAAGTCGGGTCGGCACAAAGATACGTGTCCGAAGTGGAATGGCTATTGGGAACCTTCAACCCACAGTGACGATATAGGACATGTTACATACAAAAAGCCGCACCGCTGTGTAGAGGCAACAGAGCAACACTAGCTAGGTTCGTAATGGGGAGCCACGATCTCCGAATTGAGAAGGATAGGTGGAGAAAGGTAGACAGATCGAGCTTAATATGCCGCTATGTGATACGTGCAAAATAGAAGACGGCGTATATGGTCAAAGAATGTCCGGCCTACGCAGATAAGGTCCAAATTTAATAAGGTCGTGGGACCTCCCACTCCCAAAGACTGATGGACAAAGAAGAGACGCTTACGATGTAGCGAAAGCTATAAAAGAAATGATAATTAGACACCGGGTGCACAAAGAAAAGGGTCTCATAATCCGAGAAGCACTACCGAGGCTTAATCGAGAGGCTCACAAAGGACAGCTCAAAGTCGCTGATAACGATGCATTGTGTATGGCCAAAGAAGCCAACTAAAAAGCACGATGCGTATCAAAAAGAACAAGAGAAGCCCGCTAGAAGGCTACATAAACCCGCGGCGCTCGTTGTTGGCAAGACCCTAAATTTTGGGAGCTCGCAGAGATGCTACAAAGTCCGGGCCTCACGCACCGAGGGACGTTAATGTATATTCTATATATTCTATTCTATTCTATTCTATTCTATTCCTATTCTATTCCCGCCTTTTCACCATTCACACAAAAACCTCCGCAAATAACTCTTGATAATAAGCATGTATTATGGTTTCGAGCCCTTGATCGTGGGTAATTTCATAGCATATTCCCCTCCACGCATCCCCGCCGCCATCTCCGAGGTCCTTCTCGAAATAAACCGCCTATTGACTCGATTTTAAAGGGGGCACTAGGAAACGATCAACCATTGGTTAAAATAGTATTTTGGCATCTGTATACAATATAATGTTTGCCCAATCATACAGTACAATGTCACAGTAATACAGCCCAACACTTTAGAACTCAAACATATGAACAGGATTCCACCATCACATGAGCCTGGTGAATCGAACCCCAGTTCCAATCCAATGCTCAAGGCTTACCTATGGGAACCACAAGATAAATGTTGATATAATCAACAACATTATATATGCACCAGCAAAATAATTTACAGTTATTAGCACATGAAACATAAAACTCAACCAAAAAAACTACTTTCTATTTTTGAACGATGAAGTTGAGATAAAGGATATGGGCTCAAATAGCTGCAGATACAGGCAACATAATTACTCCAGAGCAGACGATGAAGATCCTTATTTTTTCACAGAAATTACTGTAGGAATCACAAAATGGCTGCCAATTAGCATTGCCAGATCCTCTATAAGCTATGTAGGACATCTCAGTTGCAGCGATGCAATGGAAAAAAGAACAAAGGTAAGGATCTGCATCAGATTGGGGTTAACGAATTCCAGAATAAATCTCAAATGATTTGCTATAAAGAGGCAAAATTTTGCTGGGAATCAAGTGGATTAAGCCCAAAATAGTATGGAGAAACCGATAAACATAGCAAATTCCAAAGAGCGGGCCGAAAGCATCAGAAGAAACAAACAGGGAGTTTGTTCCATCAAAATCTCTGTTTTTTGAAGAGTAAAACAGGGGATTTTTGAAACAAAAACCCCAATTTGAAGAGAATTTGAAGAGTACATAACTCGAAACACAAAAAGCTCTTGTATGCGCTCCATTTCATACGATTTTTGGGAATAAAAACTAAGAGAAACTTGGTTAGATGCAGGTGGGGTTAACGCAATCCTTAGAAATGACCCAACAAAAGATCAGAAAACCGGCGGGGCACCAATTTCGCCACATCGCTATCGGGAAGATTATGCGTGTCGCCGCCTCTTCTTGCTTTCGCCCAAAAAATACCGCACAAACCCCGATACAAAGACATCGGCCAATAATTGGGAATCGGCATCCGCATCTTTCGATTTAAAATGGGCTTGGCGACACCAAGCAAACCGATGCGACACCTAAAACAAATGGATTTAGAATCGGCCGTGACCGATCGACAACTCGTGCACCCCCATGCACGAATCCTATCCGGAAAAAAAGGACCCCCTCGCACCTTCTCCAAAAGAATTCCACGTTGGTTTCTCAAAGCTAGCATCATTTTTATACGTATTTCAATACGAATACCACAATAAACCTTCAAAAATCATATGTTACAAAAATACCCTTTTTTATTGTGGAAACATTATAGAATAGAATAGAATATGATTTTATAAGCACCTCAGAAAACAACACTAAGCACCTCAAAACTCTATATTTATACGAACTAGAATACAATTCAATACTCCACAATAATCATATGCCGTGTGAATGCCCTCCACCAATACACAAATGATTGTGCAAACTTTATTGGTTGTCTATTTATGGCAGGTTCATATTAAATTTGCTCGATAAATCTGCAATTTACATTTCAACTTCCATCTCTATGACACAAAAATCATATCTATCAGTCTATCTTAAAATTCTCTACTTCTCAGGCTTTAAAGCTTGAGAATGTAATGCTCATGGTCCAAAACTTGTACAATATATAGCCTTTAATCTCCCACCATACCATGATGCAAAAAGAAGGGGGGGAGAGGGGGTAGATATTAGCATTTATACTCTCATTACCAGCATTTCCTTGTCATTCTACATAGACTTTCTCCTCACTATTCCTGTTTGCTTGCAAATAAGCAAGTCTATATCAAAACGATGTGCTAGAGAGAAATGAAAGCGCTAACATAGGCTTATCTATGAGAAACAGCATGTTGAATCTTCCAAACAATGCATGCCTTTTCCAAAGAGATCATCCACGACATGATCTCAGTAGATTCCGTCTTAAATTTTTGGCAAACTACTCCGAAGATGAGTTCCATTAACTGGCGATGGTCTGTTCCTGTTTCATTGCTGCTGAGTACAAAAGAAATTTATATCCCTGCACAAAACTGCCTTTTAAGTTTAAGCATGGTGTAGCCATCAAAGTAGGAAGCACTGGAAGCAAGAAAAAAGAAATACCTGTTTCAGAAACAAAGCTCTAGCTTTGCTTAGAAGAACAACAAACAAAACAAATATTTTGCTCCATCATTGTGGCTTCCTAGGCACAAAGGTTTTCGGCTTCTTTGAGGAACTGTTAACAATAAAAAGATATCAGCTCCTTGCCAATGGCTATTAGACACTAAAATGAATGACATGCTCAATTCACCTGTATGATTTAAATGATCAATTATTAAAATGTAACTCATTTTGGATGCAGACCGCCCTTAAAAATGCTCCATAAATTTGTGTAAAATGAATGCTTATAATGAGCCCAGCTACTATCCATGATGTAATCTAAAATCCCATGACAGCCTGTAGCTGTTTGTCCCAATGTTCCTTTGCTTGTTGAACACACTCTAACCTCTCTCTCTTCGACCGCTCTTCCCAATAATCCTTGCACCTGTTTGCGGATCAGAAACATGCTAAAGAAAGAAAAAAAACAGTTGTTTCAATGCAAAAACTGATTCCTACTTGCGTCTTATCAAGAGACTAACTTCAGTTAGGTGGACTGCATCCAGGTACACCCCTGCCTGTATTAGACAAATATAGGTCAACTTTGATCTCCAAAACAACTTCACTATGCTAGAGGAAAAGGAATATATACCGGTCTACACAATGGGTATTTTGAGTTGCCACTAGCAGATTTTGTTCCATGAATAGTTGGCACATATGCTGCAGAGCAAGCACAGCTGTTACAAAATATATGGCCACATCCAAGCGCAATTGGATCAAACACTGTCTCCTGCAGTAAAAACATGCAACACTTTTACTATCACATAAAACATGAGAATTTATACTCACATGAGACTTTTAACTTACCAAACAGATTGCGCATGCAAGATCTATCTCAAATGACATAGAATCTTGCATGGTACAACAAATAGTAGGTTTATCATCTTCAAGTTTCCAGTAACAGTCTGTAAATCCCTCTGGCAGGGATGGAGTTGTGTTACTGTCGGAATACCTCAGGTTGATATGAAGAGCGCTGAGCTCAACTAACCATGGAGATTGCAAAAGTTCTACATGCATAGCTTGTAGCCGAGCTTTAAATTCACGGCCTGCTCCTGAACAATGAATCTGATCAAATTTAAGAAAAGGTATTCAGGATAGGCACTTTTTTTACTGAACACTTAAATATCAATTACTGAAAGGAAAAGTAACAAAGCACACCTTATCATATTTCTTCAATATTTTTCTGATTGCAGTGGAATTCATAGATGCATAATTGACTAAAATGCGTCCTTCTTCTATAAGAGCATTATGATTCCTTGAATATTTGTTCCTAAATCGGAGGTACAGCTTCTGGAATCCAGATGCAAGATGTACATCCAGCAATCGTTGTGCATGAGCATTGAAACAACCCAATACAGCTGAAACCTCTTGCATAAGCTTTGGAAAAAAATTTCCATCACATACTGTTCAATGTCAAATAAAAGCTTTAGTAACAACTTCCAATCAGCCTGCTTTCCTCAGAAATACTGGCCACAACTTAAGCAATAAACTTTAATTTGTAAACATACAAAATAAAAGAAACTTATGCTACACAAGGTGCTAGTTTTTGTAAATTCAGGTGCAGACCTGAACAAGGAGAAGGACAATCAGATGCATCCAATAATGCGTGCTTTCCACCACTGTCGATTGCTTCAAAAATTTTCTTATTCCCACACTTCTTGAACAGCTTCTTGTAACGCTTAAATTCTACGTACGAACAATCATTAAGCCATAAGCGGGCCTCTCGTTCCACATACTCTGTGTAGCGCTTACCAAATTTCATCCTGGAAATGCAATAAGAACATGCAGAGAATGGAATAGAAAAATCAAATGGGCAGATCAAAATCCAGATGCTGGAAGGACAGAAGGGTAGAGCAAAATAAAATAGCGAGGAAACAGACTGGGAAGGCTTGATATATAAAGCAGATTGAGTAGAAGAAGAATAGATTAATGGGCTTTTTGTTGCATAATCCGGCAGAGAGATCTGAGGACATTGATTTTGGAAGAGAAAGGTTGACAGTAAAGACAGTAAGGACCACAAAGGAGGGAAATGCACTATAGCACGCATTCCCTTCCAGAATAGCAACGGTCTAGATCCATGCCACGTAGGGATATTTCGTCACGTGAAAGAATCTTACACGTTGGAATCACGGGGATCTTATGCGTTAGGTTAAAGCTCTTTCTCCAAGCAATGATCTGAACCGTCCGGCGTGGCCGTCTTTATCGGGAATAAAGTGCTTGAATGAAACTACGTATTTTTTTTGACCATTACACCATTCAAGAACCATATCAAGAACCATGTTCATTGTATTTCCATTTACATCCCTATTGGTTTGGCCAGACACCTTAACTGGTTTGATTTTAACCTTTCCATTGCTAGAGGTCCTACATCGTATGAAGCTCCTCGTTTTTATGGTCCCAGGCGAAAATAATGCATGCCCCCATCTAAATTGGAAACTTGTCCTAGCTCTTGTCGGTTGCGTTGATTGAATAATGCCGACGAACAATAACAGCGTGATAATTATCTCGCAATTTGTCTTTCCAGATTCTAGTCTACTTTTGAACTATGTGTCGACCTAATATCCACCTCAACTACTAGTAAAAGAGGTCAAAGTCATGATCTTAAGACCATAATACTTAGTTGCAATGTGACTTTCATTTCCAGTACCACTAACTTTCACTTCGTTTTAGACGATTGTGCATCCAGCATTCAGATTCCATGCGCAAATGTGCATATACAGGTGTAAGCTTTATAGTGGAGTGGGAGATGATGTTGATGCACTTGTATCTTATGAGCATGCTGCATAAACTTTCATAAAGTATTCTGCATTGAAGTGAATAACGAGGGCAAGTGCCAAAATGGTCCCCAATGGAGTGGCGGCCAGACGGCATTTTTAGTGGTTAGACGTATTACTATTTTATAACCTTGATATCAGTAGGCAAACTTGCAATAATGAACTCAACTTGGACTCACATGGATTGTTCTGGCGATAAAAGTTGCTTTATCTACATTGGTTTATACTCTATATGCAAGTTGTTCTTCTTTCCTTCATCCCAATCACATCGAGAAGCTTGCACTTTTATTGTACCATAAAGATAGAACATTTGGAAGTAATATGTCATGTACTATTTAATTTAAAATACGTTGCGTATATGCTACTATGGAGATATGACTTTGCAATTAGCATATATATGTGTTTCTTGATGAATATGCGAATCGCTAAACCATATGATAATTTATACATAAGTTTGCAAAATCGTTATTGATGCACAAAAACGTGGAATGCGAAATGGATATGGGAAGAAAAGTTATGAGGATATGCAACATAGAGGCTCAATAATAATGCGAAAAGCTTTTTTAGAAGCAAAAAAATATGAATAATGCTATATATAAAACATAAAACATATTCAGTTGTCACAACATATATAAAGCAGTAGTATTTTTTGTTTGAGGCTAATATTTTCGTCTCAATAAAAAAAACTTGAGCACAACACGTGTCTTAAGAAAGTAACAAACAACTAGTCAAAAGCACGTTTGATTACTTTTTACAGAAATTACATGTTTTTTTATTGCCGCTGTAATTTGTAATTAGCATGAACTCTTTTGATGGTGCATAAATTTTGTATTTATAATTTAATTATAATTCAGAAGTGGAGTTAAGCACATAGAATGTATTCCATGTATGAAAGGCTTCTGGATAATCCTTCAAGTCTTGTCCTGCATGACTTGATTATTTACTAATTTGTTAGATTATTGTTTGCCCCTGTGGAGTGTAGAAGGAAAGCTTAAAAAAAAAGGGTTGCTGGAGCAAAGCTCAAAAAAGCGACTTTTCCATTTTTCAAACCCCCTAAAGTGAGTACCATAGGCGAATATGACAAGCCAGCAAATGCGACTGCCAATATTAGCTGCACATATCATGTTCGTGAAATATGCTTTTAAAATGAGAGCAAAATGCTGGATGGTGTAAACAGGGAGACTTATCTGCTGATATGTGCTGCTCTACAGTTTTTTATGGAACTGGCAATTCTCTTACAATACAGGACTTGTACTGAACTTGTGTATTCGTGAACGTGTTATTAGATCTGGGTTTATATTGACATACATTTGATTTCCAAAAACAAATAGATTTCCAACACTATAAGTTTACAAAAAACAAAGGATAATCACAAAAAACACATCATATTCATAAATACATGCTTCAAAGGAGGCCGTTGCTTCTATTACTTCGCCCTGCTACTGCAGGGCACAAACAAACTAGCACCAGAGATTATCAACCAGGCAAATATCCTTTAGCTAGGTTAGAATCAAATCAGAACCCAAGTTTACTGAGGAACCATCAAATATTTTGCGAATTTCTGAACAGGTTGTGTTGGATACAAGCCTGACCTATGTGCTCCAACATACTCCGAGCGCCAGATCTCACCTGCTCACTGCTAACTTATTTGGCAAACGTCTACACAAATAAGTTGAATGTTCTTCCACATTTATTTATTCACATTGCACACTGCCATGTAGAAAGAATACTTTTGCTTCTTTCTGAAAACATTGTAGGAAAGACACTTCCTCAATCAAACATTTGCTTGTTGCAGCAATTTTCTGCCCAAGCATTTGCTTGTTATTTGATATGATGCAGTGTGGGCACGAAGGTCATGACTCGCCGACAAAACCCTTTGTAGGGGCCTTTAGTTAGCTGCTTCCATTGATTATTCTCCACATCAAACATATCACATTGTCTCTGACAGATCTGCAAGTGATGTACATCAGGTTCTTTCAACAAAGATGGTGCTAATATTGCTCTGTAGAATAATTTTAGACATTGAATAGTTAATAAAGTGATGCTAATTGGAAACTCAGAGATTTTTTAAGTTTTTTGAGGCGAACTCTTGAATGTCTTTTGTTTGAATATGGTAGGCTATATGAAGAATACATGCTCAGATGCTAATGGCTCAAATACTCACCTTAGTCTTGCTTGATAATTTGCAGCATTGGTGATTCCGGCTTGGCTGGTTCTGTGTGACCATCAGCAATGGAGGCCAGCAAAGGCATGCATCCGGACATCACCACGTGGCACACTGTCAAATGCTCGATGTGCCTCCCCCAGACTTCCACATTTGCCATACATGTTCACCAATGTGCTTCCCACAACTACATTTGATTGGAGCTCATTTTTTATAATCACTTCGTGCATAAACCTTCCCTGCTCAATGGCTCCTGAATTTGTACATGCTTTCAAAGCATTTGAAAATGTAACTTCATCTAGCTTTATGCATGATGTTTGCATCTCTTCAAAACATTCTAAAGCTAACAAACTCTCCCCATGCAAAACATCCCGAAATCATTGCATTCCATGGCACAACATCCTGATCTCTCTTTTTTTTTTTTTTTTTTATACTTCTTATGTTGCCTATGTGGTTAAATGTTTTGCTTACATGAAGAAGTGCATAGCTCATGTGCTATGGTGTTGCTTATGGGTATAATTATTCATGCAATTGAAACAACATGACATGGAATATGTTACTATGGACCATAAACTATGCATTTGGTAATTTCATAAACCATGTATTTGGTAATTTCGTATAACAGGTTGGACCGGAATGGGTTACCTTTGTCGAATACCTAACTGAGGGTTATTACAGTGTTTGCATTTCTGGGAATTACGGCCAGAGAATAGCTCTGGCCAGGTCATGATATGGACACAGCGGAAACGGTTCTTGATGCCGGATAATAGGTATGAGACTGGTATGATAGTGAGAAATATGTTCTTAAGGTTAAGAACTGTCGGTAGTACTAAGACCACAACATATAAGCAGATCTACAGCCTCTTATGCGACACTAAAATGCTGGTCGCTCATTTCTTAGGGTGCTGCTCCTACTAGTCTGCAAGAATTGAAGTATGAGGAAGAAGGGGGACCTCAACATGGCTACTAGGAAGAGATTAGCTGAGGAGAAAAAGAATGCCAGTAATAAGAAGAAATTGTTTGATTTCCACAAGAAGCTTAGTTCGTCTGGATCTGAAAAGGCTGCTGACCCAGGGGATAAGGAATGCCTTCAGAATAAAAACCTTGGTGGGTCTGCCATTGCAACTACTGCAGTTATAACTTCTGGATCAGCCACTCCATTACATGAAGTCCTTGGATCCACTAACTCCAAGCAGAATGATGAAGGAGGAATAAGTGCCAATATCGAGCCTACAAATCAGGTTTGATTTAGCAGTTTGATTCACAATATTATAGAGTATTGCTGATTTATGAGTTTCTATCATACCATGAATATTTGGCTGAATCTGTTAATGACTGGTGAATTTCAGTATGTTTGTCTTAGATCTTGGCCTTTTGCATAAATATAGCCTTCCTAATTTAGATTGTCTAAATGATGAAGTGCTTATTGGAAGGGTTGTATGCTGACACGTTTAGGGTGATAGTATTATGACTATAAAGGCAGAAATTCACTTGTTGAATATATAATAGAATTATGCAGGAAATGTTATTGATGCAGGTTTTATGCATGTATAGATACAAGCTTTTGACTGAATAGAATTAAATGTCTAATGGTTTCTTCCCAGGATTGGACACAAGCTTTGGTGTCTGCCATGTTTGATGTTTAGCCTAAGAGTCTAGGAAATCCAGATAGTAATCCATTGATGGCTACAATGTATATACATGCTGTGCCTAGGTTCTAGCTCTTTACATAATAATTGCTATCTTAAATTGAACATATCTTGAATTGTGGCAAAAAGGCTGGCAGATTGCCTAGCAGATCTATAAATTATAGTTAGGGATATGCCCATATAATGACTTTCATTACATGAATTGTATTTGGTGATGGCATGCCATTAGATAGACGATAGTTTGGCATATGTTATGCATTTATGACTTGTATGGTCACTTATTTAAAGCATTTCTGAAAACTATGACATATTTTAAGGAGATCGGATATGCCTGCACTGTTTAGAATATGGGACTTCTTCTATCATATTGGTTGGCCTATTGTGTAGGATAGAAAAAATTGTCTTGTTATTTATGAAAGACTGCAGGGTTCTAATGTTTTAATGGTTCTCCTGTCCAAATAATCCGACCTTACCCAATGTAATGTTTGTTCTAAGCAAGCTGGGTGAAGGGCTATAAACCTATAGGATCTTATGACACCTGCTACCCTAAACAGTGCAACCATGACTAATGCTTGTGTTTGTTTTTTTGGGTGCAGGTAACAGGATCTTATACTCCCTGCTTTGCTTTTTCATAATATGGAAGTTTGTCAAAGATGTGGATTTTCTTCATATCTATTGGGATTACTACAGTTCCGGAAGATTGTATATTATACAAAGGTTTATTTAAACTTGGGTATTTGTATTTGTGTTTTTTTTTCTCCTTTAAAGACATAGATTTGTACAGATCAATATATTTGATCCTAAGGTAAAATTTTCTGCCATAATAAGGTTAATATATTTTTTTCAAGACAGTTTTTGTAATCAGATTAAGGCCTTTTGTTGAAATCACCTATTCAATGAAAGGACTGCCTATTGAATCCCTTATTTTCTTGAAAAGAACTTAATGGATTAAAGTCTGTTTGTACATATTTAAGAGGTTTTTTGTTTTGATTCCAGTATATTGGTTATACCAATATCCTTAATCTTGGTTACTACATAGGTGATTTGGTATATGCTGAACTAACTCAATTTGTTGATGTCTATTAGGGAGATGTAAATGTTACTGAAGGGGATAAGAACAATTATTGGATTAAGGAATTGATTGCGCTCAACTATCATATCTGTAATATTGACAGCCCCAACATTGCTGTGCAGACCCTACTGGGTTGTATCAAAGGCAAGGATATTCATTCTTTTATCACGTTTAAAGAATGTAATCTATTTGATAAAAGAATGTCCCCTGTTACCTTTTTTGGCTTCAATGGGTGGTTCAAAGTTTATCAGCTTATGAAAGGGGTGAATTTCCAGTTCACCAAATGCAAAGATATTGTTATCAATGTCTACGATAATATAAACGTTGTGCTGTATGAGCGCACATGTCTAGAAGACGAGCAAGCTAAGAAGTTCATGATTGGCCTTTCAGCACTTGAGAGTGCTAATGATATAGTGCTTACCTTTGATGACAAAAAGGGAGATATCAGTACTACTGCTGAACCTGATAAAGATAAATCTAATGGGTGTCTGTTTTCTGATGATGATTTGGTGGAGGATTTGACACAGAACCCAGAATTACAGTATGATGTTGATGGTGCTGTTAACTCTGAAATTAGCAATGAGGAGGTACCAAATCTGACCCTTAGCAACTCTGCATGCTTTCCTATTCTTATTGAACAATCTGTCGAAGCATATTCTGCTGTTTATTCTTATGCAATCTGGGAAAGCCAGAACTTTGGAGCTATTGCCCCTTTGAACTTGGACACACTAATGGCTCTTTCTGGGGTTAATAAGGAGGACATTAAATATGCAAAAATAGCAGCTTCTAGATTGGAAAAGGTTTTCAATAAGCTGGATGTTGACTTACCCTTCAAGATGGACTTTTTTGGTCTCACTTGTATCAGAAATACCAACATTCAGCTTGGTCAAAAAGGCCATATGGCCTTTCCAAATATGGATAGAGATGATTTCTACCTCAAGCGTATTTTTAGGACACACTGTCCTTATTTCAAGTGTAAATGCGAAAAAAACAGATTTCCCAAGAGGAAGGATGAATGTAGCTGTGGTATAATTTGGTTTGACCATGGCCTATGGTATTTGATTAACCATCTGGAAGAGCTGCTGCCTGATTCTACACCTATCATGAAGATGGTGACACTGTCCAAATTCCTAAATCAGGAATTAAAACCTGCTGTTATTGCATATGCAGCTTATCTTGAGGTACGAAAAATTATGCTTGATATGACCTTGGCCTTTGCTGAGAGCCCGGAAAAAAACCTCAAGATCATGTTTGGCAACAACAAGCTGGCGGATATTGCAGAAAAAACTATAAAGCCTATCACTTTTCTCTCTATGCAAGCTCCAAACAAAAGAATGGGGTCTGCACAAAAGGCTTTATTTGTCAACAAAAAAGAGTCTAAGACCTATAAAGTCAATGCAAAACTGCCACCCAGGATTGAACAAGATCCTAAAGGAAAGATCTTCAGCACTAAAACTGTTTTTAAAGATACTACTGATGGAAAGACTGAAGCTACTGCCTATATCATTGCTCTTGATGACTCTGAGCACAATGAAGAGAATGTACCTGAGACACAATAAACAAATGTGTTTCTGGAATTTTGTAAACAAAGGAGCTATTATTAGCAAGAATCCTTTGTTCTTTGCGGATATATAAATACAAACTTCTATTTCTATGGCCATTTGGCTCAGATTATTCTAGTGTTTTTGTAAAATTTTGCAATTACACTATTCCTAATTTATGATATTTCTGTAGGTCTTAAACTACAGGAGCAGAACCATTGTTAAAGGAGCTAACAGAAAAAGACAACTGGTAAGCCTTAATACAGAAGAGGAAAAGTACATTGTACATTTCACTTTTTTCAATAAAGCATTGGATAAATTTAATATCAAGAGACTTTTTCATATTGGATTATTTGAATGTCTTCAAGAAAGAGGGGTTGAACTTCTGGAAAAAACCACATTCTCGTGGAAATACATTGATCATATTAAGGACAAAGTGTATAAGCCTTACCCAATCTTTGCTGAACAGAGGAAGACAAAATGTCCTTGTAATAATCCTAATCTGAAGAAATTCATTGATCCTAGGATAGGACATATCCGCACCATTGATCTGGATATTATTCATTGTCCAAAACTGAGAAAGGCCTTTGCTAATGGGCTTAATCATATTCCCGATCATTCATTCAATGTCAACCAATTTATGACCGAGTTTGCCTCTGCCTGCAAACAGTTCTTCAATGTACATAAATTTGAGCTATTGGATCTTCTTGATGAAGATATTCTCAATATCATACAGGTGCTTACACAATATGCCCACATGGATATTGTGGAATTTATGAGTAATATGACTGCTAAAAGATACCTATGGAATGACCGGGACGTGGTTAAAAATATCCAATGGCTAAATGATAACCTCTTCGTGGCGGGTCTTGATAAAGCTACAAATAATGCAGCTTTTATTTGCCAAAAACATATACATGATATGACATTGATTAGGCTTGAAAGTAATGACTTTAAAAAAAGCCTGCAGTCGGCTGAAGATATTATACTTGAATGTAAAAGTGAGATAGCCAAGTTTATGGTTTCAGATTGTGTATTAACAGATAAGTTGCCATACTTAATGGCCTCATACAAGGCTCACAAGGGCGAATATCGTTGGTTGACAAATGCGCATGGGACGCTATTTTCAGATTTAGCAGCACTGATTACTGCTATACTGAATAATTATATTGAAACCTGGCCAAACGTATGCCATATAGCTACTGCCAAATACAGATTATGGAGTAGTAAGCCTATAAATGCATGTTGGATGGTTAACTCTTTATATGATGTGGTTCTAAACCTACCACAAAAAATTCATGATGTTTATGCAGCTGATATAACAAGATGCTATGAAAACATTCCAATTTATGGTCAAGATGGTATTCTGGAAATCATGGATGATATTACTGATTTAGTGTGGGACTTTATGCGAGATGATAAACATCTTTTTGAGCTGCTGTTTAAATACAAAAAGGGAAAATATGTTGTCAAATGGGCTAGATCACATTTGGATAAGGAAAATGTCAGCTGGAAACCTGTTACAAGAAAGCAATTTAAAGATATGAACAACTGGCTAGTCTCTCACTGTTATATACAAATGGGTAAAGGCATCTGGAAGCAAATCAAAGGCATTCCGATGGGTTTTTCTTGCAGCCCTGCTTGGTGCAACCTGTACCTTGCATGGTATGAGCTGAGGTTTATCCTAAAGTTGGCTCATTTTGGAAAAATGAAAGATGTACAGAGATTTCAATATGCTGCTAGGTACATTGATGACTTGAACATCATAAATGGAAGCTACGTACAGGAATTTTTTGATGAACATGCTCAAATCACGATATACAATCTTGACCATCTTGGGATTAAGGATGAGGCAAAGTATAGGCTGCAATCAGGCATGGAGATACCTATTGGGTATGAATGTAATTTTCTGAATATTACCATTACAGTTACTGACCGGGATAGAGGACTCTTTGAGATTAATAGATATGATAAAAGAGTAAAACTACCCTTTGAAGTATGCAAATACATAAAAGCCTCTAGCTGCAGACCATATGGACAGGCCTCAAAGGTGATAGTATCCCAAGTTCTACCTTATGTTTATGCGCACTCAAATGCTGAGAATGCTGCCAGGGATATTGCTGACTTAATGAAGACATTTTGCTTTAATGGATTTGCAAAAAGAGATATTGAAAGGAATGTCTTGGGTGTCCTGAAGAATGATGACTTCCCAGGTACACTTTATAACGTTAATGACATGATAAATGTTCTCATGACTATATGGAAAGCAGAAGCAATATAGGTGGGTTGGGCCTGGCAACAAGGTCCGGCTCACCTTGTTGCTTTTTATATTTTTGCAGGGCAATGATTATCTAAGTTATCTTGCTCAGTTATGGCCCACCTGACCTAGGGAAGGAGGTAGGTTTTTTTATTATACTTCTTATGTTGCCTATGTGGTTAAATGTTTTGCTTACATGAAGAAGTGCATAGCTCATGTGCTATGGTGTTGCTTATGGGTATAATTATTCATGCAATTGAAACAACATGACATGGAATATGTTACTATGGACCATAAACTATGCATTTGGTAATTTCATAAACCATGTATTTGGTAATTTCGTATAACAGGTTGGACCGGAATGGGTTACCTTTGTCGAATACCTAACTGAGGGTTATTACAGTGTTTGCATTTCTGGGAATTACGGCCAGAGAATAGCTCTGGCCAGGTCATGATATGGACACAGCGGAAACGGTTCTTGATGCCGGATAATAGGTATGAGACTGGTATGATAGTGAGAAATATGTTCTTAAGGTTAAGAACTGTCGGTAGTACTAAGACCACAACATATAAGCAGATCTACAGCCTCTTATGCGACACTAAAATGCTGGTCGCTCATTTCTTAGGGTGCTGCTCCTACTAGTCTGCAAGAATTGAAGTATGAGGAAGAAGGGGGACCTCAACATGGCTACTAGGAAGAGATTAGCTGAGGAGAAAAAGAATGCCAGTAATAAGAAGAAATTGTTTGATTTCCACAAGAAGCTTAGTTCGTCTGGATCTGAAAAGGCTGCTGACCCAGGGGATAAGGAATGCCTTCAGAATAAAAACCTTGGTGGGTCTGCCATTGCAACTACTGCAGTTATAACTTCTGGATCAGCCACTCCATTACATGAAGTCCTTGGATCCACTAACTCCAAGCAGAATGATGAAGGAGGAATAAGTGCCAATATCGAGCCTACAAATCAGGTTTGATTTAGCAGTTTGATTCACAATATTATAGAGTATTGCTGATTTATGAGTTTCTATCATACCATGAATATTTGGCTGAATCTGTTAATGACTGGTGAATTTCAGTATGTTTGTCTTAGATCTTGGCCTTTTGCATAAATATAGCCTTCCTAATTTAGATTGTCTAAATGATGAAGTGCTTATTGGAAGGGTTGTATGCTGACACGTTTAGGGTGATAGTATTATGACTATAAAGGCAGAAATTCACTTGTTGAATATATAATAGAATTATGCAGGAAATGTTATTGATGCAGGTTTTATGCATGTATAGATACAAGCTTTTGACTGAATAGAATTAAATGTCTAATGGTTTCTTCCCAGGATTGGACACAAGCTTTGGTGTCTGCCATGTTTGATGTTTAGCCTAAGAGTCTAGGAAATCCAGATAGTAATCCATTGATGGCTACAATGTATATACATGTTGTGCCTAGGTTCTAGCTCTTTACATAATAATTGCTATCTTAAATTGAACATATCTTGAATTGTGGCAAAAAGGCTGGCAGATTGCCTAGCAGATCTATAAATTATAGTTAGGGATATGCCCATATAATGACTTTCATTACATGAATTGTATTTGGTGATGGCATGCCATTAGATAGATGATAGTTTGGCATATGTTATGCATTTATGACTTGTATGGTCACTTATTTAAAGCATTTCTGAAAACTATGACATATTTTAAGGAGATCGGATATGCCTGCACTGTTTAGAATATGGGACTTCTTCTATCATATTGGTTGGCCTATTGTGTAGGATAGAAAAAATTGTCTTGTTATTTATGAAAGACTGCAGGTTCTAATGTTTTAATGGTTCTGCTGTCCAAATAATCCGACCTTACCCAATGTAATGTTTGTTCTAAGCAAGCTGGGTGAAGGGCTATAAACCTATAGGATCTTATGACACCTGCTACCCTAAACAGTGCAACCATGACTAATGCTTGTGTTTGTTTTTTTGGGTGCAGGTAACAGGATCTTATACTCCCTGCTTTGCTTTTTCATAATATGGAAGTTTGTCAAAGATGTGGATTTTCTTCATATCTATTGGGATTACTACAGTTCCGGAAGATTGTATATTATACAAAGGTTTATTTAAACTTGGGTATTTGTATTTGTGTTTTTTTTTCTCCTTTAAAGACATAGATTTGTACAGATCAATATATTTGATCCTAAGGTAAAATTTTCTGCCATAATAAGGTTAATATATTTTTTTCAAGACAGTTTTTGTAATCAGATTAAGGCCTTTTGTTGAAATCACCTATTCAATGAAAGGACTGCCTATTGAATCCCTTATTTTCTTGAAAAGAACTTAATGGATTAAAGTCTGTTTGTACAGATTTAAGAGGTCTTTTTTTTTTTTTTTTTTTTTTTTTTTTTATTGTGATTAAATAATATTCCAAGATGGCTACATGCTTACTCAAGCATGTTCCATATTTTCAAAACTTGTTGTGCGACATATAGATCTTAATTTAGCTACAAGTTAGCTATATGTCGACATGGTCAAATTTTGGCTACAGAATGCTACTCTTCTAATTTCTTTTATGTTGAGAACAATATTGGAATGCACATAAATATTCCTATTTAAAAACATTGTTTGTTTATAGGGTCCATCACGTTTGATCCCATGGGATACCTTAGAATAAGGTACATGAAATTTATAGAAAAACACTTACTTTTTACTTGTGGGATGGAATGGCATGTTTGCCAAGTGTCTCACTTTTAGAAAATAGTTGCATGCATTCATTTTCACATGCGAAAGCACTTTAGATACTTTTCCATTTGGAGTTTTCCTAATGTTCTATTTGTAAGGGAAAAGGAGGAGCATATCGACCAACTTAAAAGGTGAGATATGGATTACATCCTTTGGCTGATAACAGGTGCCAGTATCACCTTGTTACATATTCAAATGATATCGCTTCATAAAAATATACATGCCAAAGCTTTAGACGATGCTGCGCAGAGAAGGATTCCAGAATCTGCCTCTTTGGCCGATTTACTTGGTGTTTGTTGCTTTGGGCGATTTGATGAGTCCAAGACATCCTTGGATAGGTAATAGCCCCTATTTTTATCATGGAAGTAGAGGAAAGCATGTTAGGTTTTGTTTCGGCTCTGAACAAATCAGAAAAAATCGTGAAATTGCGTGGCTGTGCCCTCATGGTTGCAGCCTTTTGAATGAAGGCTAGATCTGATCCTTATGGTGTGGTAACAAGACCATCTTGCCTTTATTCTTGCAGTCTGTAGTTTTTTCAAGAAAAGAGCATGCCCTTAGCATTCGACATTGGCATATTTAATCATACAGAATATCTAGTAGCTTCTTTGATTCGTTGGAATCAAGAGCAAATGGAGCAGACAAAGACAAAGCTATTGTTTGATGGAATATCAAATCCAACAGCAGCAATGGAGCTTCGATAATTATATGGAGCACCAAGAACCAGGTTTTTGCATATGCTTATTGGTGCATATAGTAAATACATATTCTTAGATGTTCTTATGGAACAAACTAGCATATAATTGCTACAAAGACATTTGACTAGTGATACTCTAATAGAACCTGGCATTTGCATTCTAGAAAATTATCTACGTATTCTAAACGTGCTACTGTTCAAAACAAGCATATAGAATGCTAACACAGATCTGATTATACTAATAATGCTTTCTGTTTTCACCTTTAAGTACAATCCGACAGGGGGCTGATGTATATGTATGTAATGCAGCATATTGCTAAAAGTCTATTGTTGATATAAATTTAACATTCTTTAACATGCTAGGCCTCTTACTATAATTGTAAACTGGCCTTGTTTATTGATGGAATGATATGATTTAAGTGAAGGGCGAAAAGCCATGGAGTCTTATAGCTTACCTGTCATCCCTTGTCTAATTACCGAGTATATTGCTAATTTTGACATGTTTGGGTGCAGGTAACCAAGACTTCATCTCTTAGAAGTATTATTTCAAAATTGATGACTTGAAGATACGATTATAAACAATCACTCTTATACTTTGTGGAGGATTTACATATTGGTGAGATCCTTCCTGCTTGGATTATACATATATAAAAGGCATTCGGTTGAAGTAAAACTTGGACACATGTTTAAACGATTAGCCTGCATAGTTTTAGGTTGATACTTGAATGATAAGCCTGCATGGTTTGTGGGCTAATGATGTACTTGCAAAGAAATAGTTTAAAACATGTATTGACCTGTATGAACAGGCACAGTTCTGTAAAAACATACTAAAGGTCTTTATTAAATTTATTATTTTGGTCTTTTAATTCATAAAAGAGTCATTTTTGCTGTTCAAGGCTTATAAGATTAGGCTAGTTTTGTATGCCTTGACAAGTATCATGGACCATGGATGTGGAGTACCATCTTGGATTAGCCTAGTCCATGTATGGCTGGATAAGTCTACCAAGGGATTGACTGAGGTAGATGGTCATGCTAGTATGGCTTTTGTCTGAAGCTAGTTTGGGCGGGTTTTTTTTAGATATTTCCATTCATTGGTTTTACCAATGTTGCTCTTACCCATTGGTCAATGGTACAACAAGCAGACTCTTATTCTTTCTCTATATTATGATCTACTTTTACAATTGAGATGTTGAGTATTTTATATCTCATACATGTTTACATGTTGTGGATTTACATTTGTACAGGTAAATCAAATATTTCAGATGGTATTTTGTAATGAAGTGCCATTCGGCCTCATTTCAAGTAAATCAAACGTTCCAAAATGGTGTTGGTAATGATGTGCTCTTGGCCTCCTTTCTTGAACATCTTCGGAATTATGATGAACAAGAGCATAGTGCTCATACATATATGGGATAATTTCCCTTGAAGGCCATTTGGCCTAAAACACTCAAGAGCATAGTGCTCAGACATACAAAGGATAATTTTCCTTTAAGGCCATTTGTCCTAAAACTCTCAGTAGCCATTTATGGACCGAGATATAGGAAATTTCAACATGCTCTAAATAGCAGGAACTGAGTACAACAAATATTCTTCAAAGCTTAAATGAGCCTATGAAGTTTTACAAGAAATCAAAGCGCATATACAGAGGTATTTTTGTACATTTTTCAATTATTCATATTTAAGTTAATTGTAATTATAGGGTAAGACATGACCCCTGCTGTAATAGTAGGGTCATGTCCACCCTATGATTACAGTATGACAAGCAGTGGTCTGTCCTATCCTACGGTTGGAGGTAGGATTTTTTTTATTGTGATTAAATAATATTCCAAGATGGCTACATGCTTACTCAAGCATGTTCCATATTTTCAAAACTTGTTGTGCGACATATAGATCTTAATTTAGCTACAAGTTAGCTATATGTCGACATGGTCAAATTTTGGCTACAGAATGCTACTCTTCTAATTTCTTTTATGTTGAGAACAATATTGGAATGCACATAAATATTCCTATTTAAAAACATTGTTTGTTTATAGGGTCCATCACGTTTGATCCCATGGGATACCTTAGAATAAGGTACATGAAATTTATAGAAAAACACTTACTTTTTACTTGTGGGATGGAATGGCATGTTTGCCAAGTGTCTCACTTTTAGAAAATAGTTGCATGCATTCATTTTCACATGCGAAAGCACTTTAGATACTTTTCCATTTGGAGTTTTCCTAATGTTCTATTTGTAAGGGAAAAGGAGGAGCATATCGACCAACTTAAAAGGTGAGATATGGATTACATCCTTTGGCTGATAACAGGTGCCAGTATCACCTTGTTACATATTCAAATGATATCGCTTCATAAAAATATACATGCCAAAGCTTTAGACGATGCTGCTTTAGAGAAGGATTCCGAAATCCCTCTTTGGCGATTTACTTGGTGTTTGTTGCTTTGGGCGATTTGATGAGTCCAAGACATCCTTGGATAGGTAATAGCCCCTATTTTTATCATGGAAGTAGAGGAAAGCATGTTAGGTTTTGTTTTTTACTCGAACAAATCGAAAAAAATCGTGAAAATTGCGTGGTCGTGCCCTCATGGTTGCGCGACCTTTTGAATGAAGGCTAGATCTGATCCTTATGGTGTGGTAACAAGACCATCTTGCCTTTATTCTTGCAGTCTGTAGTTTTTCAAGAAAAGAGCATGCCCTTAGCATTCGACATTGGCATATTTAATCATACAGAATATCTAGTAGCTTCTTTGATTCGTTGGAATCAAGAGCAAATGGAGCAGACAAAGACAAAGCTATTGTTTGATGGAATATCAAATCCAACAGCGGAAATGGAGCTTCGATAATTATATGGAGCACCAAGAACCAGGTTTTTGCATATGCTTATTGGTGCATATAGTAAATACATATTCTTAGATGTTCTTATGGAACAAACTAGCATATAATTGCTACAAAGACATTTGACTAGTGATACTCTAATAGAACCTGGCATTTGCATTCTAGAAAATTATCTACGTATTCTAAACGTGCTACTGTTCAAAACAAGCATATAGAATGCTAACACAGATCTGATTATACTAATAATGCTTTCTGTTTTTCACCTTTAAAATTACAATCCCATTGGGTGATGTATATGTATGTAATGCAGCATATTGCTAAAAGTCTATTGTTGATATAAATTTAACATTCTTTAACATGCTAGGCCTCTTACTATAATTGTAAACTGGCCTTGTTTATTGATGGAATGATATGATTTAAGTGAAGGGCGAAAAGCCATGGAGTCTTATAGCTTACCTGTCATCCCTTGTCTAATTACCGAGTATATTGCTAATTTTGACATGTTTGGGTGCAGGTAACCAAGACTTCATCTCTTAGAAGTATTATTTCAAAATTGATGACTTGAAGATACGATTATAAACAATCACTCTTATACTTTGTGGAGGATTTACATATTGGTGAGATCCTTCCTGCTTGGATTATACATATATAAAAGGCATTCGGTTGAAGTAAAACTTGGACACATGTTTAAACGATTAGCCTGCATAGTTTTAGGTTGATACTTGAATGATAAGCCTGCATGGTTTGTGGGCTAATGATGTACTTGCAAAGAAATAGTTTAAAACATGTATTGACCTGTATGAACAGGCACAGTTCTGTAAAAACATACTAAAGGTCTTTATTAAATTTATTATTTTGGTCTTTTAATTCATAAAAGAGTCATTTTTGCTGTTCAAGGCTTATAAGATTAGGCTAGTTTTGTATGCCTTGACAAGTATCATGGACCATGGATGTGGAGTACCATCTTGGATTAGCCTAGTCCATGTATGGCTGGATAAGTCTACCAAGGGATTGACTGAGGTAGATGGTCATGCTAGTATGGCTTTTGTCTGAAGCTAGTTTGGGCGGGTTTTTTTTAGATATTTCCATTCATTGGTTTTACCAATGTTGCTCTTACCCATTGGTCAATGGTACAACAAGCAGACTCTTATTCTTTCTCTATATTATGATCTACTTTTACAATTGAGATGTTGAGTATTTTATATCTCATACATGTTTACATGTTGTGGATTTACATTTGTACAGGTAAATCAAATATTTCAGATGGTATTTTGTAATGAAGTGCCATTCGGCCTCATTTCAAGTACCCAATGTAATGTTTGTTCTAAGCAAGCTGGGTGAAGGGCTATAAACCTATAGGATCTTATGACACCTGCTACCCTAAACAGTGCAACCATGACTAATGCTTGTGTTTGTTTTTTTGGGTGCAGGTAACAGGATCTTATACTCCCTGCTTTGCTTTTTCATAATATGGAAGTTTGTCAAAGATGTGGATTTTCTTCATATCTATTGGGATTACTACAGTTCCGGAAGATTGTATATTATACAAAGGTTTATTTAAACTTGGGTATTTGTATTTGTGTTTTTTTTTCTCCTTTAAAGACATAGATTTGTACAGATCAATATATTTGATCCTAAGGTAAAATTTTCTGCCATAATAAGGTTAATATATTTTTTTCAAGACAGTTTTTGTAATCAGATTAAGGCCTTTTGTTGAAATCACCTATTCAATGAAAGGACTGCCTATTGAATCCCTTATTTTCTTGAAAAGAACTTAATGGATTAAAGTCTGTTTGTACAGATTTAAGAGGTCTTTTTTTTTTTTTTTTTTTTTTTTTTGAGGTTAAGAGTTGTTTTTTCCATTAATTAATAAAGGCCATACATATGTGTAACCAATAAGGGAACAAGATTTCCCAATAGTTACATCCTGATTTGGCAAAATCTCGAATACTTTCTTTGCCTCCTCTATGCTCCCCCATTTTGAATACATGTTCACCAAGGTGGCTCCCACAACATCATTTAATGAAATCTCACTTTGAATAATCTTCTCATGGATGAATCTGCAGTATTCAATTGGTCCTATGCAGGCCAATGCCTTCAAGATGCTAGCAAAGGTAACATGATCTGGCCTTAATTCGCTTTTTGTTGCATCCTCTCAAAAACTCAGAGCGTAAATACTTTCTCCGTTCTGAGCATATCCCCCGCAATTATGGTGTTCCAAGATATGGCATCCCGATGGTGCAAATTTTTAGAATACCTTTCTTGCCTCCTTTAAACTTCCACGTTTGGCATACATATCAACAAGGGTGTGCCTATGACAAAGTCAAATTGAGCCCATCTTTTATTATCGGCTCATGTATGAGCTTCCCATCTTATTGCACCTATGCCGGTACATGCCTTCAAAGACGCTTTTAAAAAGATGACTCCATCCGGTTTAACATTTTGTTCTTGCATCTTTTGAAACCATTCTATAGCAAGGAACCCTTCTTCATATTGGGCGTATCCTTCAATCGCGAGCCCCATGACACTACATTTGGCTTTATACCTTTCTCATTTGCATCTCCTCAAGCATTCTATTGCCGCACAATTCTCTCCATTCGGGGCATATCCTCGCCATCATTGTATTCCATGATACTACATCCCGAAAGGGCAATTTCACAAAAATATTATATGCCTCCTCTAATCTCCCAAATTTTGCATACATATCAACCAGTACTCCCCTGAAACATCAAACTGAAGTCCAACTTCAAGTATCCGCTCATGAATGTAGACTCCCCGTTGTAGTGTGCTTCTAGAAGTGAATGCCTTTAAGGCACTTAAAAACTTACTTTATCGGGCATTATACCCTCCAGCTGCATCCTATCAAAATATTCTAAAGCAAGATTGCCTTTTCCATCTTGAGAATAGGCCGTAATTATTGTACTCCATGATACTACATCCCTGTTTGGCAATCCATCAAAGACTTTGCATGCCTCCTCCATGCTCGCACACTTTGAGTACATGTCAATCAAACTATTAGCCACTACAAGATCTGCTTGTAACCTGCATGCAATGAGTTGCTCATGGATGTACCTCCGTTGCACTTTTGCTCTTAATCTGCTATAACAACCAACATATAAAAATTAAATCCTCCAACACATAACAACCAAAACATAACAACCAACACATAACAACCATTGACATTAACAACCAACACATAACTACCATTGACATTAATTAACACAACCATTGGGTCCAACACATTTAAATTAAAATCCCCCTTAAACCCCCTTTGGTTTGGGTGCATATTCACACGGGAGGTGACTCCGGGCAACGAGAGCTGTTGGATAGGCATATTCACCCCTTATTCCTTAATCTACACAGTACGTAAAGTTCCTCGTTTGTGGGGTATGCATCTCGTTTGTGGGGTTTGTGAATCTTGTTATACAGTATAGCAAATTTTGTACTTGCATACCCCACAAACGAGGAACTTTACGTACTGTGTAGATTAAGGAATAAGGGGTGAATATGCCTATCCAACAGCTCTCGTTGCCCGGAGTCACCTCCCGTGTGAATATGCACCCAAACCAAAGGGGGTTTAAGGGGGATTTTAATTTAAATGTGTTGGACCCAATGGTTGTGTTAATTAATGTCAATGGTAGTTATGTGTTGGTTGTTAATGTCAATGGTTGTTATGTGTTGGTTGTTATGTTTTGGTTGTTATGTGTTGGGGGATTTAATTTTTATATGTTGGATGTTAATGGTTTGTGTTGCCAAAAAAAAATTTTGGCCCCCTTGAGGCTTTGATCACATGTAGCTTTTGAAATTCATCACAATAAAACAAATAGAACATACGTAAAAGTTACCATAAAGATAGAGCAAATTGATCCCATTATTCTGAAAGACATAAAGTTTGCAACACCCATACACAAACATTTTTCAACTGGAATTTAACAGCAGCCTTTGGCCTCCATGGATTCTTGTGGTGAGAAACCAAAATGGGAAACTTTTCTGCCAAGGATTTAGAAGCCTTGGAATTTGCTTAATAATTGCCTCAAAATCTAAAAATGCATAGTAATTTTTTGCAAGCTTCATTCGGAATGAGCCATAAAACAATATCCAATAGCTAATCTCAGATTAATCACCGGTAGGATGTGAAAGCCTACCAAACTCGGCCGAAAAAATTGCTGTTTTAGCATAGATAACTTAACCAAACATATCCATATCATACACTATCAAAAGATCTCTGGAGAGAGCTTTCCAAGGCAATAAAAATCATCTCAAACAGAGCTCGGATCAAAAGTTATGATAAGAAATGTGTTGCCTACGGGGAAACTGCACTACATGCGCCCTTCAAGCCCTTCATGTACCCATTATGCACCACACACACAAAAAGAGGGCTTTTGTTGTGAGCCATTGGTTGTTGACCATTATGCACCACACGCACAAAAAAAAGGGCTTTTGTTGTGAGCCATTGGTTTTCAAGCCCTTCATGTGCCCATTATGCACCACACACACAAAAAGAGGGCTTTTGTTGTGAGCCATTGGTTGTTGACTATTATGCACCACACGCACAAAAAAAAGGCTTTTGTTGTGAGCCATTGGTTGTTGACCATTGGAAAAAAAAAAAAAAGCTAAAATCAATGGCTCAGAAGTGGTGCACTCTAGATGTACGCATTAGTACATCCATTTGAATACATCACGAAATCATAGGAAAACCTTAGTGAAAAGCGTACAAAAACACAAAGAAAACCCCCTATTATTATGCTACATATTGGCACCTAAAAATGTCACTTTATCTGCCCCTGTGCCCTCTCGTTGCATCATTCCAAAACAGTCCAGGGCCAGAACTCTTTCACCTTGCTGGGCATATCCTGTAATGAGAGCACCCCATAACACTACATCTGGATCTAATAACATGCTCGCCTCTTCATTTAATCTACATTTCTAATCTACATTTCTCGCCTCTTCCATGCTCCCACACTTAGCATACATATCCACCAGGATGCTAGCAATTACAACGTTCATATGGGCCATGCTTTCTATAATCTGACAATGGACTACCCTACCTTGCATAAGAACTTTTATTGACGCACATGCCTTAAGAACTGCAACATAGATATACTTATCTTTTTCCACCCCTAGCTCCTTGGTGGTCTGGTACAAACTAATGGTCACACCTTGCTCGTGTTTTGCATTTGCCAAAATCAATGCAGCCCAACTGTAGGCACTTGGTCTCACAATTCTGTCAAATGCTTGGTTTGCTTCAAACAAACATCCATGATAAGTAAACAACCTGATAAGATGGTCCCCCAAAACTGAAACTGGAGTCAGATTATTTTGAATCATGAGGACTTGTACTTGCCTGCCATGTTGTAGATCCTTTGTCACACTCTTGGAGAAGAAAATAGGCCTCATTCCTTGTTATTGAAGTCCCTTCGTTCTCCATAATCTTGGGCGCTATGCTATAGATAAATTGTACCTTCATCTTGCTTTTGATTACAAATTGCCAAGGTAATTGCAACCAAAATATATGCTTCGAATAAGTAGCCATTGTAGGTGAACAGCCTAGTAAGATATTCGATAAAACCCGAAATCCTGTCAATGTTGTTCTGTATCATTAACCAACAGCATTCTGAATCCTTTAGCTTTTTACAGGCTGGATGGTTTTTCGTTATCGGATTGCACTGATGCTCCATAATGTCATCGTCCTTAGTAGAATTTTCAACCATGCCGTTAACTAAATCTAAAACTTGTCATGGAAACTTTCATGGATGCATTAGTTACCAGAAATAGTGCCCGGCTTTGGCATTTGGAGGGGGCTCGCATCCGGACACCGTCGAGCTTCGTATGCCAAATTCGAACAAAAATCTATAGGAATGTGAAATGTATATATAGATTAATCGATAGGATACTTGCTTCTCTAGCTCCTGGACTGACGGAGAAGAAAGTTTTATGCATGCTTAACAGAAATAAGGATCAGTTCCGCAAGATATCCCGGCGCACACATAACTGCTGTGACTTGGAATTTCCATGAATTTCTGAAGCCGTAGATGAAATCCAACGACGGAAACATCAGCCACCTGCACAAAAATCCCACCTGGCAGCAACGTGGACACTCTGAAATTGCTTCAAAGTATGCACTTGCGTTTGTGCAAACGTGCTAAAAATAAAAATAAATAGAAAATCCCAGAATTCTTGCACGACCTTCCCCTTTCTTGCTCTTCAAGCAATCCTTTGACGGCTCAACCAGCCGCCAGATCTCTGTGCCATTTCTTTGAGCCTTCCATAAAAGGGGGCGGCGAGCATCCAAGCTTCTTAAACGGAGCTTACTTTGGGGCCTATTTGTCATATATTGATCTGCCATAAAAAATTTTAGCAATGCTATTTGGGCTCAGGCCGGCAGAAAAATTTAAGCAATAGCCATAGCCAAGTCCATCGGTCTACACATGGTAGATTAAAAGACGATTTCATTACTTATGTAAAGACCCATTCGAAGTTGAGAAATGGTGGATCTCCGCTGAAGGCCCTAGCTGAAATTTGGTCTGGCGAACCTACAACCTAAGACTCAGGGCTGAGATTTGAGCTCAGTTTCTATTGTTGATAGGCTATCTTTTATAGCAACGAAGGTGGGAAGGCTTCTTCATTTTAGTTTGCCGTGTTATTTCTTAACATTCCCTGCCCTCTCTAACTCCAAGTAAATCCGTTGTTGCCATCGCTTTTCTCCTGCTGTGTTAATTGCTACATAGTTTTGTTATTCACTTGCATCGAATAGTCTAATAATAGGCAGGATATCCTTTCTTATCACTTTAATTTATATGGAGCCTTGAGCTATCATTACTTTGCTTATAGCATTCCAGGAAATGACATTACGTTCTGGCATTCTCCAAAATAGATCAATTGCTTTATCAGTTTTCCCATTGTAGACATGCTGCAAATGCTGTGTTCCAAGATATCACATTGCCTTGAAATTGTCTGCAAAATTGTCTGCAGTCGAAAATCACTTAATAGAGTAGTCTGCAGGTGGATTACCTCATGGAAAAAATGTCGCCACAGATTCGTGGGTCCTGAAAACTTGGCGGCTTCAAATAGGTTTCAATAGAACATTACTGCAGGATTCAGAATAAAAAAGGGCTTCTGCAAATCGAAAGGGGGAATATTTCATCTGCTGTCCTGCATCCCCAAATCAAAAAGGGCAATACACAAAGCTGATCCTCAGTGTTAAAGAAATACGACTATGACGGTATTTTCTGCTAAAGAACTCAGGTTATGACCACCTTTTCTAGTGATACCAAAACAACTCTGGCATCAAAACAAATCATTCTGGAAAGTTCAAGGCTGTAAAAGTGCTAGCCTCTTGCAGGGCAATATCATCTGGCCCTGCGTTTAGTTGCAAATCATCAGAAATGCTGAGATATGCACAGAAAAGGAACCCTATCATGGTGCCTTGATCTTGGCAAGGGATTTGCGAAGGCGCCTTGGCATTTGCAGCAGATGTGAAGCTAGGCGATGCAACCAGAGATGTACCAGCGATGGCACAGGAGAGAAGGCAGCCGGAGAGGAAGGAGGCAACTAAGCTTAATTGGAGAAGGCATGTGTTAAAAAAAGCAAGAGCCTGTTCGAGCTGCCCTTGATATGCATAACATCCCATCATAGTGTTCCATGAAATTACATTAGGACATGGCAAACCCTGCAAAATTTGGAGGGCTTCTTTGATCTGTCCCTGTTGGGCATAAGCTGCAGTCATGGTATTCCCCGTCACAACATTTTGCTGGGGCATTTGATGGTATAAATGTCTAGCCTCTTCAAAAAACCCATTGTGCATATGCTGCAATCATGATGTTCCGAGAAAAAGAATTGTTTCTTTGCATTCCTTGGATGGAACATCTTCATTCCCTCTTCCAAAGCTCCACACTTTCCATACATGTATATAAGTAGATTCCCTAAAAACCTATCTTGTGATAAGCCATTCTTCACAATATGATCATGGATGCACTTGCCATCCACGAGGGCCTTAGCATTGACAAATTCCTGCAGAAGGACAACAATATGATCGACATCTATTATATCTTCCAAGTTTAAAATGCCCATCTCCTCATTTGGAACTATGCAAGCCGGATTGCTGAAAACAATATCTGCTATTGTTTCAAGGTTTGCTTTGGGCATCGGAACAACAACCATATATTTACAAGAATGTAATAATGAAAGGAACTTAGCTCTGTAGCTGGCAACAAGCATATCAAGTGATGGCAAAGACAAACGGGATTCTTCTACCCAAGAAGGCCATTGCTAAACGCCCCGACATGAAAGAATATATGGAGGTAAGTTTCAAGCTCTAAGGGTATGAATATACCAGGGAATGTCTCACAGTGCATTGTGGGCGAATTCCGTTTGTGGATAAGCATTGGGGCATATAGAAGATGAACATGGAAAACCTAAAATATTAGCATATTTCAAAGTCAAATATGCATTATTCCTTCTGCATAAAGGCTTATGGTTGACATAAGTTGTGGGAATGGTCAATTCAAGTTCACAATATGTTACTTGTGGCCAAAGAAATCGTACAAATCAGTTATTCATGGAAACGTTGGCAGGCGCCCTGTTTCCCATCTCAGGATTATCCCCTAAAAAGACATTCATGTATACATGAATGGATATTTCATATTTGCTCAATTTGAAACTAAGTATCTAACTATCTAATATATAGCAAAATTATGTGTGCCCTAGGCTAATGTATTGGGTTGTATATGAAATTGTGATTGAATACCCTTCGACATGCTTCTCCTGTTGTTCAAACGAATGTTCATAATCAGTTACTCAGTAATCGTCTTCCCAATACTCGTTTCACAGGAAAGAGAAATGTTCAAGGCCGCCGCGATAAATTTCTTGTAAGAAAGGAAGGAAGGAAGGTTCTTTTATCGTCCGCGGAGACAAATCGTAAGAGTAACCTATTCGAACCACGACATTCTTGCCTCAATCTCAGAAGAGGCACAGGAAGATCTCACAATGAAGCTCCAGATAATGATCTTCTCTAAGATGAGTTTTCATGTTCCTGTGCACAATGCCATGGTATCTCGTCTTAGCCTTCCGCTGCCATAGCCAGCCACATGTGGTCAATCATAGTGGCAGATGCAGTTATAAAAAGTGTCATACTTTGCCAGACAACAAAGTTGAAAGGTACCTCTTTGTATGTCGACTATGACCTTACACTTCTACAACAAGAATCATGTCGAGCAGAACTTGCACGTATGAGGGAGATATGCCAAATTAGTGGTTCTATGCAATGGCAGGGTCTACATTTTCTGTTCACCCAACAAAACTGTGACAGATGCTATGCAGAACGATATAATTATGCTATCTATTGCTAAAACAAGTGCGAGGACTAGACCAGCTCATACAAATGTTACCACAACTGGCTCTACTATTCCTGGTGAAGCCGTTGATTCAAATGCAACCATTGCTGCTGCTATTGCAACCTCTACGGGTGTTGTTGATGCCAGTACAATTGTTGCTACTGATGCAACACCTCGGGGTGCTGCTAATGCCAGTGTGGCTCTACTGCTACTGTAATACATCATGGACACCACCACTTCCAAATAGAAAATGTGCTTTTGTATGGTCTCCTGGAATTCTAGGGCCTTTCCATGCCAGATGGAAGATAACTTGAACTCTTTGGCTGGATATGGGCTTCATTTTCCTTATGGAAACATGGGAGCAGGTTGATCGGAGGATAACAGATATGTCAGGACATCAGCACTACTCAATGTTCAATGAGTGCACAGGCAAGCAGAACCATGGTGGGCGACATATTAGCCTGTTACTACAAGACATCCTTGGCATCTGCAGTTTCATTACACAAGGTGATAGGCGACATATATGGGTACGGGTGCAAAATACATCTGGAGATCACATTTTCATTGCATCATATTATTTCCTACATGCAACTCAAACTTTTACAATATTCATTTAGAAATAGATAGATTGGACCTCTATACCGATCTATGTGATGGCATTTTAATAGCACAAGCAATTGAGAGATGTTATACTGGTAGGGGATTTCAACAGACGTACAGCTGCTGCTCAATTGACAAAGTCTAGCCCATTGTTTGTGGATATATTCCAGCTCCAATAGCGAAGGACCTTTTGCTACACACATTAGCTGATGCCGGGCATCTTGTCACATTCTCCAAAAGGCAACTATCCAGACATGCAACATCTTCAACTTGATTATTTACAATAATCTATTACAATGGCCATCCTCCTCCTCGAATAGTTGCCATCAGGAGGACCATAGTGGAGGATCCAACGTGGTAGATTATTATGTACTCATGGCCGAGCAATATCTACATCTCTGCCACATATATAGGTGGGCACATATATTAGAGATGAGGAGGTTGATTCTGATCCCCAACCCCTCTTCATATTCTTGGGTTGGGAACTGATAAAGCTCCACCATGAGCCCACTTTCTGGGTACCTCAGCTTCATTTGGATTATGATAAAGTGGGTATTATGCCCAACTCCTTGAAGAGAGATATTGGGAGTCGTAGTCAGGCTTGTTACTATCGAATACAATTTTTCTATGTAGATATTGGAAGTTTGTGAGGCATGTTACTATTTTTCTATGTGCAATGGACAATCTGCTCACACATTCTACAGAACAAGTTCCATATTTCAAGCAGATTGACAAAGCAACCAATATCAGACTATGTGCCTATTCTTTTTGCTTTGGATATGAGTTGCAAAAACGCAAGGTGGAAAGGTAATTTGTTCCAAAAATTAAATTGGACTATGTGAAAAGAAGCACCTATTAGCAAGTTTTGTCTGAATTGTTTAAAAACAAGGGAAGATAATGGCCTAAATGCTCAATCCTTATCCCATGCAATCCTAAATGCAGCCAGAAAAAGTTTTGGGGAAACCCGAGCTTGCCCACCTGGCCACAAATCCAAGTCTTGGTGGGATCAAGAATGCTCACAACTAAAAATCATTGCTCACAAATCCTGAAAGTGAAACTGCAGTGGTACAAAAAAGCTTTAAAGAAGAAGAAGACGTTTTTTATAGGATGCAACAAGCTAATCTCAATGCGCCCCTTTTTTTATTTTTTTCAAGAACTGTGTCATCAATATATTAAAAGAATGGTAATGTTACAAAGCAAGTGAGGAGGAAGGAGAACTGCCCCAAAGAGACAGCGATACCTCGACACTCCACAACATACTCACAGAAAAACTGCAACTCTACTGCTGTACAAACCGACCATCACCATCTACAACACCCAAGAAGTCCCGCCAAATGGCAAACTTCCGCTCTACTAATCCTGGGAACACCAGAAAGCTTTGAAATAGCTTGTACCTGAGTCGAGGAATCAGAGAGGCTGCATGCTGCTGAATCTCCTGAAAGATCCACAACCGCCGCCGCTTCCAAATCAGCCACACCAACCAAGCCACACACAGATGCAAGGCTTGCTGCCGCAAGAGCGGCCAAGCACCAGGATACACATGAAGCAGCTTTTTGAAAAAAGCCAAAAAGCTTTTGGTCTAAGCTGACCATCCGCACCACAAGGCACAATTTGGATATATCAAAGCTGCTAGAATTTGTCAAAGATTTGTATTATGCCCCATATGCCTCGGGGATAAAAGGCTGCACCATTGAAGAAGATATTTTCACTGAGGCAGATGTAATAGAGTATATTAAGCCATTGAAAAATGGGAAGGCAGTCGATTTAGAAGGGCTCTCGACTGAACTAATCAGATGTGGAGGAGATTGCCTGGTTCAATATCTCACAAGATTCTAAATAATGCAGCAAAAGAGGGGCTCCCTAAACAATGGCAAACATGCAGAATAATATGTACTAGTTATGGTGCCCGGCGTTGCCGGGCTTAGTAAAAATGAAGAGGTGGTTGTTTATAAGATTCATTGTAAAGATAAAAGCCATTTGTAGGAGGAACCGTAAATTATTGGGTGCCAAGAATACAATTGATTGTGTAGGTGCCCGACATTAGTCCATTGTTTTGAGATTCTCAATTTGTTTGATGAGAATAGTTTCCTCTGGGTTATGCCCCGTGTAAAGAAAAATGTGTCGCGTCTAAAGAACTTCAACTTGTGCAAGAGGGATATATAAGGTTGCATCTTTACGCATGGTTATGAATTCAAGTTCCAATTGAACTTGCACTTTATTTTTAAGTTGATGTACATTTGTTAAACATCAATTCTAAAATATGTCGTCGTATCAAACAAATATTATGCAAAAACCTAGATGCATGAGGAACAATAAACTGTGGTCTAAGGATTATCCCAGAGAAACAATGTCTTGAAAAGAATCGATCTGAACCATCCCTAGTTTACAACAGATGAAAGGCTCTAGATTACAACAGATGCAAAGGCTCTAGAATACGTCATAAGAATCCAGTTTAAAACATTAATAAGTACAGAGGCATGATTTTAGAAGTAACCGTGAGACGATTGTGGCTAGGCCCTGTTCCACCTGTCTGCCATGCCGTCAAGCCTCCATTTCCCCTAAACTCTCACTCACAAATTCATACAAACGAAAATATTTTATTTTTGGAGAATCGGAAACCTGACTGCAGACGAAAATACCAAAAGAAAATTCAAAGAGAAAACCCTAAATCTGACAGAAAAACCTTCATGCAAATCTAAGAAGGAGTCTTGACGAAAATAACTTTTTGAATAAAATCTTATCCAGATCTTGTCGCCAGATTGAAGTCCATGGCGAAATCACAGCGGGATCTCTAAACCCATGGTCCACGCCGCAGGATATCTGCAGAAGAAAGCAACTTCTGCAAACGATCAAATTTGCATCAGAAATCGGAGAGCAAGCCATCACGCTCTCTAACATATCAATTTGTATTCTAGGGAAAGGTTCTTATGCACAAATAACAAAAGAGAAAATCAAGACAATAGCAGAGCAAAGATATCTCTCAAGGGATAAAATGAAAAAAAGAGGAAAGGACAAACATAGGGTGAATATGTAGCATAATAACAGGGGGTTTTCTTTGTGTTTTTGTACGCTTTTCACTAAGGTTTTCCTATGATTTCGTGATGTATTCAAATGGATGTACTAATGCGTACATCTAGAGTGCACCACTTCTAAGCCATTGATTTTAACCTTTTTTTTTCAATGGTCAACGGCTCACAACAAAAGCCCTTTTTTTTGTGCGTGTGGTGCATAATGGTCAACAACCAATGGCTCACAACAAAAGCCCTCTTTTTGTGTATGTGGTGCATAATGGGTACATGAAGGGCTTGAAGGGCGCATGTAGTGCAGTTTCCCCGCACATTTCTTATCATAACTTTTGATCCAGAGCTCTGTTTGAGATGATTTTTATTGCGTTGGAAAGCTCTCTCCGAGATCTTTTTGATAGTGTATGATATGGATATGTTTGTTTAAGTTATCTATGCTAAAACAGTAATTTTTTGGCCGAGTTTGGTAGGCTTTCACATCCTACCAGCTGATTAATACAGGATTGCGCTATTGGATATTGTTTTATGGCTCATTCCGAATGAAGCTTGCAAAAAATTACCATGCATTTTTAGATTTTGAGGCAATTATTAAGCAAATTCCAAGGCTTCTAGATCCTTGGCAGAAAAGTTTCCCACTTTGGTTTCTCACCACAAGAATCCATGGAGGCCAAAGGTCACATTAAATTCAGTTGAAAAATGTTTGTGTATGGGTGTTGCAAACTTTATGTCTTTCAGAATAATGGGATCAATTTGCTCTATCTTTATGGTAACTTTTACGTATGTTCTATTTGTTTTATTGTGATGAAATTCAAAAGCTACAGGTGATGAAAGCCTCAAGGGGGCCAAAAATTTTTTTTGGCAACACAAACCATTAACATCCAACATATAAAAATTAAATCCCCCAACACATAACAATCAAAACATAACAACCAACACATAACCACCATTGACATTAACAACCAACACATAACTACCATTGACATTAATTAACACAACCATTGGGTCCAACACATTTAAATTAAAATCCCCCTTAAACCCCCTTTGGTTTGGGTGCATATTCACACGGGGGGTGACGTATGGCAGCGAGAGCCCTCATAATTGTATTTTGCACGTACGAAATCAACACCATATAGTATTCCGCTTGAAATCTTATAGTATTTTGTGAATCTTGTTATACAGTATAACAAATTTTGTACTTGCATACCCCACAAACGAGGAACTTTAAGTACGGTGTAGATTAAGGAATAAGGGGTGAATATGCCTATCCAACAGCTCTCGTTGCCAGGAGCCACCTTCCGTGTGAATATGTACCCAAACCAAAGGGGGTTTAAGGGGGATTTTAATTTAAATGTGTTGGACCCAATGGTTGTGTTAATTAATGTCAATGGTAGTTATGTGTTGGTTGTTAATGTCAATGGTTGTTATGTGTTGTGTTGTTATGTGTTGTTATGAAATGGATGGAAAAAGGGATCGAGAATAGAGGAACAGAACAAAACGAGACAAAGTGGCCAAGGACACAAAATGAAAATAGCCAAAGGTCAATAAAGGCACCAACGAGGCACCAAGAATCTATGATAAAGAGCGAGCATAGGCCCTCATAAGGGCATCCATGAGAACCACTGAGAACATAAGACCACATATGGAGTAAAATAAGAAATAGAGCAATAACAACAAATATCAAGGACTAAAATTCATGAACGTATACCCACATGCATAACAGATCCAAGCGAACTTTCAAATGTAAAAACAACATAATCTAGAACAAAACGATAGGGACCCGAAACTCAAGAATAATCTAGGGGAATGGACCAAAGAACCCATTATGGTGAGAGAAAGAACCCATTATGATGGAGATTGGAATAATGAGTCCAAGGGACTTAAAGGGTACTATATGACATTTTCGAAAAAGCAGAGTTCAGAGAAAAACTCGATGAACAACTTGATGACCTATTTGGAACCACCCCCAAAGGGGAACAGAAGAACGAGCGAGAGGGCACAATGGAGGTGGCACACGTAAGAAAGAGGTCCAAGATGGCAGAACGAGTGAAAATGAAGTGAGCAGATAGGAAACAACTGGGGTCAACATAGTAAAATGGCATAATCATGAGACACCACTGGGGCAAAAAAAGAACTATGATGAGTCAAAAGGCGGACAAAGGAGGGAGTCAAGACAATAGAATAGAATAGAATAGAATAGAATAGAATAGAATAGAATAGAATAGAATAGAATAGAATAGAATAGAATAGAATAGAATATGATTTTATAGATCCCACGAGGAGACCAACCGGCCTATGGGACCCAAGTACAAAGAGAGAACAAAGCAGCGATATTACTACCAGATTAAAAACCCCCTCCCCGAAGGGTTTTCGGGAAAAAACCTTAGTAGCGGGATCTTGACATGTTGCACGATTATATACATAATCACAAGTACAAACTGAGGTTAATGTGGGACGGGGGCATAAGCGAAGTCCGCGTATCCATTACCTCCTGAGGTCTGATCCCAACAAGCCCTGAGAGGGCCGTGCTCGATAAGCTCATGCAAGGCCCGATGGGGCACAACTAACCGAGCATACCGAACTGGATATCTTTGGTATCACGGACAGGCTTGGAGGGCGTGACTTTCATCCTCAATGGCCACGCTGATGATGCATCGACAGACTCTGTCCTCCTCGCGCTGCTCCCGAATCCATCTCCTGTCTCAATGCGGAGGTGGTGTGCACTGTCGCGAATGGAAGCAATCACCTGGCGCTTTTTCATGGGTAGATGGGTGCGCGGGTAGTGGTGTGGGCCCCTTGTGAGCATGGGATTAACCCGCAACGTCGATAATTTGCCACCTTGACATGTGACAGGCCTCTGCATCCCAAAGCTTGGCCATGAAGCAAGCATCCAAATCGCTTTCAAGGCAACGCTGCGTTCCTTCGGTGTATGCACCGGTCCACATCTGTGTGTGGTGCACATTCCATAGCGAAACCACCGGGCTTGCTTGTCTTTCCTAGCAAGCTTTGAGTCGCCAAGGGCCCATCGCCATTGCCAAAAGCAAGGTTGGGCAGCCGGGCTTCATCCATAGCCACCACCTTCCGGAAGTAAATAATGTGACGTTCCAAATGCTGACCCTCCAGAATGGAAGGAAGCCCTCTCTCCAGAGCAAGATCTGATATGGGACCGTGGACTTCACTCCCAGTGCTCGGCCAAGAAGGCCTTCTCAGACTGCTCTAGATCGTTCCAAGTGGTAAGGGGATATCACCGCCCCCACACTTCTCGCCCCATAGAGGAGGACCGGTTCAACCAAGGCCACGAACAAGTGTGCCCCGGTGACCCCATGCATCTGACTACGCCTTGTAATTGTTGTTTCGCATTGCATACGGGGCTTTCCGGCTGCGGTGACCAAACGATGGATGCATCCCAAAGGTGTGTGGTAGTAGAAAACTCAATGCCCAAATACTTATAAGATCTGAGCCACCTCCACTACACCCCCCGGTAAGTGAATGAGGGAAGGCGTGGAGTGCGGGATGATGGGACCAAAGCCCGACCCTTTGTCTTGGCCAAGTTAACTCTCATGTCGGTGAATTGGCGAAAGTGTCCAAAGCATCCGGTGGCGTTGCATGTCCTCCGGGTATATGCGAGCAAAGGTCAACATCATCGGCATATATGAGTTGTTTGGATTATGTGGCGATCAATCGAGCGCCTCACCCCTTCCCCGTGCTCAGCTAGCCATTCTTCTAGCTGGTCAATGTACCGAAGCCCGAGCCGCCGGGGATAGAGGGCAGCCCTGGCGCACCCCAATGCTACTAACAACGGGCTCCCCCGACAGTGTGAGACGACCGGAGCAAGCCTCGTATAGTCTGTATTTAGCATTTTTAGCATTCTGCAAGTCGACGGGGGTCCCTAGCTGTCTCAATCTGTCCCACAACTTAGCCCGAGGCACTGTGTCAAAAGCCTTTGCAAAATCCACAAAGCAACAGTACAGATTCTGGCGTTGATTCCGGCTATCCTCTATGAGTGTTCGCAGAGTGAAGATATGGTCAATAGTAGAATGCCGGGGGCGGAAGCCTGCCTGCGTGAGAGCCCGCACTTCTCCATCCTCTGCCCAAAGTGTCAGTCGCTGCTCAAGATAGAAGAGCAAGCACAGTTCAAGGGATAAAATGAACGAATAAAGAGGAAAAAGACAAAATGCAAGATGAAAAGGGAATTCACGAGATACCAAGAATCTATGATAAAAGAGAGAGTATAGGCCCTCATAAGGGCATCCATGAGAACCATTGAGAACATAAGACCACATATGGAGTAAAATAAGAAATAGAGCAATAACAACAAATATCAAGGACTAAAATTCATGAATGTATACCCACATGCAGAACAGATCCAAGCGAACTTTCAAATGTAAAAACAACATAATCTAGAACAAAACGATAGGGACCCCGAAATTCAAGAATAATCTAGGGAAATGGACCAAAGAACCCATTATGGTGAGAGAAAGATGGAGATTGGAATAATGAATCCAAGGGACTTAAAGGGTACTATATGACATTTTTGAAAAAAGCAGAGTTCAGAGAACAACTCGATGAACAACTTGATGACCTATTTGGGACCACTCCCAAAGGGGAACAGAAGAACGAGTGAGAGGGCACAATGGAGGCGGCACACGTAAGAAGGAGGTCCATGATGGCAGAACGAGTGAAAATGAAGTGAGCAGATAGGAAACAACTGGGGTCAACATAGTAAAATGGCATGATGATGAGACACCACTAGGGCAAAAAAAGAACTATGATGAGTCAAGATGCGGACAAAGGAGGGAGTCAAGACAATACAAGAGCAAGGACAGTTCAAGGGATAAAATGAACGAATAAAGAGGAAAAGGACAAAATGCAAGATGAAAAAGAGAGGAATAGGAGATTATAATGAAATGGATGGAATAAGGGATCGGGAATAGAGGATTGAGCAAATTGGGATAGGAGCTAAAGTCACAAATGCAAATGTCTAAAAAACCCTCAAGGGCATTCATGAGATACTAAGAATCTATGATAAATGGAGAAATGGGATTAAGACAAGAGGACCAGAGCACAGCAAATCAAAAGATATCGAGGAATGAAAAACCAAATGAAGGGGACATCGTGAGATACATGGAGTAAGAACAAATAGAGCAATTGGTACCACTGATGCAGCAAAAGTTCAATGGGACGAGACATTTATGCAAAAGGGAAGGAAGAAGGAGGGAAAGTCATGAGGTAAAAGAAATAGAGCAAGCATAGGAAGTATCAAATGAAACTACAGGCAGGAGAGAATGGAGAGAAATGGGCCACTTCCAACTAAACCAACGAACCGTGTAATCACAGAAATAAATTAGCGATGACTAGGAACCCCATAACCTGCAGGACGAAATCAACAAATTCCAAGAGGTAAACAATGTGAAATGGACAAATAAATGAGCATCCATCAACTAAGAAACCTATGGTGCCAAGGACGCTACCATAGACTGCAAAGATAGAAATACATGGAATAGCCAAGCAAAGAATTAGACATTCAACCGAAGTTACTTTATGCCCAAATAGATGTTTCCAACCTAAAGAATGAAAAACATTAGTGAAAATGCTCATGTGCAAATCGAACTCACCTGTAGAAAATGCAAAAAACCAAAGAGCAAATCGATAGATAACCGTGAAAATAGTGTGTCCCAATACATCCAATTTCCAACATGCTATCAAGGAGATATAAACCCCTCCCATTTACTAAACATGTCCAGGATTTGGCAACACTTGTATGAGGTGGCATATCGCAAGCACTTGACAAGTCCAAGATGAGGGAATCAATGCATGGGTCAAGCAATATCAAAATGAATCATTTAGCGAATAACAAGGGGGGCAAACGATTTGATAAGTGCATGTACATATGTACTTTACAAATGAACTATTTTAGCCGATAAAATATAACATAGAATATGCACTCTTAAAAAAAAAGAAAAAAAAAAGAAAAAAAGAAAAGAAAAAGAACCATGTAATTACCGAGATAAACAGGGCATAGCAGAAGATGCATGTACACATGAACTATAGAACTAATGATAGAATATGTGATCTAAAACAAACTGCCTAGATAATGACATAAAACATGGCAAAGATGAGACTATAGTGCATGCATGGACTACAATTTCGAGAGAAATTTCCGATACCAAGCCAACTTAAGTAGAATACATCTTTTTATAAAAACGCCATATTTTATAAGACCAGAAAACAAAGCTAAAAGATTGAGCCCGCATAAATTCAACCTATTTTAGAACTGGGTACATGGTTATAGCACATGTATAGACGCACTACTGGAGAATAGAGAATACTCAACAAACAAAGAAATCCGCAAGGACCTAGAGGAGACATCCACGGAATACAATTTCAAGGGAAAAGAAATATATAAACAAATATGAGCTCAATTTAGGGCATTCGATAGCAAAAAACCTTGAACCTGTACAAATGGTCGAGGCACCCTCTGTGCTAGCCGCCAAACCGAGACTAAGTGTCAAACAACAACGAAATCCTAAAAATATAAAAGCTTACGAGAAATGAAGCCTGATGTAGTTGAGTCAACAATATAAGCAGCAAACACTATGTAAAATATACTTGCCAATCCAAGATGAATGAAAAGCCATATCTCGTTCTTCAATAAACATAGCCTGTTAATGCCTGGGCCTTAAGCAACCTCGTGTTGAAGGGACAAGCCAGAGCCGGAACAACCATATCCAGTGGAAAATAACCAAGCAAACCATTAAGAAAACCATGTAACACGTAAAAATTGGGTGGGATACCAGCATCCAAAAAAAAAACCCTTAGAACCAACCCTCATGGGAATACCTCAAACCAAGCCTGCGTCAAAGTGAAACACAAGAAAACCAAAATGCTTTCCACACCAAAAAAGCCTAACCTTTATGACCTAACAACTCGACAAGATTCATGAGACCATATCCAAACAAACCAACCTATGCAACAAACTAAAAAAATAGGAAAACATGATATAAGAACAAGGATCGACTGTTCATAAAAAATATAAGAAAGCATCTAGGCTATGTCGTACTGGACCCAGGAAGCATGACAACAGACCCTAGACTCAATCAAAAACCAATAAAGACTTATAAAACCAAACCAAACAACACAATCCAAGGACACCTAAAGCATTTAAGCTATGCTTTCGAAACATAAGACCCAAGACCTTAGAATCCAACCTTATCTAACCTAAAGGACAAACTGAAGGCAAGAACTCCTTTCCAACAAAACAAGATGACATGCTTAAAAAACGAAATTAAGGGACACAACACCCCAACCTATGAAGATCCAGCAAAAACAAGGGATGGACGGAGCAAGATTCCAGGCCAACATGCCAATTCTACGAGCATAAAACAAGAAGAGCAATCAAAAGCACTATGTTATACCATCTCTTAGCTACCAACTACAAATAAGCCTAAGCAACATATCTTTACATAACCCACACAAGCACTAGGCATCCAAGGAATTGATGGTGTAATACACAAGACTGACCCTAGACTCTAAGCTCATGTACATCAATGACAACTGAACAAAGGAGAACCATCAAACAAGAAAATTGTCATCGAAATGAATCTAATAAAAGGGGGCACACATTCCAACCTGACCAATACATGGTCTCCAAAAAACAAGGGATTGATGGGCATAAACCCCGACCGACCACTCCGAGATAGAAAAGTTGAGGTGTTCGAATATTTACAACATAAAAAGTAGGTACTAGAGTTATGCAAGCATGGGCAAACACAACCCTGGACGAAACTAAGAAGGTTCAAAAACAACCCTAGACCAACAAAGCATCTAAAGACATCTCTAACAACCAAGTCTGGCTCAAAGCAAGATGTACAAGCAGAAAAATGCACTCCACAAAAACAACTTGACAAAATAAACAAGGCCTAAACAGAACAACCTATGCAACAATTTGGCAGACTACAAGTGCAACACAAATCTTGAAGGCATCTAGGCAAAGTTGCATCTGCAACAAAAAGTTTCTAAGGCATCCAAGATCCAAAAAGATTAACAAACTTCCTCTTGATTCCAAGGTCCAAAAACATTGTCAACGGTTCACAAATTTCTCACCCATGAGTTGATGCCCACAAGATTCAAACCTGCATCTCCACAATAAGAGACCAAAGGCACAACCAATGTATCCACACAATAAGATATTAGTTTTGTAAGCTAAATGTTTTTTTTATTGTATTTATTCCTGCAGAAACATAGCAAAAAGCATAGATCTGACCTGCTCAAGGACGGTGGCCCACTTGCCCGAAGCAGTTTGAAAAACCAGGGAAGTCGTCCATATCCATCCATTAAAATGGCATGACAAGCAAATCCAGTCCCAACACTAGCTACAAAGGGATTTGTTACCCTGCATGATCAGAGAAAAGCATCCACTCCAAGAGGAGCTCAAACATAAACCAGGTTCCAACTCAAAAACTGCTCTATTTTAGATCGCAGATAAATGCAACCAAACAAAGCTGGGTCCTGATTTATATGGCAAAAGCAGGAGATCATGACATGACCAACTAGATATGCTGATGTTGGACCCCCAATTCCAGCCCGGCCGAACCCAAGCAACCACCAAATGAGGAAGGAATTTAGAATTTTGGAAAAAACTGTCAACAAAGGTTATGAATCCGGTAGAAGTGAGGATTGCAGATTGCTTGAATGCCAGAAAAGCTTGTGAAGTTATGCAGAATTAAGAGGGAGATGATCTAGTACTAAGTAGAAACTAAAGAAACTGTAAATATAGCTAATGAGAATGACTGACATAGAAAAACTTTGTACAACAACAAGATTCAGCTCAGAGGAAACACCGATGAGGAATGCAGAAAGACACAAGGCTTTTATCGGAGAAAGGGCCAAAGAAAGCTTGCGCTATAGCAGGCTTGTGCCAAAGAAAGCTTGGGTCTAAAAGAGAGCTGGCGCTAAAACTGGCGTCCCTATCCCTAGAATGATGGTTCTCTTCTATATAAGAAGAGAACCATAGCATTATGTTGAATTGTGACATGCATGTCGTGCTGTGCTCCAGGGACGATCGGATAAGGCCAAGCCAAAAGACAAAAGAAGAATCCGGAATGGATAAGCAACCCCAAAACCTACAATTTTGAAATCACGCAAAAATCAACAAACCCGATTTTTTGAATACCTGAAAAGTTTTCCGGCAGCTAAAAGCTTCTAGACCTCAGAAAACCAACATGGGAAAAAAATCCAAAAAGTTTTAGGAACCTCGGAAAAACCGAATTTAAACAATAGGATTAACAAAGTAGGAGAGAGACAACGAGGAGTGATAGAACAATCCTAGTGGGTAGCATTTTCTCCAAAATGTTTGGAGGCATACTCGAGAAGAAAATTAGTAAATGGGCAGATTCTTTGGATAAGAGGGTTGTCATACAATAGCACGATTTTGCAAGGATCACAGGAAAAACTCGGTATTAAAAAAAAAAAAAAAAAAAAAAAAAAAAGTGCCTTACGCAATGATCTTAGCGGAGACAGGGATGCTTCTCGTGGAGGCTGAAGCTTTTTTCAAACACTATCATATGTCAACAGAATTAGCAACCTAGAGGAGCCAGCTTCCTCGCCATGAAATACAAACCTCAAGCAAGCAAGGGTAGTTCTGCGAAATAAAGATAAGATAAGATAATATAAGATAATAAGATAAGATGAATTTTTACGTCCATGAGAACCCAACGGGTTATGGGATGGTTACACAATTGGGGACTGGAAGAACATAATTGGCCTACCCCAGACGAAGAATAGAATAGAATAGTTTTTTTAACGTCCACGGAGACCTGGTTCAGACCAAGGTCGTTGAGACATATAGCAAGAAAAGGGTACAAAAATGGAGTTTTATCAGTCAAAGCTTAACCAATGTTAATATATGTGGAACAAGATTATTTAAAAACATCTCCATTGCAAGATATAGACTATGCTATGCTCTCATTACTTGAGAGTCGAGACAGGTAGATGGATGAAAATCCGAGGGGAAGAAAGTCTTTGCTCGTTTTGTGAAGGTAGCCAGATTGAAGACGAAGAACATGCCCTTCTTTAATGTACACAATATAATCCAATATGAACGAGACATGGGGTTGAGCACTCTAATCTTTTCTCTCTGAGATAAATGTATCTTATCCGTCTCAGAGCATTTACATCAGATATAGATAAAAATCATTATTTTATGTTAAGAGTTTTGGAGAATGCTTGATACTTTATTGTACTTCAGCTTTACGAATTTTTGAATCTTAAAAAGCTCAACTTATTGTTGTTGTTGTTGTTGTTGAAATGAAATGTGCAAAGTTTAGGTATGTTCTATGTTATTGTTGATAATGATCGATGGACTACTCTTCAAGGTGGTATATATTTTCTTTATATGTATTGGGTCGTATATATTGTCCTATGTGCTAACTTATAGATACCCATCTGCAGGATGTCCTAGAGGAGAAATGGCCAAATAACATATTTTTGTCCTTTGCTAGGGCACTTGTCCATCATAAATAGTTCGAGTTGAAGAGCCTTTGTCGGTGATAATATATCATCGGGGAGGGGAATTTCCATTTATACGGTGGGAGCATAGGTTTAGGGAGCTTCACAACTATTAGAACGATGATCTTGGTAGATCGGATCAAAGCATTAACTATGCCTGAGTAATTGATCTAACTTACCTTGCCGGGAGAATTGGAATAAAGTCCCAAACATTGCCACCGCGAAAAGCGGGAGATTTTTCTTCCATCGGGTAAGAGACTCACTCAGGATAATTCTAATGGAACAATATTGTTAACTATGTGTGGACATCATGTCACATGGGTCTAATATTTAATGGTCAAAAGTCAAAGGTCAAAGGTCACATATAAGACCAGTTAGGTGAAGGTCGCATGTTAGACAAGTTAGGTGGTCGCATCAGAGTTAGATGGGTAGCCTCTATTATATATGTGTAACACGAACATGCAAATGTAAGTAGCTCATTTCCATTTTTCTCTCCTCCTGATCTATAGCAAGGATTCTCACTAGGAATAGAATTATAGGAGGCCAAGTGCTTGCTGTTGCAGGTCGTTTTTGAGTCTTTGGGTAAAGTCCAAATCAAGTATTTGCTATTGCAGTCTGGGGCTTTGGGTAAAGCAAAAATAAATTTCAAAGTGATTTGAAGCAAGGTTGAAGGATATTTCAGATCCTTTCTTCTAGATTCAACTATAATAGTTTGAATCTCATGGATCCTTTCAAGTTTTCGAAAGATCCCATGTTCACACGAAGCAATTAGTATGTGGGCAGACTTCTTTGAGAATTATAATCACTAACAATCTTGGAGCTATTTTTGATCCTGCTTGGGATAAGGCAAAAGATGGTAAGTCCATTGAGTTAAATATGAGAGCTGCTATAGGATCGAGCTCAGACCGTAATCTAGTTTCAAAAAACCATGGAAAGAGTTGGAGAACTCTTATGCCTACAGAAGTCTCTCAACTCAGCTTGTCATCAAGGAAAAGATTAAGAGCACGTTGCTGACTTCTTCTTCAAATACGACTGAATATTTGGAGAAAATAGAAGCTTTAAGAATGGAGCTTGTTGATGCGGGAATAGCATATTCAACAAAACGTGGACTTATTCAGACTTAATAGACATAGATGTTATTTTAAGATTATATATAATTTTTAATTCTTCTTGATTCTTGTAATTTTTATATGTTCTAGAATTATATAACTTTATATATTTAAATAAAAAATATAATGGTTATAAAAGGATAAAGTTGCTTTTTAGACTATTTTTTACGTGAATCTATTTAGAATTAGACATGTCAAGCATATTAATTTCAAATTTTTGTGATTTGTTAACAAATTTAAAGTTTGGCAGTCAGGATAATTTCTAAATAAAATATGATGGTTTGATAAGTGATGACAAAAAACTATATGAGAATTTCACAATTTACAAACCCTTAGCACTATTAGAAATACTTTAAAAACACTTTTAGCTTGAAATCAATTAAATCATAAAGTTTATATTTTAATAACAAATATTGAATAGTTTATTATTGATAAAATAAAATATATTAAAAATTAATTAAAAAAATAAACTATTCTTTTTTCTTTAATTAAAACGTAAACATAATCATTTAATTTGTTTCATCTAAAACATTCTTTAAACATTTTAAAAAAATAATATTTTAATCATATAGAGTTCATCTTAGATGACAATTTAATTCTAAATTGAAGTATAAATTAGTCTAGAAAGCAATTTTAAACTTTGATAAGCGTCATATTTTTTTATCTAAAAATAAACTGAAAATATGGCATCCTTGAAAAATATCTATTAAATTTGAATAAGTTCAAATTTTGTTAAACATGTCATGGGAGGCAAAATGGATTTAGATCTTATTCAATATATTTTGGCTAATCTACCTCTCGAGTATGAAATGTTGTCTTCGCAAATCAGGCATGTAGCCCTAATTTCCTTTCAGTTAAGGGAATATAATTCAAGAGGAGTCCCACATTCCAACAATAATGGGGCTGAAATACTAGGTGAAACGGCTTTGGTTTCAGACCACAAAACAAAGAATTCTACAAAAAATCCAAATAGAAGAGCAATCAAATGCTATTATTGTCACAAGTTGGGGCATATTGCAAAGGATTGTCATGCTAAGCCAAGGAAGGATGCTAAGGATGCAAGGCAAAAGAAGACAAGCACGTCCAAGAGCAAATCAAATTCTGAAAGATCCAATTTGGCAGCTTACATTGAGATCTTAGAATCTGATGTAGAGTTTCTTTGCATGGCAGCTCATAAAGGCATTCCAAGCTTTTAGATTGAAATCAATTAAATCATAAAGTTTATATTTTAATAACTTATTATTGATAAAATAAAATATATTGAAAATTAATTAAAAAATAAACTATTCTTTTTTCTTTGACTAAAATGTAAACATAATCATTTAATTTGTTTCATCTAAAACTTTCTTTAAACATTTTGAAAAAATAATATTTTAATCATATAGACTTCATCTTAGATGAAAATTTAATTCTAAATTGAAGTATAAATTAGTCTAGAAAGCAATTTTAAACTTTGATAAGCGTCATATTTTTTTATCTAAAAATAAACTGAAAATATGGCATCCTTGAAAAATATCTATTAAATTTGAATAAGTTCAAATTTTGTTAAACATGTCATGGGAGGCAAAATGGATTTAGATCTTATTCAATATATTTTGGCTAATCTACCTCTCAGTATGAAATGTTGTCTTACGCCGTCGGGGGCATGTAGCCCTAATTTCCTTTCAGTTAAGGGAATATAATTCAAGAGGAGTCCCACATTCCAACAATAATGGGGCTGAAATACTAGGTGAAACGGCTTTGGTTTCAGACCACAAAACAAAGAATTCTACAAAAAATCCAAATAGAAGAGCTATCAAATGCTATTATTGTCACAAGTTGGGGCATATTGCAAAGGATTGTCATGCTAAGCCAAGGAAGGATGCTAAGGATGCAAGGCAAAAGAAGACAAGCACGTCCAAGAGCAAATCAAATTCTGAAAGATCCAATTTGGCAGCTTACATTGAGATCTTAGAATCTGATGTAGAGTTTCTTTGTATGGCAGCTCATAAAGGCATTCCAAGCTTTTAGATTGAAATCAATTAAATCATAAAGTTTATATTTTAATAATTTATTATTGATAAAATAAAATATATTGAAAATTAATTAAAAAATAAACTATTCTTTTTTCTTTGACTAAAATGTAAACATAATCATTTAATTTGTTTCATCTAAAACTTTCTTTAAACATTTTGAAAAAATAATATTTTAATCATATAGACTTCATCTTAGATGTAAATTTAATTCTAAATTGAAGTATAAATTAGTCTAGAAAGCAATTTTAAACTTTGATAATCGTCATATTTTTTTATCTAAAAATAAACTGAAAATATGATAAAAATCAACAAGAGCTAAAAATATATATAATCTTATTATGGCATCTTTGAAAAATATCTATTAAATTTAAATAAGTCCAAATTTTGTTAAACATGTCATGGGAGGTAAAATGGAAGATTTAGATCTTATTCAACACATTTTGGCTAATCTACCTCTCGAGTATGAAATGTTGTCTTCGCAAATCAGGCATGTAGCCCTAATTTCCTTGAAGTTAAGGGAATGTAATTCAAGAGGAGTCCCACATCCCCAACAGTAATGGGGCTGGAATACTGGGTGAAACGACTTTGGTTTCAGACCACAAAACAAAGAATTCTACAAAAAATCCAAATAGAAGAGCAATCAAATGCTATTACTGTCACAAGTTGGGGCATATTGCAAAGGATTGTCATGCTAAGCCAAGGAAGGATGCTAAGGATGCAAAGCAAAAGAAGGCAAGCACGTCCAAGAGCAAATCAAATTCTGAAAGATCCAATTTGGCAGCTTACACTGAGATCTTAGAATCTGATGTAGAGTTTCTTTGCATGGCAGCTCATAAAGGCATTCCACAGGGGCATTGGATACTTGATTCAAGTGCCATGAATCACATATCCGAAGATTAGGTGATGGCATTTTGAAAGTAATCAAAGACGTCATGTATTTCTCTAGGTTGGCCACAAATTTACTCTCCATTTCACAAATGGATTTATCTGGCAGACTTATTCTTTTTGAGGTGGCAAAACCGTCATCTATGATGCACATCCCAAGGATGATCCAATAGCACAAGAATTAGCACATGGCAATTTGCAGATGGGTTATATAACCTGGCACAAATTGAAGATATGAATCATGTGCTCATCCACCAACATAATAGCACTAAAGAGCTATGGCATAACAAGTTACGCGATTTCAATTGTAAATACATTTATATGTTGCACAGGAAAGACATGGTGGGGGTTCACCAAATTTGAAAGACATGGATCTTCATGGCAATGCTTGTTCTCTTCGCAAACAATTCCAAGTTCCTTATCCAAAAATTGCTGAGCACATGGCCTCTAGACCATTCAAAATCCTCCACTTAGATCCCTGTCACATGAGAGTCAAAAGCATAAGAGGATTCAAATACTTTATAATCTTTATTGATGACTTCTCTCGCTTTACTTGGGTATTTCCTCTCATGTATAAATCTAAAATCTTTGAATGATTTCAGTTTATCAAATGGTTAATAAACATTTTGAGATGACCATTAAGTATCTTAAAAGTGATAATGGTGGAGAGTATGTGTCTCAAGCTTTTTTAGACTTCCTAGATGCTTCAGGAATAGAAAGGGAGTTGATTGTTCCCTATGCTCACCTCAAAATGGTGTAGCAGAAAGAAGAAATCACATCATTTTAGATTTGGCAAGATCTATGTGTTCATAAGTCTACCAAAGTCTTTTTGGGCTGAAGCTGTTAGTACTATAGTTTACATCATGAACAGGGCTCCCACTAAAGCTGTTATAGATATGACACCTGATGAAGCTCTATTTGGCAAAAAACCAGATTTTTCACATTTGACATTTGGATGTCTGGTCCATGCCATTTTATCCTTGGAGGTGTTGAATTAGGTCATGCCAAATATGAGAGATATGATCATGAAGATAGAAGGAAGTTAAATATTTGGAGAAGACCATTGAACATTTGAAATAATGGAAAATATTATTTATATGAAAGGGGAATTATGTGATTCGGTTTCGAGCCCTTTTGGCAATTCAAAATGGTAAGTTGACAATACAGCAGAGCGGCCGGAGATCATTGCTGAGCGGCCGAATCTGTACCTTAGTGGTCGGACTTGGCCCTATAAATTAACAAGAAGAAGATTGATCAATACGAGGGAATCGAATTGCTTTGTTAAGCATAGCTTGGGCTCTCGGAGCAATATGTTAAGATCATAATATGTATTACTTATGATGGTGAAACACTCAATGGTATTGTCTATGTAACTTGTTTATCTTGATAATATGACCATTGAGATAGAAGTTAAGTTTGTCTAGTTAGTCTTGATTAAGATAACTCATTCAAGTTGATTTATACAAGTCTATGATTTGATATCAGAGCTATACTAATCATGACTACTAGACTTGGTGCATCACTGTTGAGTGCAGTTGATGTGTTTAAAGGTACAGGTGGATTCCAAGTTTGGAAGGCAAAGATTCAAGAGATTCTGGAAGTAGAAGGGCTGTGGCCTTATGTTGGTGAGGATGCAGACAATGGTCAAGACATCAATGAATCTAACCAGAAGGAAGCAACAAAGGAAAAGTCTGCAACAAGTGGAAGTACTAGTTCAGTTGAGGTAACTAGTTTAGGAATTGGTATGTCTGCTAAGTTAATGGAAGCCAAGAGCATAATGACTGTAAAATTAAGCTCTAGCATACTTTTGAAAGTAAGAGGGATGAATCTAAGGGCAATATGGAAATGTCTGATCAAAACATATGAAAATAAAACCATCTCAGCTTGATGTGTTAGGCAGGGAACTCAGGAATCTAAAATTCCAGGAAAAGGATGATGTCACAAAATTTTTCCAGAAGTTTGACAATCTTGTGGCAGATTGGGAGGCAGCAGGAGTGAGAATCACTAGTGATCATCAGGTAATGACCATCTCAAGGGCTACTTCTACTTATGATCAGTTGTCTACATTAGTTAGAAATGTAGCAAAAAACAGAGAGCATGTTGAACTTATGGTTAAGACAGAGCTAGAACAAAAACTCATAATCAAAGAACAAGAAGAGCATTCAGAAATCTTGTATGCAGCAAAAGGAAAGAACAAAAGCACTTATCAGGATAAAAGCAAAATTGGCCCATGCTATCATTGCAATAACTATGGCCATCTGAAACACAATTGTCCAAAGTTAGCAAAAGATAACAGATGCTATAACTGTGATGACCTTGGACATCAAGCTGCAAATTGCTCCAGTCCTAAGGAATTTTCAAAAGGAAGAGGGAGGAAAGAATTTAGAGAAGGAGCAAGAGGAAGAATTCACAATAGAGGCAAAGGAAGGGGAAGGAATATTTCTGATATAAATTTGACAAAATAAGTTAAGACTGAAGGGGAGGAAGAATTGGACGAAAATGCTGAGGTAAAACACTGCTCTAATTTTTATAAGACTTTGTCCTTGCATGAAACTAAAGACAAAAATGATATGCTTGTATTAGATTCAGGAGCTGAGAGATGCGTGATTAAGGAAGCAAATAATTTGAAGGAGAAGACAAGGAGTAACTCAATTTATATTCAACTTGGAGATGGAAATTTACAAGAAGGAGAAGAATCAGGAATGCTAGAAATATATGACCTAAATGGACAACCTGTTGGACTCAAAAATGTATTGTGTGTTCCATCAATAATTAGAAATCTAATTTCTATTAGTCAACTTGTGGATTTGGGGTATAGAGTTTGTTTTGAGAAAAGGCATTGCAATATTTTCCTTGAAAATGATTTGAAATTTATTGCAAGAAGGGTTGGAAATCTCTTTGCACTTGATCAATAGAAAATTGAGGGCTCAATAAATCTTACTACTGTGCCAACAATCAGACAATGGCATGAAAGACTGGGCCATACACAGCTAAATAACATTCATTACATGAATATCTAGCATAATAACAGGGGGTTTTCTTTGTGTTTTTGTACGCTTTTCACTAAGGTTTTCCTATGATTTCGTGATGTATTCAAATGGATGTACTAATGCGTACATCTAGAGTGCATCACTTCTGAGCCATTGATTTTAGCCTTTTTTTTTCAATGGTCAACAACCAATGACTCACAACAAAAGCCCATAATGGTCAACAACCAATGGCTCACAACAAAAGCCCTCTTTTTGTGTGTGTGGTGCATAATGGGCACATGAAGGGCTTGAAAACCAATGGCTCACAACAAAAGCCCTTTTTTGTGCATGTGGTGCATAATGGTCAACAACCAATGGCTCACAACAAAAGCTCTCTTTTTGTGTGTGTGGTGCATAATGGGTACATGAAGGGCTTGAAGGGCGCATGTAGTGCAGTTTCCCCGCCGGCAACACATTTCTTATTATAACTTTTGATCCAGAGCTTTGTTTGAGATGATTTTTATTGCGTTGGAAAGCTCTCTCCGAGATCTTTTTGATAGTGTATGATATGGATATGTTTGGTTAAGTTATCTATGCTAAAACAGCAATTTTTCGGCCGAGTTTGGTAGGCTTTCACATCCTACCGGTGATTATCTGAGGATTAGCTATTGGATATTGTTTATGGCTCATTCCGAATGAAGCTTGCAAAAAATTACCATGCATTTTTAGATTTTGAGGCAATTATTAAGCAAATTCCAAGGCTTCTAGATCCTTGGCAGAAAAGTTTCCCACTTTGGTTTCTCACCACAAGAATCCATGGAGGCCAAAGGCTGCTGTTAAATTCCAGTTGAAAAATGTTTGTGTATGGGTGTTGCAAACTTTATGTCTTTCAGAATAATGGGATCAATTTGCTCTATCTTTATGGTAACTTTTACGTATATTCTATTTGTTTTATTGTGATGAAATTCAAAAGCTACAGGTGATGAAAGCCTCAAGGGGGCCAAAACATTTTTTTGGCAACACAAACCATTAACATCCAACATATAAAAATTAAATCCTTCAACACATAACAACACATAACAACCAACACATAACAACCATTGACATTAACAACCAACACATAACTACCATTGACATTAATTAACACAACCATTGGGTCCAACACATTTAAATTAAAATCCCCCTTAAACCCCCTTTGGTTTGGGTGCATATTCACACGGGGGATGACGTAGGAGAATAACAGGGGTTCCATGAGGATTTGATATGGATGTAAGAAATAACAATTTCTAAAGCCATAGATCATATATCCCTAAAACAATTGAATGGGTTGTTATTAAAATAAATAAAAGAAATATAAATTCAAGATAAAACATAATCATATTAGCTCACTGCGTATATTGGTTAAAGTAGTCTTATTAGGACATTGAATTATTTTGGTAGAGGTTTGAGCCCCTGTATTTCATATTCTAAAATTTTAGGCAAAGTCGTATAGAGGTTCGATATTCCCTCAAAACCTTAGGCAAAATCGTATTTCATATTTCAAAATCATAGGTGCCTTCAATCATAAATGACTATAAGCGAAACGAGAGGTGCTAACAGGCCCCAACATATGATCTGGATCGTAAGATGGACGAATCCGACGACTGTGGTAGTCCAGGGTGCACCTCAATTAGAATATATAGCAAAATAACAGGACACATGAAAATATGATCAAGGCAGATAACAAGACACATGAAAATTTAATTTGTGAAGGGTGTATGTTAGAAAAACACACTAGACTCAGTTTCAAGAAATCAACAAAAAGAGCAAAGGGAATTTTGGATCTGGTTCATACTGACAAAGATCAAGCTTTCTCAGCTTATAAGATGTTTGAACAGGAGGTTGAAAGGGAAACTGGAAAAAAGGTCAAATGTGTTAGATTAGATAGAGGGGAGAATTCTTGTCATATGAATCTAATAAATATTGCAGGGATCATGGGATCAAAAGACAACTAACATGCAGATATACACCACAACAAAATGGCATAGTAGAAAGGAAGAACAGGACTATACTTGACGCAGTAAGGTCAATGCTCAAGCAATCAGGTATGCCAAACTATCTTTGGGATGAAGCAGTTAGAACTGCAGTTCTTATTCAAAACAAACTTCCATCAGCCTCTATAAAGGGAAAAACCCCAGAGGAAATGTGGAATGGTAATATTCCATCATATGACATGTTTAAAACCTATGGTTGTGTTGCATATGCTCATGTTTTTTTTTTTTTTTTTTGAAGGTATGAATTTTTTTGTATTATATAAATAAAGAAGTACAATGTTTGATGTTAGTAGAGAATTACTACAGGAGTAATCTCAACATCTTCATTCTTTACTAACAAAAAACTTATTATGGATTACTCTTGAAGCTGATACACTTGAAGTTCTCACGAATCTTCCCACATGGTGACCAAATAGTGCCTAATGATGCTAAAAACAACCCTGAAAGGCCCCTGAAGATTCATAATATTTGACAGAGTCATAAAAGTCCTCAAGAATGATGAAAAGGGCAAAAAAGTGTAAGGCTTCATATCTGTAAGGCTGCAGCAAGATAATATGAAATCCAAGAAGCTCTCACTCAAATATATCAGTATTTGAGCATAATCGACCAAGCATATCAGTACTTGTAAAGATTGTGAGGTTCTTGGCATAAAATACCAAAGCTAATGAGGAATCTCTCAAGCATAGCAGTACTTGAGAGTTCTTGGCATAAAATATCAAAGCCAATTAATATCAGTAATCTCTCAAGCATATCAGTACTTGAGAGTTCTTGGCATAAAATATCAAAGCACAGCAGAATTGGCAACCACTCAGGCATAGCAGTACTTGAGATAGGAAACGAGTGCTAAAAGGAAAACAATTCACTTGCTATCTGCTTTTCAGCCTGTAACCTTGCATTTTTCAACCAGAATCCAGCAAAACTGAAGACCCATATGAAGGTACTGCCAAGAAAAGAATCTTCCTAACCATCTAATGCATAATTTGAACCCTTCTGCTAGAAAGAAGGAGTAGGAAACGGAAAGAAATAGCCAAATGCGAAAGAACCTGGATGATAAGAAAATGAAGTTGCAAGAAATTGAAACTGCACCACCTTATAGATCTGCCAGCAAATCTTTACTCCATCTTATAGGCATACACGCCATTTCGATGCGTTCTTGCCTTAGAAAAGGATCAAGATTCAAAGAATCCAATCTGGAGCCCAGACAAGAATCATACTGCCACGAAGAGCAGAAGAGCAAAAAAGGCCACGTTAGTGGCTTACCAGCAAAAATCTAGGAAGAACCGCCTGATACTGCTTCAAATTCCTGATACTAAGAAATTCCAGAATTTCCTCCGCCAGATTGGACGATTCCCTGCTAGCAACTGGATTTAGCTTTGAAAAGATTAAGATATCAGAGGTAGTGCCGCTGACGCCTACGCCAAGAAACACCAGTTTTCCCTCATATGCTCATGTTTTGAAGGAGCTCCTTGATGACAGGTCAGTAAAATGTTATCTTGTAGGTTATGATGAACAAGCAAAGGCTTTCAAATTATTTGATCTTAATAAAAGATGCATATTAATTAGTAGGGATGTTATCTTTGATGAGACTTGTGTCTATAAAAACAGAAACAATATATCAACAGCAAAGGATCACAAAAAAGAAGAAGCTCAGTCAGAACAGGAACAATGCAACAAGTATAATGGTGAATATGACTCTGACAGTGAGACTGAAAAACCAGAAAAGCAAATGCAAGGGGAAATTGATCATGAGAAAGATATAAGGCAAGGGGAATTTGCTAAAATTCAGATTGATACTGGAGGTAAAGATTCATCTTTCTCAAGAAATACACATGGAACGAAAAAGGAGAAAAACAGAAGTTGAAAAACTAAGGGAACAGTTGGACATCGACATTTCTGACTATGAGAGAATAGAAGATGGCACAAGTAGAAGACTACATAAGGAAAGTGTGGACATCAATTATGTACTAGTTTGCTTGAACCTGATATACCATTAAATTATGAGCAAGCCATTAAGTCAGTGAATTCTGGAAAATGGAAACAAGCTATGATGGAGGAAATGCAAGCCTTTGATAGAACAAATAGCTATGAAGTTGTAGTAGAACCAGTCAGTAAAAATGTAATTGGCAGCAAGTGGATCTACAAAATAAAAACAGGGTTTAATGGTGAACAAAAATATAAGGCAAGATTGGTGGCACAGGGGTACACACAAAAGAAGGGAATGGATTATGAAGAAACATTTTCCCCCATAGTTAAGTTAACCAGTATAAGGGTGCTGCTGGCTTTTGCAAATGCAAACAGGTTGGATGTATGCCACATGGATGTAAGCACTGCATTTTTGAATGCCAAATTAGATGAGGAAGTATACATGCAACCAGCATCTGGATTTGAAGCCAAACAAGAAGGTATGGTATGGAAACTTAGGCGTGCAGTGTATGGATTAAAACAATCTCCTAGAATGTGGTACAAATGCATTGATGAGTATTTGCAGGAACAAGGTTTTAAAAAATTCTTGAATGATGGAAATCTCTATATCTTGCATAAAGGAGGTCAGTTCTGCATTATTGCCTTATATGTGGATGACAACATAATGGTACCAAGCAATCCAGAGATACTAGAATATTGTAAGCAAATTCTGAAGAACAAATTTCAAATGACAGATTTGGGACAGTTAAAGAAATTTTTAAGGATGGAAGTAATAAAAGATGCTCAAGGAAGAACATTAACCATTTCTCAAAAGGGAAACATTGAAGGAATGCTCAAAAGGTTTCACATGATGGAGTGCAATGTAGCGAAAACACCAATAATACAAGGCCTTAAGTTGTCTTCTGACATGAGTCCCAAGACAGAAGTTGAGCAGCAGCAAATGGATAAAATACCATACATGGAGTTGATTGGGTGTTTACTTTTTGTTGCAAATAGCACCAGACCAGATATATCATTTGTAGTCAGTCTGTTGAGTAGATTCACAAATAATCCAGAACATCAGCATTGGATGGCAGCTAAAAGGGTACTCAGATATTTGAAATTGACACAAGATCATGGATTAACTTTTAACAATGAAATTTTAAATCTAACAGGATATGCTGATGCAGATTGGGGGAGTGATGTTGATTCAAGAAAGTCAACATCTGGGTGTTGCCTTATGCTAGGGGGGGCTACAGTAGCATGGAAAAGCAAAAAACAATCATTCATGTGTGGCAATGTCAACAGCAGAAGCAGAATACAACTTAGCATCTTTAGCAGCTAAGGAAATTGCTTGGGTAAGACATCTACTTGAAGAATTAAAGGTAAGCCAAGTTGGACCAACTGTTTTATTCTCAGACAGTTTAAGTTGTATTGCTATCACTAAGAATCCAGTCCTGCACCAAAAGGACCAAACATATAGAACTCCATGTTCATTTTGTTAGAGATTTGGTAAGCAAGGGAATTATTACAGTTGAGTATATCAAAATAAATGAGCAGGTGGCTGATGTTTTAACCAAAGGACTGCCAGAAGTTAAGTTTAATAAATTCAACCATGCCTTGGGAGTTATGAAAAATTTTGATAATAACAAAGTTTGATTCAAGCTGCAAAGGGATTTTATCTTCCCATCGAGCTTAGGTTATCAGGGATTTTATCTGCTCTGATAACAAGACATTTATTGACTAGAGATTTTATCTTCTCTAAGTTGGTGACATATATTGTAAAAGTCTGACATTAGTTTGGTCAGAAAATTTGTGTCCTTCAGGAAGTACAATAGTGAAGCATTGATAATGCTGAACCTGTAAATGTTGCAGTTCAAATCTATACAGATATTTAGCATGAAAGGGGAATGTTGAATTAGGTCATGCCAAATATGAGAGATATGATCATGAAGATGGAAGGAAGGTAAATATTTGGAGAAGACCATTGAAGACCATTGAACATTTGAAATAATGGAAAATATTATTTATATGGAAGGGGAATTATGTGATTCGGTTTCGAGCCATTTTGGCTGGAGACATTGCTGAGCGGCCGGAGAACATTGCTGAGCGGCCGAGTCTACACCATAGCGGTCGGTTTTGGCCCTATAAATTAACAAGAAGAAGATTGATCAACATGAGGGAATCGAATTGCTTTGTTAAGCATAGCTTGGGCTCTCGGAGCAATATGTTAAGATCATAAGATGTATTTATGATGGTGAAACACTCAATGGTATTGCTATGTAACTTGTTTATCTTGATAATATGACCATTAAGATAGAAGTTAAGTTTGTCTAGTTAGTCTTGATTAAGATAACTCATTCAAGTTAATTTATACAAGTCTATTCTTTCAAGAGGAGGTCAAGAAATTGGATAAGATGCATGATAGATCAGTTAAACCAATTTTTATAGGCTAGCCACCTCAGCATGATGCCTACAAGCTTTACGATCTTGTAAAAATGAAGATTTTCCTCAGTAGGCCATTAATTGAACATGTACGGTACAATGATGTTGTACCTTGGGATACCTTGGAATTGGTCAATCACTGATGCACTACAAGAAGAGACAAATCCACCAACTTTGCAGGTATTTTCCATATTGGATGATATTAAGTCACAAGAAGAGCAGGGGCAACAAGACATTTTGAAATCTTGATTTGAAGATTCAAGTGGAGAAGTTCAGCCAGCAACCTCTCCATAGGGATCTGAGGCGGGATTCCTCCACAATATGACCTTTTCAAACTTGAAACACCTCAGCCATCAAATGTTGAGGAGAGTCTACAAGAGTTAGAAAGCTCTTGTCAAAGTTCAGCAGTTGCGCCTCAAATGGCCTTGAGGAGGTCAGCTAGGAAAGGCAACATGCGGAAAGGTCCTCAATGTAACATGGATTTAATGGCCAATATCATATATGACACTAATGATCCTATGCATTTTGAAGATGCATGCAAGGCTGACCATTTGGAAAACCGCAATGCAAGAGGAGATCAGTATGCTTGACAAGCAAGGAACGTGGAAATTGATGCTGCTACCTCCAGCTAAGCATGATATATGTTGCAAATGGGTTTACAAAACTAAGTTTGCTACTGATGGATCTATAGCTAAGCATAAAGCGTGTCTTGTAGCTAAGGGGTACTCACAAAAGTATGGGATTCATTGTGATGAGGTATTTGCTCCTATAGCTCATTTATCCTCTACTCGGGCAATCATAGCATTGGCTGCATCTAAAAGCTGGCCAATATTCCAGATGAATTTTAAAGGCGCATTCATTCATGGGACAAGATGAAGTTTTCATGCAACAACCTCAAGGGTTTGTTAAAAAGACCAGGAAAAAAGTGAGTATTCTATACATTGCCTAATAAATCTGCAATATGGTGTCATATTGATGTGTGGCAACAACATTTTTATCGATGCAGCTTATTCTTTTAAGCTTTTAACATTTATTTCTATTGATGCAGCTTATCCTTTTAAGCTTTCAATGTCTTATGCAACATAACTTTTTCTTAAATGAGGAAATGCCCCATTTTTTAGATAATCTATTTTTCTCTAGATTTGCTCCACCTTCTCCATAAATCATAGTCGTACTCGTCTCCTTTATATGCTAAAATAGTTGTCTTCATTATCAATCGTTGTGTCTATCCCACCATCTACATTAGTGAGATGAGGTGTTCGGCCACCCCTTCGAACTTCACACAACATTTGACAAGGACACCCTTCTACACTAACATCATGTGTCAGTATGATCAGCAAGTCCTATCTTGGAAAATTACAATCCCACCAAAGGGAAAAAAATGGGTCTCCATAGAGATACTCAATCAAGTGTGGGGTGGGGGTGCAAGGATTAGAAACCATATTTGGGATTAGATGAGGAATATGCCAAATTACATCAGGCAGTAATAAGTGGAGGCACATATGAACCCAAATAGTAGCATGAGATCTTGGGGGATATTCAAGAGGCATGAAGAATATATCGGAGTACTCACTCGAGGAAACCAGAAGACGAGAACACCCAACTAAGGAAGGACATCAAATATGCAAGCATCATATCCATGCAACACTCAAGTCGAGTCGCACTTCAACATCCACAGGTCAAAACTTGTCAAGGGAAGAACATCAAACATGCATCAGGCATATCCATGCAACACTCGAGGCAATTTGAGAACTAACTGAGGGTCTACCCTATGCTAGGCACTAGGGGAAGGCACTCATCCAACTCATCACAAACAACCAAGGGGGCAGCCATAGGCGGGAGAGGGTTACACCACACCTAGCCACACCCCAACCACAAACAAGCCCATCACATCCATGAGACCAACATAAGCAGGACTAGACTTAACTCATCCTCAGGATGCTAGAAGGGTATAGTCTAATCATATCCATACCACATCGGACCCTAATGGTCCCAAAGATCTCTCCTTGCACAAGAGGAAAAAGGAAGTGGGATCTTCCCTCTTTGAATCATCACCAATAGAGGCAAGGGCAAGAGAGAGAAAAACCTCAAACTCTAGACCAAATGTCGGAATTAGGGTTCAATGTGGTAGGTGGAGTCATGTATGAACCCAAAACAACTAGCATGTATTCCTGAGGTAGATGGAATTAGGGATCGATGTGGTAAGGGGAGTCATGTATGAACCCAAAAACAAGCGTGCATTCCTGAGGTAGATGAAGAAAAGTCATGAAGCAACCATCGAACACACACTAACTCCAAACAGAAACCAAGGGAGGGCGACACTATAAGGTCGAGGGAAGTACATCAATCATGCAGGCACGACCACACAACATTCAAGACCATGGACATCCACATATCAACGATTAGGAGAGAAGGACAGAGAAGAACGTCGGAATTAGGGTTCGATTTATGCGTGTCATCCCTCTTTTTTTTTGAAGGACTTGAGCCTTTATTATTCAGAGAAAGTTACAGAGTGTAATAACTCAGTGGAGAGAATGTCCACCAGAGCCAAACCACCCCACTCAAATACAACATCTAAACAATATGAAGAGCAAGCAAAAACTCATAAGTATGAATCTGAAGATAATGCTCCCAAATACGGCTCTTCACCTCATTAGCAATTGATGAGCACCTGAATGCTTTGACAATTCATTGTTGGGCATCAAGAAGGATCTGTGCAAGACCTTTGAATATGAAAAGATTCCTTCTTTTCCAAATGGACCAAATGATCCATGCAGAAGCCAAATGAAACACCCTTTTTGCCAAATTATCCCAACTACTTGGATAGACTGCTAATAACACCTGCTGGCTATTCAAATTGTAACGAAAGAGGCCTTGAAGCCACAACCAAGCATGTCTGACATGTCTACATAGGAAGAAGCAATGCTCAATTGTCTCGTCCCTCTGTGCACATAAGGGACAATGTCTGGAATACCTCGGGGCCGAAATCATTGTACCGCGAGAATATTAGCAGCGGAACAACGATGAATGACCTGCCACCATAAAACATATACTTTGGGATGGAGTAGTTTATCCCATAGCCATTTCCATACTGCTTTCTGTCGATCCCTAGGAATGACCAAAGGCCACTTGGACAAAGGAGGCAAGACGTCCGCAGCAAGCAAGACCTTGTACATGGAATTCACCAACTTATTTGCTTTGACACGCTCATGAACTACCCAAGGCTGGGGGTCATCCACTTGTGCTACTGGAGGAAGAATTGAAGACACCTTCTGCCAAATAGCTCGATCCCACCTTAAAAGGAGGAACTTAGTTCTAAACTCTTCCCATGTCAGCAACTGCCTTTGATTATTCTACCAATCCGATATCATATACACATCTGCTGCTCTCCATCGACGATGCGTCAATGGGCAGACTGAAGCTACCAGAGGACCATCGTCTAATGGAATCCACCAACAATTTGTAGTAGTGCTAGTGTGCGCAAGATGGTGAAAATGAAACAGAGATTGTACAGTCTCCCATGCAACTAGCAATCCTCTAAGAAATGGGGACGCATTAGGGTATCCGGTCAGTGGATAAAATAGAGTTCAGGGGAAAAGTGGCCTAAGAGATCGAGACCCAAAAAAATGCACATTTGCAAAAGGCCGATAAACAAGTCGGGGAACCGGGGACTCATCCACATTATTCAAAATTCTCCAAATAAACTTAGAAATCATCACCTTGCTCTGCAAAAAGAAAATTGATCATTCAAGGCGCCAAAATGCTTTGGCAACATGCACTTTCCCAAAGCGGCTTTGGCGGCCGACCCTCCTCTCGGGGGATTCACATAGTGTGGGCCGTATATACCATGTGAGTGGGCGATAAGGGGTTTTAACTTTGAAGCGTCTGAATCACGTGCTGGGAAGGGTTCTTTAGACAACAAAAATTCAATCTCTAGTGATGTATTTCATACGGAAGGGGTTTTTAGACCTTAAAAAAGCATTATCTGAAGGGTTTTTATGACCCCTTCCTGCATATAAGTATCCCTTATACACTAAGTGATATCCCGGGCCTCCTCTATTCCCCGGATGAAGTTCGACAACCATGGCGAGAAGTTGTACCTTTGATTGTGGAGCCAACATGAATGAAGCCATATACACATGGGTCTTTGCTTAAAAGCTGATTTAGCCACAGCGATTAGATCACGCCATGTAAAAACTTCAATTTGTGGATCACCGAGAAAAGGTGCTTTTCCAAGCCCTTAATCATTGCTTTCCACGCCTCTCTTGATGAGATATGAACACCTCTGGGGATACTAAGAAGTTTGGTTGCTTTACCATGGGAAGGATCTTTCATGGATGGCGGGTTACACATAGTGGGCGGGGAGTCAATGCCCATAGTCTTTGTGCATACGCCCAACCACAAAATACCGGATGCTAGGGAAAAAGAATCCAACAAAGGAAATAGCATTACGCAAATTTTGCTCATCGCCCCTCGAGAAAAAGGAAAGTGTCATCCACATATTGATTCTGAGGATCTCCCTCGACCCATTGTTCATAGGAAGTCCATGCAAGATTCCCTCACGTGCGGTAAGAGAAGACACGGACAAGGACCTCTGCCACAAATGTAAATAACAATGGAGCTAATGGGGGCCACGGCGGATGCCACGACCCACACGAAAAAGAATCTTTGAGGGTTCCCCTTGGAAGAGAATATAAAAAGCGAGTAGAATAATGAAGCCTCATGACATCAAGCTGTGAATTGTGCACCAAAACCAAAGCGTAAGATACATTTCTCTAAGAAGGCCGGTCGACATTGTCATATGCTTTTGCAAAGTCCGACTTCAAATATACAATTTCATGGCCACGAAAGTCGAGCCCGATAAATACCTTCATAGGCGGCGACTACATTGTTTAATATGCATCGTCGTGGGAGAAATCGACTATATAGAGGATAAGGAATCAACAAGAATATCCGAAAGCTTTTGTGCAAGCTTTGGCAAAAACCTTGTACACATAAGATAGTAAGGTGATAGAGGCCGGTCTAAATTGTTGAAGGTTCCTTACACTTGGGAATAAGAGAAATGTAGCCGAGTTAAAATTTTGTCTAGATGCCTTTGCCTCTTGAAATCACGAAGCTTGGCGTCATATACATCATCAGCTAACCCAATCCCATAACTCACGAAAAGAACTCCATAGAAATACCACCAACTTGGGACACTTTCCTTTCTTCAAAGGAAGGTAGCATCTGCTAAATCATTCACCAAAAATCTACGCTTCTAGAGTAGCTATTTGTTCCTCGGATATATGTATCTTTGCGGTAATGCCTCGAGAAAAAGGAAAGTGTCATCCACATATTGATTCTGAGGATCTCCCTACGATCCATTGTTCATAGGAAGTCCATGCAAGATTCCCTCACGATGCGGTAAGAAGACACGGACAAGGACCTGCGCCTGGCTGTAAATAACAATGGAGCTAATGGGGGAGCCACGGCGGATACCGACCCACACGAAAGAATCTTTGAAGGTTCCCCTTGGAAGAGAATATAAGAAGCGAGTAGAATAATGAAGCCTCATGACATCGGTTGTGAATTGTGCACCAAAACCAAAGCGTAAGATACATTTCTCTAAGAAGGCCCGGTCGACAACTTGTCATATGCTTTTACAAAGTCCGACTTCAAATATACAATTTCATGGCCACAAGTTGAGCCCGATAAATACCTTCATAGGCGGCCCGGCTACATTGTTTAATATGCATCGTCGTGGCGAAAATCACATTTGTATAGAGGATATGGAATCAGCAAAATATCCAGAAGCTTTTGTGCAAGCTTTGGCAAAAACTTATTACCTGAAAGATAGTAAGGTGATAGAGCGCCGATCCGAAATTGTTGAAGGTTCCTTACACTTGGGAATTAGAAAATGTAGCCGAGTTAAAATTTAGTCTAGATGCCTTTGCCTCTTGAAATCACGAAGCAGCGTCATACACATCATCGCTAACCCAATCCCATAACTCTGAAAAAGAACTCCATAGGAATACCATCAACTTGGGGACACTTTCCTTTCTTCAAAGGAAGGTAGCATATGCTAAATCATTCACCGTAATCTCTGCTTCTAGAGTAGCTCTTTGTTCCTCGGATATAATATGTATCTTTGCCGGTAATGCCTCACGAAAATCTGATTGGAAGGGAAGGCGGCGAGCAAAAAAAAAAGGAAGAAAAGTGGCCATCACCGCGAAAGAACTTAAGTTCTTTGGGATCGAGAGATGAGAGACCCACCTTGAACTTGAAGAGACACCATCATCAGAAGCTTGTCTCCGGTTTTTGCGACTCTAAAAAGAAGCGTACAGCGATCCCCTCTTTGAACCATTGCAAACCCATGAACTTGCTTTCGACCTCCATCGTCTAATCTTTGCCAAAAATCGCTTCTCCCTCTTGGGCATCGATGTTACAGACACACGCAAACCACTAATTGTTGATGCAGAGCAATCAAAATCCCTCGATTAGCGGCAACTTCGGCGACCCCAATTCTTAGCAAAAGGACTTCCGCGGCGACTAGAACATCAACAATCCAGTCATTCCTTTCCTTCTCACAAATCACGAGGGACCGGGCTTGCTTGCATCCATCTTTAAACTCCTCATCCTTCAAGTATGAAGTGTTTAACTTGAAATAAGTCTTGGTCACGCTATCGCCCCATCCACGAGAACAAAGAAATAATGCGGTTGTGATCTGAAATAGAGTTTATCAAAGCATGTTTTGGCGAGAGAAATTATGCAAATATGTAGCTGCCAATGCATTATAATATCCCCACGGCATGACATGCATATGCTCTACCAGCTCCAAGCCATCCATTGCACCAAGTGAAGGTTCCATCGCCATCCACCTCTACCAAATCCGCGGTCATGCATCAAAAGCGGTTGCCATTGTTCACGTTCAAAGCCTTGGATGACTTACGATCCTCTGCCGCCGATCAACTTCCAACTCCACCATATTGAAGTCACCCATCAACAACCATACAGCGTGAGCCCCGGTCGAACTAGTTTGGATCTCAAAGCGACCCGTGCACCTCTCGATGAGGTCTATTATGCGCATATACATTCACTAGTCCCCACTCTTGTCCCTTATCAAACCACTTGATAATGATCCGGCGACCAAATCATCGGCATGGTGAATGTGGCTTGCTATATCATGTCTCCATCTTTGTAAGGACCCTGCTTTTGCGTCTGCTGCACCACCAAGGCGTTATATTTCCTCTACCGACCACATAAGCTACCTTTTGCCGCGTCCTCTTTTTTTGCGTGTGCTCTTGTGAACAATAGAAATCTGAATTCAACCTAGCAAGAGCTATGGAAAGTGCTCCTCCTTTTCATTGGGGAGGAAGCAACACCTCGAACATTCGAGGAAACCCGGCTTCATAATGCGGGGGGGCACGGTGGCGATGTTCCAAATCCATGGAGTCACTATTAGCGGATGATACTTCCACTGTCGGCCAGTCGATCCGGATGATGCAAGAAGGGTTGTAACAATGGTATGCTTCTGGCGATTCAGGTGGGAGTAGCACTCAACGGGGAAGAGATTGTGGTGCAATAGTGTTTCTCAGACGGGCAACTCTCTTCATATGAGGGATGGACCACTCACCTCGAGATGCTTCGGTCGTTCCTATTTGCGAGCTATATTTGCAAACCTCTCCGCGCTGCTCATCAAGAAGAGCAACTTGGGACCTTGAGGAGGAGTGAGGAGAGGGAGAAAGAGGCGAGGAATAGACCACAGGGAGGCGAAGCGGTGGCTAGAACCAAGCTGCCAAGATTGTAGAGGATCAAAGGAAGATGGAACCTTGGCCATGGGCGGCGGATCTTTCTGCGGGAGCAAAGGAGGTGTTCTTCTAATCACGAAAACTAGAGAATGCCTCGACATCGAAAAACATGTCGCAAGCTTCGGGACCATTCGTAGCGACAAACCATATTTGAAGAGCGGTGGACCACTTTTGACCACAATAGATTTTTTGGGAGAGATGCATCGGTTGGAAGAGACACAAAATCTGAGGACCATTCACAATAGAATGCGCAAGATGGAGACCCAAGCCACTAGCAATAGCCATCATGAACTCTAGAACTTGCAACTCGATAGAAAAATCTTCCAAGGCAAACCAGCATGGCATCCGAAGTGCACTAGTCTTGCTAGGCAAAAAGTCAGGAGTGTATACCTGATACAAAAGATAGTGCCCCATAAAGGATCTACTCCCCGCTCCACCAGCTTATCAACCACTATGGGAGACCCAAACATGATCATTATGCGTGTCATCCTTGCGCAGGGGCTATGCTAATCTTCTCTGTATCGTTCCAATTTTATCAAAATTAGGGTTCCATTCCAGAAAGGGAGCCTGAGAGATGGCTACCACATCCAAGGAAGGTAGTAGGCGTGCAAATTACCCAATCCCGATACTGGGAGGTAGTGACAATGAATAACAATACTGGGCTTCTACAGGCCTGGTAATTGAAATGAGTACAATCTAAACCCTTAACGAGGATCCATTGGAGGGAAAGTCTGGTGCCAGCAGCTGCAGTAATTCCAGCTCCAGCAGCGTATATTTAAGTTGCTGCAGTTAAAAGGCTCATAGTTGGATCTCAGAATGGGCTCCTATTTGTGATTCTAAAACTATTAGAGAATGCTTGAATTCTTCACATCAGGGGCCACAAATAAAACATACAAATAAACCCATAAACATGCATATAACAATGTCAACAATAACATAGAACATACATAATGCATGCGATAAGGTTTGCAATAGATAATTTGCTAACTTTTTTAAGGTTGGTTTTTTTGGGTTTTGTGGACATGGTTTTTTTAGGAAGTTTCAGTGCACTCGAGCTTCTATTTGTGATTCTGAAACTATTAGAGAATACTTGAATTCTCATGCTTAAAAGAGAAAATATTTCTCATATCGGGGGCCACAAATAAAACAAACCAAACATGCAATATAACAATGTCAACAATAACATAAAACATATATAATGCAGGAGATAAAGTTTGCAATAGACGATTTGCCAACTTTTTCTAAAAGTTGGGTTTTTGGGATTTTATGGGCATGGGCTTTTTTAGGAAGTTTCAACGCACGTGGGCTTCTATTTGTGATTCTAAGAGAAAATATTTCTCATATCGGGGGCCACAAATAAAACAAACCAAACACGCAATATAACAATGTCAACAATAACATAAAACATATCTAATGCAGGGGACGAAGTTTGCAATAGACAATTTGCCAACTTTTTCTAAAAGTTGGGTTTTTTGGATTTTATGGACATGGGATTTTTCAGGAAGTTTCAACGCACTTGAGCTTCTATTTGTGATTCTGAAACTATTAGAGAATGCTTGAACTCCTTATGCTATCGGATCTAGCTGTATTGGCCGGGTGATTTATTCCCTCGGGTTTTGTGCAGGGCGTGGAGATGACGGCCGGATTTGCTATCTGCTGCATCTGGGTTTGCCTTGGGTGCGTTTGCTACATTGTTCAGCAAGCCCTTGCTACATTTTTGTGTTCTGTTATTGTGTTCACTTTGCAACGCAAACTTAAACTTCACTTTGGAGTCCATGAAGGTACGATGAAGGGCGGGTTAACGTTAGTACAAAAGGAATCACACAACAAGTTTTGTTTGGACTGCACATGTCCTGCAGTGCGATGACCTTCGAAGCCAAGCACTTCGTTTCACTGTCCTGCATTTGTTACTACAACCACTACAACTACAATATGCATGTTGTTGGCTTGAATTGCGATCCAACAAGACGCATTAGTTTTGTACCAAGCTAAAATGAGGATATAATCAAAGGCATAGAGCCTTTTGTCCATAAAATACTCTTTCCCAGAGTAAATTTCCTCTAATATTTCCAGAGGGCTAAGTGAGGATTTTGATCAGCTGCATCTAGATTTACCTAGGGCAAGGGCCGGATTTTGCCCTGAGGATTTGCGATCTTGCTAGGGCCACAGAGCCCTAGGTTTCACTGTAAATTACGATAAGGTTATAGGAAAATATTTCTAGACGATTATGCGCTCTATAAAATTGAGCTAGGAAATATTTCTCACATCAAAGGCCAGAAATAAAAGATGCAAAATAGACCTTATCTCATGCATTGTATATGTTCTATGTTATTGATGACATTGTTATATGCATTTTTTATAGGTCTATTTGTTGTTGCATCCGCCTAAAAGTTGAAGCCCCGAACTTTCCAATGACATTATCATGCATTTTCAACCTTCAATACCTCATTGAAGAGGCCCTCAAAAATGTTCATTACAGGGAAACATAGAACATCTGGACAATTGAAAACTGTAAGAAAGTAAAAATGATGGCAAGCTTTAATCCATGCCTTTGTGCTAACCATTCATGTGTAACTATAAGCTACCTTGTTCTGTGAAACTGCGAGTTGCTCATTAAATCAGTTATAATTTATTTGATGGTATCTTACTACGCAGATAACCGTAGTAATTCTAGCGTGTACCATGTCCCGACCCATGGAAAGGATGCATTTATTGGATAAAAGGGCGATGCAGGCTTGCCTGCTCATGCTGTGACTCATGATAAGTAGTCGAATCGCACGACCTTAGCGCCGGTAATCATTCAAATTTCTTCCCATTCAACTTTTGATGGTGGGATAGTGGCCGACCATGGTGGTGACGAGTGATGGAGAATTAGGGTTCGATGTGGTAAGAGGAGTAATAAATGAACCCGACAAACTAGCTAGGCCCTGAGAAGCCCGAATGACGTTCAATGCTCTACTCAGAACTCAGAGAATTAGGGTTCGATTACTGAGAGGGAAGCATGAGAGATGCCTACCACATCTAAGGAAGGCAGCAAGCGCGCAAATTACCCAATCTTGATACGGGGAGGTAGTGACAATAAATAACAATATTCGGCTTCTACATGTTTGGTAATTGGAATGAGTACAATCTAAATCCCTTAACGAGGATCCATTGGAGGGCAAGTCCAGTGCTAGCAGCCGCGGTAATTCTAGCTCCAATAGCATATGTTTAAGTTCTCGCAGTTCAAAAGCTCGTAGATGGATCTTGGGGGAGTTTCTATTTGTGATTCTAAAACTACTAGAGAATACTTGAATTCCTCATGCTTAAAACATGAAATATTCCTCACATTAGGGGCCACAAATAAAACATACAAATAGACCCATAAACATGCATATAACAATGTCAACAATAACATAGAACATACATAATGCATGAGATAAGGTTTGCAATAGACGATTTGCCAACCTTTTTTAAACATTGGTTTTTTTGGGCTTTGTGGACATGGTTTTTTTTTAGAAAGTTTTAGCACACTTGAGCTTCTATTTGTGATTTTGAATATCTAGCACAATAACAGGGGGTTTTCTTTGTGTTTTTGTACGCTTTTCACTAAGGTTTTCCTATGATTTCGTGATGTATTTAAATGGATGTACTAATGCGTACATCTAGAGAGTGCACCATTTCTGAGCCATTGGTTTTAGCCTTTTTTTTTTCAATGGTCAACAACCAATGGCTCACAACAAAAGCCCTTTTTTTGTGCGTGTGGTGCATAATGGGCACATGAAGGGCCATTGATTTTAGCCTTTTTTTTTTCAATGGTCAACAACCAATGGCTCACAACAAAAGCCCGGGCACATGTAGTGCAGTTTCCCCGCCGGCAACACATTTCTTATCGTAACTTTTGATCCAGAGCTCTGTTTGAGATGATTTTTATTGGGTTGGAAAGCTCTCTCCGAGATCTTTTTGATAGTGTGTGATATGGATACGTTTGGTTAAGTTATTTATGACTAAAACAGCAATTTTTCGGCCGGGTTTGGTAGGCTTTCACATCCTACCGGTGATTATCTGAGGATTAGCTATTGGATATTGTTTTATGGCTCATTCCGAATGAAGCTTGCAAAAAATTACCATGTATTTTTAGATTTTGAGGCAGTTATTAAGCAAATTCCAAGGCTTCTAGATCCTTGTGCTAACAAGCAGAAAAGTTTCCCATTTTGGTTTCTCACTACAAGAATCCATGGAGGCCAAAGGCTGCTGTTAAATTCCAGTTGAAAAATATTTGTGTATGGGTGTTGCAAACTTTATGACTTTCAGAATAATGGGATCAATCTGCTCTATCTTTATGGTAACTTTTACTTATGTTCTATTTGTTTTATTGTGATCAAATTCAAAAGCTACAATTGATAGAAAGCCTCAAATGAATTCTAGTTTTTTTTTTTTTTTGAATTCTATTTTGTTTGTGCCTCTTTATTTTACGTCCTTTCACTAATGCATCTAGCATTTGGATCTTAGTCATGACTTATCATTTGGCGCCTAATGTTTAGGGACTAGAATTGGCAAGAAAGCTTGAAACATATATAATTTGGCATGTTGCAATGAGCAGGTTCACACTTTGCTTAAAGCTGTTTCAAATTAAATTCTTATAATCAAGCAAATGCTTAGTTTTATGTAGCTTCACGTTCATTGAGTTTAAATGGTTGGACTCAAAGGCCTTAATGCTAAAGCAAAACACATTTGCACTATTGAAACTTCATGTCATTAAGATTAAATTGTTTGATTCAAAGTTGTTAGTGTTAAAATAAAGCACAAGGATATGCTGGGTTCAATCCCCATGACATGACTTAACGGTCATCTTCTTAACAAATGTTCTTTATTCCATTGATAACTCTTCTAAATTACTTTAATAACCTGTTGACCTTTTTTGAGGCTCCACAATTGCTATATATCATTTTTTGTTGTTATGTTGTCCATCTCCAAGGCCCCGAAGGGGCAAAAACAAATGTTAGACAACACAAACCATTACATAAAACACTTTTAAATTAAATTTTTGCAACACAAACCATTAACATCCAACATATAAAAATTAAAACATGAAATATTGCTCACATCAGGGGCCACAAATAAAATATACAAATAGACCCATAAACATGCATGTAACAGCGTCAACCACATAGAAGATACATAATGCATGAGATAAGGTTTGCAATAGATAATTTGACAACTTTTTTTAAGGATTGGATTTTTGGGCTTTGTGGGCATGGTTTTTTAGGAAGTTTCAGCGCACTTCAGCTTCTATTTGTGATTCTGAAACTATTAGAAAATGCTTGAATTCCTCATGCTACTGGATCTAGCTGTATTCATCGGGTGATTCCTTCGGACGTCTGAGCATAGAGATGATGGCGAGATTTGCCATCGCATCGGGTTTCCTTAGGTGCGTTGCTTGCCTTACGGCTAAGCGGGACCACGCTGCAATTTTGTGTTATTGCGTTCACTTTGCAACACAAACCTAGACTTCATTTTGGAGTCTGTGAAGGTACGATGAAGGGCAATTTAACGTCATTACACAAGTAATCACACAAGAAATTTTTTAGGCGCCCATGTCTGCCGATTGGCGACTTTCGAAGCAATACTTCATTCCAACGTCGCATTAGATCTTTTAACCACTACGGCTGCGATATGCATGTTGTTGGCTTGAATTGCGATTTGCTTATCTGCTTCCCAAAATATCCAACATGACCCATCAGATCTGTACCGAGCTAAAATGAGGATATGATCAAAGGCACCTTTTGATCATACAAGATATCTTTAATGGTACTTCCTAGGGCTATGTCTTGATTTTGATCTACATATCCTACCATTTACCAAGGAGCTGGGAGGGCGGATTACATACAGCTAACGATGCGGCGAGCCCCTAGGTTTTCTCCTTGTTATTGAAGATACATGTTACGTCATCAATAGTTTGATTTTCATGTATTTTTGGCATCAATGGATTTAAGTTTAAAATAACTTTCAAGAATTCGCCGCTTAAACGATAAGGTTATATAGAACTTTACTGTCATAAACTTCAATATTGAGTTTCATAATGGAGGGCATTGCATGGTTGGGACTATGATTCATGTATTGTAGGCAATGCCAGCGACGGCGGCTTTAATTGCCGCCAAAGATCAAAATCCATTTTTGAATATTTTGGATGTGACTTTTGCAATGGTTCAAAAGAAAAAAAATGTTGTGAATTTTAGGTCACGGCTAGGTGTAGATCTGGAGTGGTTTTGTTGCTTCAATCTTGAAAGGATTGGAGTTTGTAGTTTTTTAGCGATGGATGAGTCGTGTTGGGGGTTTGGTATACAAATTTGTTGTATAAGCGGTGCAAGAAAGCAAATTTGTTATAAATTGCGATAGGCAGAATTACAATTAGCGAAGACATTTTCTGAAAAAGAAAAACATGGTAGAATGAAAGTGACAGAATGAAGCCTAACCAAACTTTACGTTTAAAATATAACAAGTTTGCCAGACGCTATGAACCTGCCATTAAATAAAGGAAACTTACTTTCGTGTGATTTAAATGACCGCAGAAAACTTTTGAGGACCTACCTGGTAATGGGAAGGAAACACAATCGCCGTCCGTGGGACTCGAACCCACGACCACGTGGTTAAAAGCCACGCGCTCTACCAAACTGAGCTAGGACGGCTGATACAATTTTTACATGTATTAATTAATTCAAGTGAATAAACATAGGATGATTCATCTTCCTGATTTTTTGTTGTCTGCTGCATGCACCATTTTGAGTTCATGGACTGCCGAGATCCATCCACAATATGGTAAGCCAAACATGCTTGGAGAATGTTTGCAACGCTTTTCCCTTTTCTGTGCAGTTCTGTCTTACTCCTGCGGAAACTTCTTGTAATGTTGTTCATATGTTAATCAGAAAAGTATTTCATGGATTTCTGTTCCATTCAGTTGAGTCATGCAAAATTTCAGATTGTTTGGTATTTGTTGTCCTCAGTGATTAGGTCGAGCAATGGTGGCCCGCGCTAAGTTTTGGAGAGAATCATTATGTCATCGAACTGCAGCGAACTTTGAAGCTAGCTGATCTTGCTCCCATCCGAGGTCATTTACATATCGTGATGTTTATGCTTTTTCTTAACTATGATTTAGTAGGGAGATCAATTTAATCAAAAGCTGGACTCGCTTTAGAAAATACAGCAGCGTGTTTTGTTGAGAAGGTAAGCAGCTCTCCCATCATCCAGTACACTAGGCGCCTGACCTATATGTGATTTGACCTCTAACCTTAGATGCTGGAATTAGCCGAGATGGATAAGAACATTCCTAATTTAGGATCAAAGAACTTCTTGAGGGTACACAATAATGGTAGTCCAGATCAAGTACACTCTGTGGTATTTCGACTACGCTTTGTTTCTGCTTTCTGCTGTGGCTTTTGCATCCACCAAAGTGGGAGGAAACTAATATTAAGTGGAAGAGACCGATATGGATTAGGTAGGGGTGAGCAGTGCCATTATAAACACAGTTCAGATGCTGAATAAGTTTTGATATATGTGAGGAGGAAGCTAGGGTTGTGCATGGTATGCCTTTTCCTATTCATTACCAGGTCTGAATGCCAATGCAGAAAATTTGACCTGACCTATATGTGCAGAAGGATCGTTTCAGTGGTCATTTATTAAAATTGCACGGAGGCAGAGTAAATTGTGGATGATGGGTATAAGGGAAGAATGTTCCAGCTCCCCAGGCTCCTTCAACCATTCCAGTATCAGAAGATCTTCAATAGCCTGATGATTGTACGAGGTGGTGACGAGGGAAATTCTAAGGAGGCAAACCTGTTTCCTATATGGTGGACCAGAGATATGCAAGTATAAAGTTGATCAGGCACGTAATGATTCATGACATGTGGGTCAACCCCATAGACTCTTGTGGCGGGAGGCAGGACGAGATTAGAGGGGGCTCCAGATAGATGTATTGTGAACAACAATTTCCAGGTAGGTGTGGTTTTGGTATGTGTCCAGATGGTAAAGAAAGGGGCCAGGTTCCGGCAGATCACATATATAGAAGAAAAGGGCATGCCACACATTTATGGAACCACAATTTGGGTTGCTCTACAATTCAGGATGTGCAACATTAAAACCTACACACAGAATAGTAAGCTAGTTAAGATTTTTAGAATAGAAATTGAATGTTGATGGCGGCTGAAGTGATGAATTGTTAATATATCTGCAGTTAACTGCTATTCCGTGGTGTTGAGTAGCGAAATATAAAACAAGTTAATTGCAGAAACATGCAGCTACTGGACGCCTTTAGCTATTGGGTTTCGATTTGCTACTACTAAGCATATGATTGATCCTGAACATGAAGGACGCGGCTCAAGAACAGGAAACAAGCAAGCTGGCGGCTGAAGAAAAGGCAAAATCCAGAAACTTGGTTTGGCGTTTTGGCGGTTGGGATGGCAAATAATAGATCGTTCAATGGTGGTTGCCAACAAATGTGATAACAACAAATGGAAAGAAAGAAAGATATATCAAGGGCTGTGGAAGATCGCTTGTGTCTATGAGACCAATTATTACATCAATTCATAATACGGCTATCTGTTGCGCAAATAAAATACTTAACTGAAACATTGAGAGTAAGAGCTTGAGAATTTTATATAGCTACTAGCAGGCAGAGGTTGATGTGACCTTGTTTTCTCATGTTTTTTCTTTGCTACCCATTTTATTTTCTAGAAACTTTCATTGATGCCCATTAGGGATGGGAAGAGAACATGACTTCCACTTGTTGCTGTTGTCGCCGGTAAAGAAGTAGTGGCTGACTTGAGGTAAACAAAGTGGGAGCGCACCTTTCCGTTTGTTATCATTATCACCTCAATGAGAGAAAGAAGAGGAAGTGATCTGAGGTCATTTTCACCGCACCTAGCCTGCTCAGCTAACAACTTTCTTCAGGTCTTGTTGGTGAAGGAAAAGAGCTATGCATTTGGAATTATAATCACAGTCAGTTTTGAGGAGAATTCATAATAGACTGGACATGAAGGGTGAAATGCCTCAGACTCGAATTGATCGTCTAACCTGATCTGCGGGATATCTTTGGGTGGGCAGGGATGTTCACTCAGGACCGAGAACCATGTTTTTGATTCATCGAGCAGGAGAACGTGGATGGGGCGGGGTGTGGGAGACTGCTGGAGTTTGGAGGATTTGGGCCCATTGCTGGACCGGCGAAGATACCTCAGGCTGGGAGACTGGAGGCAGTGGCACGGGCAAGCAGATCGGGACGGCGTTGACAAGGAGACTCATTCGGCCGGGACTTCGGGCATGGAACTTTGAAATTTCGGCGGGTGGGACTGGTGAGATGTTTATTGAGCTCGATTTTGCCATGCAGAACTCGCTGAAAGCACAATGTTGGCATGTCTACTTCTGGTAGGGGACGATTCTAGATATTAGAAGTTAAGTTTGGATGTTGATTGAGTTCCGTGGGTGCTGCGTGTAATGCTTAACAGCATTGGTTGTGGCGTGACACCAGTATTACATCAACTAAAGGTGGTAATTTGGTCTTCTAGGTGGTCGGCTGCAGAAAATGTCACTTGAAGGTTATGACCGGCTGAATTGGTGGTAAAGTCAATAGATACATGGCTAATCCATGTTACCATCAGCATTATCTGTATCTCTTGGTTCAAGGTGTTGAAGCCTTGCAAGTTCCACCTGAGGCCGTAATTCTTTAATTCTAAACAAATCTTCCTCTAGTAAAATTTACCACTCTTTTGGAATTGCTCAACATCTGATTGCTTCCATACTTTGGTTTATCAATTTTGTTTTTCCCCTAACTCTCTTCCCTTTTTCTGTTCTTCTGAGAAATGTATGTTCAGCTTTTGGTTTTAGGCACATGGTACGTCTTTCAACAAACCTTCCGAGCTTTTCTCAAATGTAGGTACGAATGGCTCCACAATACAAATATGAGTCCTATTGCTGTTTGTTGTGGAGCTTGCAATTTATTTTAGAAGGAAATATGATGAATTTAGTAATAAACTAGAAAAGCGCCTAGCATTGAACGTGGAAGGATATTGGGGTAGATATTGGGTGGCAACCCTGGGGTTTTTGCTCAGTCAATTATTTTTGGGAACTTTAACAGGCCTTCACACATATATTAAAACTTCAAAGTTCTGTGCCGAGAACAATTAAATGAGATGGAGATAAGATCTCATTTCAAATACTATCCATCATCAAATAGTGTGGACACAAAATATTGATAAATACTCAATATCTTAAATCTCAGAAGTGTGGGAAACGTTTTTGCTGAAGACTAGGTGGCGTGGCTTTTCAATAGTCCACAATGTACGTATATAAGACGCTAGTTTCTTAAATCTCGGCCAACGTCGAGGGAGTGAACCGAGGAGAATTTGTTGACTATTGGTATGCAACAAAAAACGAGCTTGAGTCCATGCCCATGTGATAGGTCACCTGAGAATAAGCGGTGTTCAATAGTCTGGGGCAACAACAGAGAATGAATGCGACTTGTGGCTTAAATGAATGGACCACATTCACTCGGCCCGAGTGATGCGAATAATCACTTTGAGAAAGCAGAGTGCTTGGGAATGACTTTATCGAATCTGTTGATTTCACATGCGAAAATGCTCTCTGCTGATGTCTTAATGAGAAGATGGAGGCAAAGGGGCTTACATCAAGTCTGTAGCAGTCGAACAGAGATACCTGAAGCGTACTCCCGATGAGTTAAATTTATAAGAGAGTTATGTACGACACATTCCATACATGTAAGTCCACACTGCAAGTCGAGATGATATTTTCACGAAAATCTTGGCGGCCCAAAGAAGCTCATTGTAGTATCACGCATTATGCATGGAAATGCTACCGACCACCTCTTAAAATGACGATAAAGGGAAACCCACAAAAGGGAAAAGAGGTGCTTTACAGCAGGGTCAATGGCCACAAAGGCGACCATTTACCCGAGCGTTATAAGCCTTTCAAAAGGCGATGCATGTGGGAATAGAAGTCTGGCCCGAGGTTTAATTACAGGTTTGCCAAAAGCAACATAGTGCTCCAAAAGGCGAACAAAGCGGATGCATTTCACATGGTATGCAGCAGCCCACGTGGCGGGGATCGACGGGAACTTGGAAGAACTTTTGAGATTGAGGACATGCAAGCCACCGCTCGCACGGGAAGGATGCACTTTCTCCATGCAACACACAGCGGCTCCTACCTCATTTACCAAAAAAAAAGAAAGAAAAACAAAAAAACAGGTCTTTAGCCGCGGTGCCCTCCGGTTTTCTTGAGGGTAAAGTATTCCAGCAGGTGTGTGATTTGAGGGGCATTCTTATTGGAATTACAACTATGGTACAAAGCGCGCAAGCGTGGTAGGGATAGAGAGGTTATTTTTACCATCAACTGGTTAAATTGGTAAAGGGTAGAAACGGGGTTGTAATAGAGAACATGAGCGTGGGAGGAAAAGGAAAACATGAAGGTCGGTGGAGATGGGAGTAAATAGAAGAGAGCACTTGGGGTGCGATGTTACTATGGATATTGGGTATACTAGAAAAAAGTGCCAGCGTTGTTTGGTATCGAGCATAAAGTTCATGAACCAACAAAGACGATTGGTGGAGTGACATTGAGCACGTTAAAGGCAACATGAGTGTAATATTCAATGCTTCTACAATGTTCTAATGTATAAAAGGCGTTACGAGGCAAAAAACTAGATTAGCATAAGATGCTATCCTTTCCTAACCCAGTGAGTGTCAATTTTCGTTCTCCTTCATTTTGTTCCTTCAAAATTCTTAAAACATGTACGATATTTTTGTGTGCATTTATTACTTATAAAGGCATTTTATTGGAAGGCATTTATTCGCGACCCTTAATAACCTTCTTTGCGTGTTTTGCATTCATTGATTATATAAAGCATTCGACTTCGAATATTTACCATTGATGTTGGCGTTACATGACCGCGTTAATACGGTCAATGCATTCATTGATTGTAAAGCATTTATTGCGTCATTAATAACCTCTGAATATTGTGTGCATTCATTGATTATAAAGCATTTATTGGGCATTAATTTCAGATTTGAGGGCATTTATGGCGTTATGGTGGAAGATATGAAGAGCCACCGCAGGATGACCGCGTTCATTCCTTCAGCATTTATGGCCCTTTGCATTTTATTAGCGACCGTTAATACACTTTAGATTTTTGGCCCGTTAATGCAGCTTTGAGATTTGTGCAGTTATCGAAACGACAATGTCGCGCCTTTGCGTTTTTCGTGTAACCAATTGGCCTCGCGCATTGACCGTTAATATGCTTTGCATTTATTATGACATTAACCAACTGCATTTATTGCGGTTATCAATACGGTATGTGTGCACTTTGCATTTATTAGCGACTATTAATACCCTTTACTGCATTGTTGACCATTATGCACGGCTTTGCATTTATTCGCGACCATTAATGCGGCTTTGCATTTATTAGCGACGATATCACGGCTTTGTGCATTTATTGAGTTATCAAAGCGACATGTGTGCACTTTGCATTTATTAGCATTTAACTGCATTTATTAAATTATCGAGAACGTATTATTGCCTTTGCATTTATTAAGTTTGGCCGGGGATTTAATTAGAAGATATCAATCAGCGCATATATATAGATACAATGATATTATCATTTTGGGATAATTATGGATATGAAATATATGAATGATATTAATGATTACATGCGGGGAGTTGAATGCCAGGCGCGGCATATAGCCCTAGGTAGTCATGAAGTATTGTGGAGCATCAACAAAACTCCATCTTATAAATGAAGACCTTCTTATTGTCTCGGCATTGGAACACTTGAAGAGCTATTGGCGCTTCTACGCTTCACTAATTGCAGCTGATATTTCTAAATTAGGTTAAGATGTAAGATCTTACGAAGTTTATACATCGATGCAGAATCGCGGCTGCGTGCGAAGAATGTTGGGCGTTGGTCCAGCGCCGTTCCCGAAAAAATGTTGGCGGCCTTGGCGGCGCGTCGCTAATACAAAATAAAGACAAACATGCTTTCAATGTAGAATGCGGCTGACTGTTGGCAAAGATGTTTCCTTTTATGGCATTGGGATATCATCTTGAATACAATGCAGTTGAGGAAATTTGATAATTGGATGTTGGTGTTTAGGGATGTTGCCAAGCGTAAGTACCGGATTTGCGCTGCCTATGAGGCTTATGTCTTGTTGGTATGTAATATTAACCGTGCAAACAGACTGAAATGCATTAAATCATCCCATATGACAACAAAGTGTATGCATAAGGCATTATATTGTGGCTATTTAGTAAATTGAACCATCACCAGTGCTTATGGTTACCGAGAGAGTATGGGTGGTATTAATGCACATTACCTATTTTCGGCATTTCCTACCATTGCTTTTAACAGGAATTTATACTTAAAGTTTGCATCGTTTAGCTTCTACATTGAAGAATCACTTGGTTGAAGTTCGATACCAACTAAAAGGTAATGGCTCACGTGGACGGATTGGTTAATACTTTTACTTAGTTGTGAATCATAGTGCTTGATTAATCCAAATACGGCCGCAATTTTGACTCACTAATACCCTGAAACAAGTGGTAGAAGGGTATACTATAACAATTCAATAGTTTATTACACTATTATAAGTTATGTACAAATGTAATAGCAAAATGAATTGCTCGAGTTCCTTTCGGGACCTTCACCACAAAAGAATATTATGCAACCATGTTACGGCTGGTAAAAGATTGATAGAAATTCTGAAACAAATACAAGAGGCGAAGGAAGAGACAAAAGTTTGCATAGCGGAGTTCAACTCATGAATTTTGTGGCTGGCGCAATGCGCATCCATGCTTTGCGATGCGTATACGCTACCATTATCTGCTAACGCTAACAATTTTATCTCCCACAGTAAGCTTATTAATGCCTCAATGTAACAATAACCAAAATGCATAAATGGGTGAAATTGACAATCCTAGTAGAAATGGGGTTTTAGAAGATACCCCATGATAAGTCTTGTTCACGAAGTTGCTCTTGTAGCGTGTGCGATCATAAAGTATATGGTCATCGGTTAGTCGTCCGGGCACGAAGGATAATCTACGTACTTTCGAGGATGCTTTTATCTTGATCAGCCCGGTCATTAGAACACACTGCGTTATGCCAAGGAAAAATAGGTGTTTTCGCGGTAAGAAAGTTGTAGAACTCTTTTGAATGAAAGCCATGCGATGATTGTGAGGCGGTAGGGCGAACACGCAGTCTCGCCATTTTTAAATTTGGTACTGCGAATAAATTCGCGATCTTTACATATATTAGCACAATAACAAAATCAAGTGAAATAGAAAAACTTGTTCATGTGCATGGAGCATTTAATTATATACCTCCATGGTGTTGTACTTGTCCATAGCGGTAGAGACAGCACAAACCTTTACGCGGAGCAGTGCTGGCGGAAACAGGTTGTGAAAGCCAATCAAATCTTCAAGGAAAAGGGTAAGCTAAGTATACCCATACTAAGGCTGTTAACCAAATGACATACACAATGCGTTGCAGGTATTATCTCCACTCGGTAATGATGGAAGGCGATTGTAGTTGCTGTCGCGACATATCACATGGGTGACACCACGCAATGTGAGCATGATAGAGAATGAGCGTTGAAAGGTTAAATTACCAAAGAACCTGGCTGCCAGAAATGATAAAGGGTATACATGCCTTTTGTGAAACGCTACCTCAAACAATTTGGTATTGTACATTTCTCGTGCAGTTCAATTTAGGTGTTATACCAAGACTACAGGGTATTTGCACTCTTGCATGAAGAAAATAGAAATAATCTGATTACAAAATGATATGCGAAGTGAAAGAACACATTAAGAGCCTACAAAATACCTTAGTTTTGTGCGAAACTCTTTGTAAATAATGATTAGCCTTCTCTAAATTAGACAAACACATGCACTTTAACTCTCGTCAACCAGTGCGACCCTAATTTGTCGATGGCGAAGATTCTCCACCGTATGGGTGTATTTGAAGTACAGAGTTTAAAGAAGTTACCAAAGTTGCATCAAAATCCTAAAATTATTGCAAAGATGGCGCTTATATTAAATATAGCATACTAAGCATCTAAAATTAGGTGAATAAAGTTCTAGGCTGAAGCGCACAATCCATAATGTCCTCCAACAATATGATTTGCATAGCAACTTGTAACAACGGAACTTATTCACAACAACATATATCTACCGGTGGCATTTCGATGGATTTGTCAAAGACAACATCATAGAGATGATGGGGCGCATAAAGACCTAATTGTCTAACGAATGTCATAGTCATTTATGGAAAAGCGGTTCACTACAAGCCAGCTAAGATGAGACTTACTTGTGAAAACACCGGTACATTCCACTCCAAACAACAACTGTCCTACTGCGGTGTAGGCCGGGATGGACTTTATAGCGTTGTGCATTTAATTAGTGCATTACATGATTTGGTAACATAAAGGCTTGGAAAAGTTTCTCTACCTCTACAGTTGGGACTCACTCCTTTCCCAGTTCGAGAACGTGGTATAAGAAGGCAGGAAAAGGCGTGTTGGATGCACAATATGAAGGTTTGAGAGTGCGGCGGTGGATTGAAAGGGGAGAGTTGTGTTGTGGGTCGAGCATCTGAACTTGAGCATTTATTGTACCAAAATGCAACTAAAACAGAGAGTGAAATTTTCGAGGAACTAAGGATGAATCAGCGAAAAGATATTTCTTTGAGCTAAGGAATCGATTCGCAGTGATGGCGTTGTCTTGTCATCATCGATCGCCATTCATGGTCGAGAAAATGCGGAAGCAGGAGTGGTTAGTTCTGGGAGAACATAAGAAGCGTTGAAGGGGCCATTAGATTGTTTTAGAGCAAAGTTGACAAGCGATTTCAAATTTGTGAAGAAGATAAGTGACCAGGATTAATCAAACAATGGCCTTTGCCTGACGACCGATTGCACTTCCATGCGTTCCAAAAGTAGTCCGCACGCCTTCGAGGATAGCACCTACCGAGGTCACGCAAATTCTCTCCCCAAACTGTCTGGCACCAGCGAGGGCAAGTGCATGAACAAAAGCTTCCTGCGGGATCCACAAGGTAACATGGTTCTGCCCGACCAAAATGAAACTTTCTCTCTTGGGGCGACGCCATGATTCTAATCACCCCGAAACCAGCCAAAGCGACGAAGCACTTGCAAAATTACGACCGGGCCATAAAATTTACGTTTCCACAAAGGCGGTTTTCTCATCTTTGGCGGGCAAAGACAACTTTTGAGAACAAAAACCCTAACAAGAGAAAGCGAGCCCATACAGAATGAACGACAATACATGGGAAGCATGAGAATGGTCTTGCCACCTCATAGGTGCCATGATCCACGAAACAACGCTATGGAAGGGGTTGAAGGGCATGTGTATGGAGCTCTCTATGGAGGGGAGCAGAAAGGTGGAGGATCTGCGACCTCGAGCAGGCCCGACACGGTTTCCCGGTTTCCACCCTCTCTAGCCGCCGGGGGCAGCAGAGCATTTACGACTATGATGGGTTTTAAGGTCATTGGCATGCACGGGCATATATTGGCATATACCTAGCATGTGCAAACCCACCCTCAACAGGGCTTGCCCAGCAGGACAACAAAATACAAAGTTCCGACGAGGCGATGATCTTTTAAATTTGAGGAGGGAGCTAGCAACAAATACATGAACATGTACTAATGAGAACAAATTTAACCGTTTATTCTTGAATAACCGGTAGTGAAAAACATCTCCCACCAAAGCAAGTTACTTACTCTAAAGTAGAAATGACGATGCATGCATGAACTCTTGAAATCTCCATTCAAAAGGGCATAAAACAACTTGGTGGGTTTCGATGGAACAAAATTCCAAGGATTTTGAGACAAACAACCAGTGGACCATCTAGTCAATTGCACTACACTATCATAGCGACTTTTCATAAAATCCACGGTTGGTATACTACTCTTGATCGGTTTTCCTTGCTGGCCATGCCCTCATACCTTCTGACATTACTCAAAATATATGCCGGCGGGGAAGTAATGTTCTTCGTAGTTGAGGCCGAGGAATTTTCTTCAACTTTACGCATGTACCTTATTTATAGCAAATTGGCTCAATGAAATTACGTTACTCCTTAACCTGTATTAAGTATCTTATCAACATATCCTAGTGAGCTTGCTACACAAGGCCGGCCATCTATTCCCAACAAGACTGAAAGAACTCAATGTGTATACCATATTCATACCTGGACACTTATCCTTGGCAATCAAAATAGTCTTGGATCGGTTCGCCGTGAGAGAGAACCTCGAGTTCTTACCATTACGCCGGAGAAGTGCAATGTTCACCTCTTCACGAAGGGAAGTGTTTTTAATGCACGGAAGAATGATGTGAAATCGACCACGGCCCCGCTTTACTTGTTCGGGAGAGCGGGGAGATATAGACCCCATTCTTCATGCAAATAGAGGTAAAGACGCTACGAACTTTGATAGCGCCTTGACCCAGGATGGAGACAAAGAACTTGGGTGCCTATCACCCTCACAAGCGAAGGCTTTTAAAAAGCCATATGGATGTCTTGTTGCTGGACACGACAGAAGGCATAACATTGATAATGCCTCCTTATATGTTAGATCACTGCTTCCCACTTGATAGTGGATCACCTACCAACTTATCCTTTGCTGTAAAATCACTTTGGTGTCCAACGACCGCGGATGTCCCAGGTTGACCGGCAACTGCCGGATCTAAGAAGTTGCCGTTATGTAACAAATAACTCTAAAACCTCTCCATGACATTTGTTAGCTCTTATAAACGCCAGAATGCGTGGGTGAGCCTCCTAACTACATGTGCAACCCTAGATCTTTTTACCGAAGAGGACTTAAGTCCTCTTACGAACAACGAAAATGCAGGGAGTTGGATCGTACTACCTTTTTTCTTCGTCTTTTTGAAGCTTTTGCACACCTTGGTATGCAAAACATACGAACACCACCAATTGATCAACCACGCTACATCAGCATCACCATGAAATATTTGAAGCGGTGTTGGCGCCATCATCAACAGCATGTCGCGGTAGGCTGCATCTTCAACCTCATCGATAATCGTTGTTGATTGTGTGTTTATGTGGAATCGACAGCCACAACTTCGGTTTTGGTTACCGCGGCTTCGCTGAAGTATTCGAGATCACATTCTACCCGAGGCTTTGTTGTCAAGATTGTAGAAGGGGCACCCGGTTGAAGATTACGTGTTGTGTTAGCGAGAATGGCCGGGACTTGCATTTCCTCGAGGGGATGTACTGTGGCGGTTTTGAGGTGAAAACTTCGAGGCAGCTTTGGTTTTGGCAGCATGAAACCTTGCTTCCCAATCCTTTCCACCTCTCCTTACAATTGTTTAACACATTGTGTGGTACATGTATTGAATTAACACCCATTGGAATATTTACTCTTAAGCTAGGTATAGCGTATGCTCTAACCTTTTCCTATTTTATATACTCCGACTTGTGCATCCATAGCGAGGATGGCTATCTGACCCAAAAGGTACAACTTCGTGAATATGTCCTCCATTTACGGGGATTTTCTCATATGAATATGTGTCCAAAGCCAAAGGGGTATCAAGGATTTTTATTAAGTGTAGGATGTAATGGTGTATGATGTCATAATTTTTGGAAAAAATTCCAAATATCGCCTAAGGATAGGCATATTTCAGTTACCTATAGCAGTTTTTCATTTCCAAAATACCCCTACTTAACTATGATTTAGTTGGTTGACAAAATTTTCAATTTAAAATGATGTTCTTGTTATTAATTGCTTAAATTTGAGCGGGTTGTGGTCATCCCGTGATCTAACATCGTTCGACTTACTGATGAATGTTAAGCAGGAGCTTTCAAATTCATATAGCAGGTTATGCATTCATGAAACCCAACTTCTTAAGTGACTTTAAATGCTTATCTAAGTCGAGGAAAATGAAGAAGAAGAGATTAGTCTTTCTCATAAAATGTACATTGCTTCCATGGAATTTGAGGATGAGTAGAGTTCATTGAAATGGAATCTAATAAGCTCACAAACTATCATGACATTATAGTTCGTTGACGATTTGAAGGATTAGACCCAAAATTGATGAATTCAATGGAGCTTCTTGGAGTCGGATCTATCCTGACCAAAATGAAAAGAGGTTCATGGCTCCCTATAAGAAAAACTATGAAATTTGAGAAGCAGTTGAATTGTTTTTGGTGGCTCCAGATGTGTGATTGCAATTTGCCAAACTGTACTAATTCATTGAATTAGTTAAGTAGGGGTATTTTAGGAATTATGAAAATTATGTCTAACCTTAGGGGTATATTTGGAATTTTCCCTAATTTTTTTAGGGCCTTAGACAACGTGGTGCGCATATTAGTTACTATTCTAGATACAGACTAATCCTATGATATCTTAACTACAAATTATGTATACAAGAAATTTATTGCGGCAGCCAAGGCCGCCGCGAACATTTCTCTTCGTCAACTCACTCCTGCAGGGGAGATTTGTGTAACTTTGGGTAGACTTGATGTTTCTATAATATGAGGGTCCTGAGTGATGTGTATTACCCGGTAAAAGATTATAGGGTATCAATCTAAGAGCATGCATATGGATCTATAATGAAAACAATTTTCAAGGATTCATGTCATGTATTTTAGCACAGCCTCCATGTTGCTGATCAAAACTTATTTGTCGATTGAGACCCCTAAATATGCGGCTGATCGACTTAGATTCAAAACATAGATTGCTTCCAGAGATGTTTGGGTGCGGAATGAATACAGTATCAACTAAGCATAATACAAAGAAAGGTTATTGTTCTAGAACATAGCTTGTCAAGGAGCCCTGAGGTCAACTCTTGCAAATATATAAGAAAATCTTAGTAGTTATAAATGGGCCGAGGTTCATAGCACGCTTGCGACATCTTCATCGCTCATATTTTGGTGGTTCTTCGGCAACTAATTACCAACATCAAAAGCAGCATGTGGTTGTATCTATGGCAAAATGTTTGTGAGGCGTAATATATTGAGCGCAAAATGTTGTTCGTGATACCATCAGCTCAAATGATTTGTCACACTATCGATGGTTTATATCTGTTGGATTATCATTGGTGAACCATGAAATCATAGTCTTTGGAATGCCATAACAAAACGGGTTTTCTTTGCGGACGATAAGGCGTTGGATATGCGAATTTCTTCATTTTCTATGCATATCTTTAAAACATATTGTGAACTTGATGTATCATGATTCAGCGGCATGGCTGGCTGATACAAAATTTTAACATTTTGATTAAATGGTTATCTGGAATTTGCAAAATATGGCACGTGTGTAAAATCGAGGATGCCCTAAATTTTAAGGCCAAATCGTGCTATTTTATGTTGCCTTAAGCGCCCGAATGACCTAGCATCCATCTAGTAGCCTGTGCTATTATACAAATGATGATGCCTATAAAGGTTTTCGAACGCGATGATATGGTTATATGACTCAAAACCATGCAAAGGAAGGATGCAAGAAATAAATTTTGAGATGAGACCATCCAAAAGCAATCGTATTATAAGGGTTTTGGATAGTCACAGTATCTGCGTACATGTCGGCTTGCATTTTGATGGGTATCGATTCTTGGCCTGCTTGAGGCCTAGCGACTGGATTCATACACCGGATAAGTTTCCCTCTCAATCGGGGAAATGATACGTTGAGCATATGCAAAATCATGATCACAGTCCGGAAACATTATTTCTTAGAGCGACGTAAAATGACTTCTTTCTAATCCCTTGTCTCTCAAAACTTTTCTATTTATGCTCTTTTGCCTTTATCCTTGGATGCTTTCGATCTAAATAACATACCAACTTTGTAGGTTCTTCGGTTACCTCTGAGATATGTGGTAGGCAGGGTGCTTAAATTTGAGCAATTACGCCAGTTCTGGCTGGGAATATATAAGCTCCCTCCCTCAATCCTTTTTGCATGGGATCGATTGAAATTTGAGCAATTCCATGCTCGAACAGAATTCCATGAATCCAATCAAATTCCATGGATTGAGCAAATTGTTGATTTTCTTTCAGGGAATTATGGTGAGCAATTCCATCGGTTGACAGTGAGCAGCCCACCCGGATAAATAGGGAATGGCAGACCAAATGCCATTCCCCTGCTGAAAGTCGGGGAACGGTTTTAGGCATAGATTTTGCGGAGTTTAAGCAAAGATACGGCCCGATTTAAACTGATTTTCTGAGTTTAAGTATCTGTGATTTAAACGCAGTTGTGAATTTTTAGCCAGAATTTCTCATGTTTGAGCACAGATTGACAAGTTTGGCGGTATAAGCCACCAGTTGACACCTTCTTTGCATAAAAGAAGGCGATCTACTACCATTTTGCACAAATCCACTTGCCGGTTTCACGTTTTCCATGATTGGGTTCGCGAGGGATTCATTTTGCATGGGTACACTACTGTCGTTTTTTGCATAGTTGGTGGAGCTGCGAGCAAACTAGCACTCGTATACCTAATCTTTACTAACTATCCTACCCAGGATGGCCCGAGATGAACGCAGAACTTCCATTCCATGTTGTGTCGGGGTCCCGGTGTCGACTGTAAGAAATTGCGCCCGGAGACAAAACTAGCCGACTAACTTCTTTGTTGCAATTCATCGGATCCCATTGAATTTGAGCAATTTGCCTCCCACCAATCTTTTATTGATCAAATGGCTTCGTTAACGTACGTTCATACCAGATGTGTCAAACTTTTCCGCAATTATTGAAAACATTGAAATACGTTCATAATTTTGTCACTTATCAAACAAAGTCCTCTTGGAAACTCAATAAAAATCGCGGGTATTTTGTACCGAGGGAAAAGATAACGACCCTTCGATAAGATGTAAGAGCACATTAGAATTGATCTTCGTGAAAATAGTATATATATTAGATAGATGATATATTTTGGAATGTACAAAACCAAAATCATTATTTGAAATTTATTAGTTGCATGAATAATCTATTAAGTAGATTTGTGGAATTTGTTGTTACATCTATTAAGAATTGATTTGATTTGAACCCAAATGCAATTGTACAAAGAAGATCGATGGAACTCTTGATGAAAAACCAACAATTGAAGATGCGTCAGAACTTCAATTATATGTATGATCTTAGAGTCGTTACCTGGAGACTGAACTATGGGGCATGAAATGTAATGCTAATGTCGAGAATAATGATTCATAGATGCATCTCTAAAACAGATCCTGAAGTAATTTTGATCTTCAATAACCTATAGCGGCAACATGTACATAATCTCCCTGCTTCTTGAAACGGTGGCGGTTGCTCCCATCTATCTATTTCAATATGTAGCTTGTGGGATACAATGAATGCAGCCAACTCTTGACTTTCTGGATTAAGGAAGCAACAAGCTTGTGGTCCTTGACGCATTGAGGACACCTTATGTGTGACAAGTTAGCGGGGCCAAGGCATATGCATCTCGTATCTTTGAAGCAATGGGTAGCGTATTGCGTCGAGCAATGCACTACTGTGCTCTTTCCAATACCGCAACCAGATCTTTGATTTAGCCGTACTTAGCGCGAGGATATTTATCATGGTCCATGTGATGCACCTTGCTTATGTGTAGCCGAGGTGGATATGGTGGCTCGCATGGCAATGTTAAAGAAGCCAAAGACATGTCTTTGCAAAATATCTCTTCAAATATCTATACAAATAAGTCATCATTTAGGTGGTGTTAGCGAGGAGGATACTTTCGACTAGCGGTGCAAAACCCCATCTCTTTAATGCTTGAATCACCCTTGACCTCCCAACTGAGGTGTAGCCAATTGAGTGGTCGCCGGCGTGGCAGAGGACTCAATCGTCAATCTTGTATGCGAAACCTCTTCTTCTAGGGGCGACATGGAAGAACTTACCAAATAGTACCACCGATTGAATCAAGGAAAAGAGGGATGAGCAGAAGAGAGCAAAGAGATAAGAGTGATCTTGAATCACGGAATACTTCAAAGTCAATGGGCAGAGTGAGAACCTCCACTAAGGGGTTGCCAATCAAAGAGTCGGAAATAAAGTGGCAAAGATAGTACCAGCGCAACCAACTCCTTGGGGTCCAAATTGATGCTGTTCGAGGATCAAGATTATATCAGCCAACAATGTGAGGAGGCAACCAGTGTAATTGACATAAAATATTCTAGTACAACTCATAAGTAGAAACGAGAGAGAGTTATATGCCCTCTCTCTACATTGAGCATTAGTAGATTAATGTCTACACACTCGTCTTGGGCTATAAGGATATGCACAACTAAAAAGAAATGTTTTGATGAATAACAAGAAATCGAAGGGATCATCCCAACAACAAAATGTGGGACGATGTGAGCCTTATTATTTAAGCTTTTAGTCTATGATATCCGTTCCTTCATATTTAAGAAATAATGTGGTAATTTATTTGGGGTTGCAATAACTTTTCTGAATTAATTAATCCTTATGTAAATGTTTTATTGACTACAAACTACTCATAAAAAGTATGGATATGTAGTATGCTTTTATTTTTCCATAGCCAATTGGTTTTGTGGATGTTGTTGAAATCTGTATCTATCTATCTACCTTGTTATTTGAAGCAATTAATTAGTGTGTAAATTTCATTTAGGGGTCAAAATAAAACCATTTAGACACAATTTGTAGGAGCATTGATCGCGGGCGTCTCTTTTTGTGAAACCTAGAAATTGGAATTTTTAAAGAAGTTCATCAATCATAAGAGCATATATGTTGATTCATTTACCCGTTACGAATGGGTCAAGGGATCGGGGTGATAACGTAAAAGGTTACAATACAAGATCTAGATGTATCTAAGTGGCGGATTCCACCATGCATGCAAGATCCCTTATCTAAGGTCTATGGAAACAAGATATACAAGCAACTCTTCATTTGCATCATTGTGGGGGAAACATCGCATTGTCAACATTATCTGGCGGTGTATAAATTAACCCTAATTGTTGTTAGGTTGTTGTAAAGGATCAACCCAGATCTGTGTTAGAGTGGCTACAGCGAGCAGAGGGATTAGAGTTACTAGCCATTGTCTTTCATACTTCTAATGGCGTTGTGATATGTCAGATTCTTTGGTGTTTATAGAAAAGATCTAGGTGATTCCATTATGTTCGAAATTGGATAATGTAGATTTGTGAGTTGTTAGATACGATATAAAGATCATGAATGGGTGCATTTATTCGCGACAAATAAGTTTTGTTTGTTTTATCATAGTATATATATGACAATAACAAGTGGCGGATATTTTTAAGAATATGGCGTTACGTTCTATAACTAGTGTGTTACCACAAGAGCAAATGCCCAAGAGAAATAATTGATTAATAAAAAAAAAAGGGGGATAAAGGGAAAACAATTACGAGTAGAAGGCGGTATCTTGAATTGAGGACTTAAAGTGAAAAAATCAATTAACACATGTGAAGTGGAGTGAATCAAGGCCAAATTGAATTGATGGCTTGATACTCATTCTAAAAGTTGGGTACAATTTTGACCCAATGGGACCTCTAAAAAGGTATTAACAAATAAGGGACTTTTGAAACACTACTAAAACTGATGTTTGACAACCATCATCATCAACAAGTTGAATTGAGAAATTTTGATTCAAGCAATGGCTTGAATTAATACTGAAAATATGGCAATGCTTGAATGTTGATATTACTCGAAAAGAAGTCATGATATGGGGATTTCATGTGTTTTTGAGCCGATGTTATATCCTTTTCAAGCAAATGCAAAGTTCTTGCCAAAGTAAGCATATCAAAGACTCAATTGACATTTTCATTATAGCATAACGGTCTTTACATAGCCATTCTACTAGGCAATATGGTTTTGGGAGGAGCAGGTACCCGAAGTTTGCTAATGAAGGGAGAACCATAAAGGTCCAGCATCATGGAGAGTAAGGAAATCAGAAAAACCTTTAAAAGAAAAAAAAGCTCCTGAAAGCCTGTTCCCAAAACCATCTGCAAAGCCTGCAAAAACTCCTCCTCACGTGGGCCGTCCGATTGGGAGGCAACAGCAGCTTCAATTCTGCAAAATTCCATCTCCGTTTGCATCGGCACTGTTCATCGTACCTTGTAATTCCAGCTCGGAATAAACGAGCTTAAATTAGGTCATCGTTGTCGGGATCGAAGATGTCGAAAATGCTAAAAAAACGCTGTCTATTTCTGGAGATTCTGCATATCTTGGACTGCGTCAACAATTAGAAACGCCAGGCCTTGTGCATTATTAACTCTTCAATTTTCCGACCAATTTGCTCCCTCAATTTGATCCAATTTTCTCAATTTGCTCCAATAAGGCCAAGCAAAATTTGGGGAGTTCTTCGTTCCCCAAATTTTGCATGATTCTACCTCGAAACCCCTAGTCTATTATTTGTGCAACTAACGCGATTTGCAGAGACTCAAGAGGTATGGTGTACTGGAAGCTACTATTTGCCTGGTCTATTACAGGTTAACTGGCAGGTGCCCTCGTTTATATTCTAGCCACATTAGCACCTTTAATAGTTGACTGGTTATTTGGACTTCTGGCGAACCCTTTTCTGGAATCTCTAAATGGTGTCTAAACTTCCACGAGAATAATAACACTTGGGATCTGACCCAATCATTTGCCTGCATGCGACCAACCGGCCATTTATAGAGAAGTCTGACTAATATGAAATGGAAGTGTGGCCTATCAGCCTTCTTTTATTTCCAATCCCTGTATCAGGGCGGTTGGGGACAAAAATGCTTTTTCTTTGATCAATGTGGGTAATTACAAGGCTTTTACACTCTTGGCATTTATGCAGAAATCCCACAGATACTATGGATTACTGGCGGCTTCGCCAAACTTGGAGACCTTCCACTTGTTTTCTCCTACCTGCTTTCTCAACATGAGATACTACCAGATAGCCCATAACAATTTCCTTTTAGAGTACAATGACTTCCTCTGTTGAACCTAGAATAACGAGCAACAGATCTCTTCCTGCTCCTACTGCACAAGAGAAATAATTTTTTCTCCTTTCAAGTCTAGCACAGAGACCCTTCCAATACTTCAGTTTATTAGCTTCCTTTCAAGGATACATGATCTGATGGCGATATGGAGCTCAGCAATGTCTTAGAATGTGCAAAAGAACCTTGTACTTTCATGGGTGCAACATGGTTTCCGTTGGCGATCAGAAGGCTCTGGTTCAAAAAGGAATGCGCGATCCTCATCCTGCAGTCATAGCTTCAGGTAACAGGAAGACATGCTATATGGCTAAAACCTGTGCCAAAAGATGTTTACAAACCAAGAATGAGATATTCCTACCTTACTTCAGAAAAATGGCCTATGCTGAAACGCAGTCCTAATTAGGTTAATCCGCCAAATACATCACTATTTCTCTAATATCCGATCAATAGCAGCACTAAGTGGTCCCAAAGGGATTTAGATGGTAACCAAGTTCTGTTACAGCTTGGTTAATAATACTTACCTGCTTTGATAAGCCTACTGAGCTAGAACTTCCAACAGATTTGTTTCCCTTGAGCGACATCAGCGGCAGAATTGGAGATTGGTCCAGTCAAAGATAACACCCAGCATGTCCGTGCTTGAACTCTTCAAATTCTGCATCTGAACAAGCGGCGTTTGTGCATATTACCCTTCTGAGAAACTTTAAGCATTAAAGGAGCTAACTTAAAATGTCTGTTATTGGTGGAGACATAACAATCTACTAATATACGCAATTCAATGAATCTCAGCTCAGGCTCATTTCTCACATAAGATAACTATATTATATACTAGTAGCCAGTATCTCTAACTGATACGACTACTCCCTAGACCTTGCCCCCTTCAATGAGTCTCACCCTTCCGCCGGGAAGCTTACCACGCAGTGGCACACCTACTTTTATTACATTCCCAGTATGCTTAAAGGGCTTTTGCCCACACCATAAGAGCGCATTGGCTTGCATAAAACATTCTATGCTGATTTGAATTATAATCAACATGGCCAACAATATTGGACAACTGATGTTACCAGCATATTTGTAGTTCCAGACCAATGATGTTTCACGCGCCTGTACATATGAGCGAGGGGTTCTCTCGCAGAAGTAATCAAACACTAACTGCAACAAGGGAATCAATATTAATTCTTTGAGACCGACATTTTAATACCTTCAACCAATATGATACTGTTGATGATTTCTATGTTCCATTTCTGCCTTTGACAAACATGCTTGTTGTTCTGCCATGCTACTGACACTATAGAGAGGAATATGGCTATGGGTATGATACAACCACACTTTCAATCCAGTCCATGTTGAGGAACGGTGGTCATCATTCTCCATGAGTCGCGCCAAAAACATACCATTCGGCAGCCAACCACATATTAAATTTTCCAGCTACGAAATGTCATCTTAATCAAAATAGAAGTTAAGAAGATGCAAAATAACAATGAAAAGAAGCTCTTTTAAAATGTGCAGGCACTTCTAGTGTAAAAACATATTTATAAAAGCTTTTCAAACCATAACGAACATAGTAACTTTTCATATAAACTAGCAGCTCAGTAGGTCAAGACAGTAAGGGTGTTAGAATTTCCCAAGGTGGAACAAAATGTTAACTTCAATTCTCTTATGAGCTTGAGGGTCAATGATAGAGATAACACTAAAGATAAGCAATAACCCACAGAAACTTTCTTTTGTATCGTTATGGTAGGAGCTTAGGCGCGGAGACTCTTCATCGAGAACAGTTCGCTCACTCCCACTGAGGATGATAATGGTTGTGAAAGGATCAGCACATAATACATTGAACACATCCCGTGCACCTTTATGCAATTCAAGCTTCATTTCCTTGATTTGATCTGGCCATCTTCGTCTTGGGTCTGAGGCTCATTGCAGCAGCATTTAGTGTTGCAGCCTGACACCTTACCGATACCTAAGTTAAATATCATTCGGCATGATCAATGTTGACCATCTCCTAGAATGGCACATATCAATACCAGGATCAGAAGACGATTCTTAGATCCATGGAACTTTAGGCATTGTCAACGCGGGAGGCTTCGCGGAGGAATAATGCCTGATTGCCGGTTCAGCCTCTACTACTGTGTCATTCAATTCGCAGCAATTTAGACAAACAATTAAATACAAGACAAGCCTTTGAATATGTTAGAAGTGCTTTTAAAAGGGTTTGTAGCATCAAATGCCTTTCAGAACAAAAGCAGGTATGCTCTCATGACAAATGTCTGCCGCTGGCTGTATGGTTTGTATGCAAGATATTGTGGCTTGATGTAGTTTCATTCCTCAATTCCAGCAGGCATGAGTAAGAGCATACTCAGTGAATGTGCAATTTCATTAGCCAAGGATTTATCAATACAATGACACCTGCAAACTGGAATTTAAGCAGTAGCTTGTCCAAACAGGCTTATCAAGAGAATGAAGAAATGCCAAATATAAATAATAACATCAAAAGGGATGAAAGAATTGGCAAGTACAAAAACCCTGTGGCGGCGTTATATGACACTCAAAGCGAGTCTGGTAGCTGGCAAAAAGATCACAATACCTAGATCACCATAGCTATCTAGAGCATTTGCCCCTCAGTTACCACATACGAAACTAATAAACTTGACAGCGGTTCACAGGGGGTAGAACATTGTTGATACATGCATTCTGCACAACCACAACATTACCATTTTCTAACCGGGACTCAGGGTAGATATTAGTGCTTACAGCCAAACCCACAGAGACTGGGACGACAGCTAGCAATATTAGCAGGGGTTAAAGTCAAACCATAACAGGTTACCATTTTTTGAGAGTTCATCAGACTGCAAAAGGACAGGCGTTGCAACTCAAAGATGCAAGTTCAGTTTAAATCCCTAACTCTGGATTTTATGAATGACTTAAGCTTGAATTGTATCATCTGAAACCTTGGCTTACATGTGGTATCCTGACTTGGACTTGAAGAAGCGAGCAAGGTGGGGACTGTAACTGAGAGTGGCGGACCCTGACCACGAAGCTTGAGACTATCACATAATGAGAGATGAGAACAGTGATTCTCATGGATAAAAGAAAAATCCATGTAACAGCATTGCATTCTCAAGCTTTTTAGACATGGGCAAAAATACACGATGCGTTGCACAGATGGGTTTGGAGCAGGATTCTTCCACAGGGACCACCTTATTTTGACATGTATTTCAAATGTGGCTGGATTTAGAGAAACACGGAAGTGTTGACAAAGCTACCAGGTTTTATTAAAATATATAAATAGATTAGAGGCGTTCGCAGCTTTCCTTCGATTTTCCTGCTTCGTTGCCAGAGCTAACCATATTATTCGAGACAGAAAGCATAAACTCAAACAATATGAGGGAAATAAATGCAAAAACAAACAGGCGTTAACCCACCTGCGGCCCAAAATAGGGACACCACTTTTTTGAGCGGCTGATGGCATTGACCTGTAACTGACGAGTTCATTCCATCCGTAAAGAGATGTCTACTGAAAGCAGTACATCTACAAAACAATCGAGGCCACATTAAGGTTAAAAATTATTCGTACCCAAACTTCCAAACGCACTATGTGCACGAGCTTCAGCTCAGCGGAGTCCGTACTATCTTATCTAAGACAACAATCATGGAGATTTATAGATTATCTAGCCAAATTTGAATCTTCATAATTTCTTGTTCTATTCATTGTTATGATTTAAGCGCCTATTATAGAGAACAACTGCAAGCTGCTCATTTGCACTGCATGATATGATCAGGACTAATTGATCCCTCATTGACAAAACATAAGTTAATAAACATATTTATTCATTTTCTGTCGCTGTAATTACTTAGATAATCTTTCTATCTCTCAGATAAGATAAATGGTTATCTTGATGTAAACTCTCTTCTTTAATCTTTAAGCACGTTGAAGCTCTTGTTTCCTCAATGTTTTGTCTTGTGTAAAAGCATGCATGCTTGTTTGCAAACCCCAAAGGAATGGATAAGCACTGTAAAACAGAGACACACCTGTAATGGCATAAAGAAGGTGCATAGCTCATAAAACTTCGAGTGATCTATCCTGCAAAATGATCCAATAACAATAAAACAAATTGTGGTTTACTTTCATCCCTTTCTCTAACATCTATTTTGTGAAGTGGTGATAGAAGCATTCTTGCAAGATGTTCCAACTGAACTTAAAGGGACTTCTTATTATATTCATTCATCTAATGCTGAACTTGAATGTTTGTGAAGAAATGCAACCCTGTCTTCAGAGATTCAGAGAATGTCACAACATTTCACTAACTTTTACTACTTTGTGGGAACTTAATCAAGCTATGAAATATCAATACGTTGCACCAGAAAAAAAGAATAAAATACTTCCCATTTCCTTATACAAATCAAAGATTATTGGACTGGTAAACTTACAAGGGTGATGAATAGGGACTGTTGTAAATGTTCCAAAACGCCCATTGATACGGCCTACTATTTCATGAACCTGACTTGTCAGCCTCTGGTCTGTATTGTAATAACAGGAAGACAGTTTACCAACATAAAACATTTATATCCATATAGGGGCTCATAAACGACAAAACATCACATCATTATTTGGGGAAAAACATCTAGCAGAAAAATCATCCCATACAGATCTAGTTATTTTTCTCAGTATCTTTTCTTTAGCCTCTCAAACTATAAAAAATGAAGTGGAATAAAACAGAATTCTAATTATGAAGGCACAGCACATGAAACCATAACCACCTCATAGGTGACGGATGTAAGGCTTGTTAACTTTCTTTACATCAACAAATGACACAGAAACTGGCCAATGTTTCAATGAGAAAACATTCTGCATTAACATATTTGCTGTATATAAGGTGACAGATATCCCATCTGGCGTACATTCATGAACATCTGTGCGTGTGGGAACAGCAATTTGGACCAATAGAACTTTATCATGCCATGATGGATTTTCTTCCAGGAACTTCTCAAATGCCAGAAGCTTCTGAGGGATCCCTTTAATCATATCAAGCCTGTCCACACCTAACATAACCTGCCACAACATCTTTCATGTTAGATTTGATATAGTAGATAAATGAAAATTCTGACGAATAGAAACACCTTTCGCCCGGCAAATCTAGCACATAGTTCTTGTATATGTATCTTCACAACATCCGTTTCCAATGCGCTCATAAACCTTCCAGGATCTATTCCTATAGGGAACTGCAGCAATAGAGGATAATAGAATTCCACATGAGTATTTACACTCTAGAATAGATGCATAGACAGCTTCTCGTACCGCAGCGACACGAGTAAGTTTATCTTGTTCTTCAACACCTTCAGGGGTGCCTTCTAATCCTAATATCCGTGTGCAGGCACTCACAAAATGCCTTGCATAGTCATACGTGTGAAAGCTGCACGTGTGACAAATCAGTCCACCAGAAGTTGCAAGTTAAAGGGGCAAGACTTGCAAATGAAAGAGATGCTTGTTTCGTTTTAACTGAAAGCTTTAGGGTGATTTCAAAAATAATGTTAAATGTCAAACAAGGTAAAAATATCAAACCTGCAAGAGATTAATGACCGATTACAAGTAATATTTCGCGTAAAGTTAAATGAGAAAAAGACCAATAATATTTCAGAGACATACTCCAAAAGACAAACCTTATTGTTTTGCCGAAAACTCAGTAACAATTTTGCAAATGTTATAAGTATCAAAAGAACTTAATCCGTAGAGCATCAATTGGATGTTCAATAAATAACCCTGTCCAAAACATTATCTGGCACAATGTATATAGTCCTATGGCACATTTTGTTTCAATCACCAAGTTAAACGTGACATGGTTACCTTTATATCCGGGAAGTACTTACCCTACATGTCATTGGCGAAAAAAAAAAAAAGTAGGCAAATCTATGAACTTACTGCTTCTAAAGTAGCCTACATAATCTACATGTAGAGGTTGGTGGCTAAGAATGAAACATCTTTCATATATGACATTTAAGAAAATGACTGTCTTCATTTTGCTACATACCCAATTAAATCCGCTTTCCAGCACTGCTTGTAAGTTCTGGCGCAATGAGTAAGTCCTATAAATTTCCAGAAGAAAGGAAATGGTGTGTAGGAAGAATACCCAACTTTCATGCGACTATCATGCTCCTTCAAGAGCTTTGGAGAAACATTAGATGGTAATCATAGCTTGAACTATGTTACATCTGATAAAATTAGGCATGCTACTGAAAATAGTGTATTAGCCCTCTTATAGGCCTGATATTGAGGGAATTACAGAAGCTATATTGTGACACTTGGCCGATCTTCTTGCTGGGAGACCAATATAATGGAAAGGAGAGCCATAATACATTGCGGTAATGGTGTAATTACCCACAGTCTAACCCAGTTTCTTCATCTAGGAGATACTGGTATGAAATCCTGCATTCAAAGTGTTTAAGATAGATGAATTAATAAGCAATACTTATATTCATCCCGCAATTTGCTATGATCTTCTAGTGTTTAGATAATTGGTGAACATGGGAATTTGATTCCGTATAAATTCAAGGGATAATGCCAAAACGATGTATACAAAATAAAGGAATAAGCTGGGCCATTCTTACCTTCTCCCCAGAGCCTTTGAAGAGACTGCTGACATCATCTTCAGCATTTTACTCCCGAATTTAGTCGTTTTGTCTCAGGTGGCAACACCTTAGAGCTTTAAGACCTTGTTGAATGTGGAGAGAAGATATCAGCCATTATAGGCTGATTCTCCTACGGTTGAGAACCTACAAGAAGACATGAACTGCTTACCAAGGCAAGCACTCCTGAGCCACCACTCAATTCTAGAGCCATAGATTCTCCTTTCCTGAGTGGCTGGGAAACAGAGGCGGTTTGCTACAACAAGAAGCCGTTGCCTCTCTCTTACCACCTTGCCCTCCAACATTTCTACTAGTGCATGAAGAGTCTCCCTTTGTAGCAGTCACTTCTTTTGTGCCTGGCACAATTCCACTGCTTTCGAGAGCTTCAAATGGGTATCCTCTATCTTCAGCATGAGACTCATTCAGAAATCCATTATTTTTCCTTAGTTCCCTCTCCCGAAGAAGCCTTCCCACCCGAGAAGTAGACGAAGTCGAAAAACCACCGCCAATGAGAACGTCATCTGGAAAAGATCGCAAAGGGGACTGGCCTCTATGCTGCCCGTGATGGCCAATACCTTCATCTTCGAATACCTTTGGGGCTTCATACCTTCTGGTGGAGGATGAATAAGGCATTGGGTCTATGCTAGAGGTACCTGCTGTTCTTGGAAGCACCATCGGGATGGATCACTTGATTGCATTTCTTCAATCAAATAGTTTGTACCATGCAAAGCTTCTGCGGCTAAAGAGTTCCAAATCTCACTTTCAAGAATTGCAAAGCTTGTAAAAACTTGGAAAGATCAGGATCACTGTGACTAGAACAATATTTATGCGGCATATTGAACAACAAAGAAGGCAATCTCACGCCAAAGAAGAGGTGTCCAATCATCATAACCGGCACCAATACGCGTCTAATTTGAGGCAGAAACTCCCAAACAGGCTCTTGAACTTTGAAACAGCTTCAAATTCATCAATTCATTGCATACCTAGTTCAGTAAAGCTGAAATCTTTCTGAGCAGCGTGGAGCTAGAAAAGAAGATACAGGGTGGAAGAACCGGATCGATCAAAACAAGGATAATGCGTAAAGAAACAGGACAACTCAGATCAAGCAGAAGCCGAAGTTCGATGCAAATTCGAGGCGAGCGTCTTGTTCGAAGGATCAGCAGCATAAGCTACAGCTTGTTTTGGTGGTGTGTCTTCATTGGTGAGAAAATGCTTCGTATATTTTGGCATATTCCAGGCTTTTGGGAGTCGAAGAGAAATGGAAAGATTCTCCATATCAAAGATCAACTAAGTTAATTTATAATCATCTCAATGAACAGGCCATTATTCTGTTGGTGGCA